>CM033689.1:6615773-7027738 GCA_019514585.1 Dendrobium officinale
AACTCCCTTACTAGGTTTAATCCAGTTAATGGTATTAGGGGGTAGGAATGTGATAGGTTTATTATAGTCAATATTGAAATAACGCATCCAATGTTCCCTGCCCTTGAAATGCTTACATAAATAACATTAGCTTGAAAAGAGATAGCCTTCGTGCTCTGCTAGGGTTTTTTTTCGCGTGAGCCATCCTGCCATTTTCTGTCGCCGCCTCTGGAGAGGACTCCTCTGTTAGGATGTCCTCCTCTCATTTTCCTCCTCACTCCTCGTCTAAACCCACTACAACTTTGTCAACTGGCCCTCTAGACTGGAAATCTCTCCTGGCCATTCAAGACCAGGTCTCCCAAGAGTTCACCAACTCCCTCTTGCATGTCCCCACCGAGAATGCTACAGCTCATTTCACTAAAGCTCAATTCACCGTTGGTGCTCTTGAATGGTCGTTGTCCCTAGTTGGCTACTCCATCGGGAGAAGACCATACGATGAAGCCCTCCTCAATGTCATTAAAAAAATGTGGTCACTTAAAGCTGCCATCTCCCTCCTCGCTCTCGATGATGGATTCTTCCTTCTTAAATTCATGGCCATAGAAGATTACAAAATGGCTTGGTCCGGTGGACCTTGGTTTTTCTTTGGGAAACCCTTCGTTCTGTAGAAGTAGTCGCCTGATTTTGTTTCGATAAGAGAAGAATTCCCCTCAATCCCTCTTTTGGATCAAGATAAAAAATCTTCCCCTTTCGTGCTGGACTCCAGAGGGTATCTCGAAGGTTGCTAGCTGTGTGGGGATTCCTCTAGCAGTTGACTCTCTTATAGCTGCCAAAACCAGATTGATATTTACCCGCATCTGTGTTCAGGTAAATAGTTCTTCACCGCTACCTGATGAAATTTACATTTTAGTTGAGAGAAAGATTATCCCTCTTTCTGTGTTATATGACTGGAAGCCAATACCATGCCCTCATTGCGATTCCATCTCACACTCACCTAACCAATGTCCCAGAAATCCTTCCCCACCTTCTGTCCAGCCTCAGCTACGACCCCGGGGTCGCAGTTCTAGCTGCAAGCCAAGACCTACTCAACCCCCTAACCCCTCTAATCCGAGACCTCCTATTCTGCCTGCAAACCCCAAATCCCCCCCCTCCCTCCTCTCAGCCTCTACCTCCTCTCAACCTCCTACCTCCTCTCAACTTCCTATCCTCACTATCCTGAAAGCCCCTTCTCAACCTCTTATTCCTAATCATAATTCCCCGTCGGAGGATCCCCCGAATCTCACAGACAACTCAAAACCCCCTTTCCCTGGGTACTAGACAACTTGCTTATGGTTCCAAAGCCATAACCTCCACAAACAAATTTGTTGTTTTAAGGGATATTCAAGTGCTTCCTTCCACCTCTCTATCGGATTCACAAGCAACTTCTCAAGAGGGCTCTCTCTTAGCTTCGGGCAATACTCTTAATAAAGACCCATATGACAAGGAATCCATTCCTCCTCTATACAGCACCTCCAGCAATCACAATTAACAGGAAATTAATCAAAATCCAACCACTCACCCAAATCTCAATGACCTTACCCCTTATAGCTTCCTAGAATATAAGGGGATATAATAGCTCAGCCAAAGTTTTGACCTGAAAGAACTTTGTTAGGAAGTTCAACCTGGATTTACTTTTTATTCTAGAAGCAATAATTAGCCCCACTTCTGTCTCTGACCGTTGGTTCCTTTCCTCTCATTCCATTTTCCCTCATGAGGCTTCTTATGACAATTTTGTTCTCTCCAACCCTGATTGTATCTGGATTAAATGGAACCCCCTAAAAGTGACTTTTAAGCCTTTATTTACCTCTAGTCAACTCATTCATGGTATTATTCAAGTGGGCTCCTCTGATATTGCTTGCATCTCTGTTGTATATGCCTCCAACTCTATTTTTGAAAGACAAGTTCTCTAGAATCACATTGTTCAGATTGCGACCAATATTAACTTGCCTTAGGCCATCATGGGAGACTTCAGTTGTTGTAGACATTCGAATGAAAAAGCTAGACTCTCTCCTCTCCACACCAGTAAACTGGTGGAGCTCAACAATTTGATTTTCAATATTGGTGCACATGATCTTGCCTTGGTGGGGCATTTTTTTACTTGGTTCAATCAAAGAACTGATAACCCTATTCATATCAAACTGGATAGAGTTCTCATTAATGACCTATAGCTCAATACTTACCCTAGCTCCTTTATACTGTTGGCGACCGAAAATATCTGATCACACTCCTATCATCCTTCAGTCGGGTCTAGGCCTCATGAGCAAGCATCATTTTATGTACAATAATTACTTGCACAAGATTCCAGAATTTTGGGACGAGATTTTTACCATTTTTTCCCAACAATCCTATGGCAGTCATATCTACTCTTTCTACTATAAACTCAAGGCTCTCAAGAATCTCATTAAAACCAAGAGATGGGCTTCCTCCAACAATTTGTTGAATAATATTGACTTTCTTAAGACCACACAAAATAATCAACTGGAACAAATCCAAATGAACACTACGGACCTAGACTTGAATGAAGCTCTCAAAGAGACTAATCTCAAGCTTTCAAACAATCATTCCCTTTGGACTGATTGGATCATACAAAGGGGTAAAGCCAAATGGATTACCTCAGGGGAAGATGACCTCAAGTTCCTTTACTCTAAAATCAAACATAAGCACAATGCTATTGTGATTAATAGCATAACCTCTAATGGCATTGTTTTCACATCCTCCAAGGATATCAGCAATGAAATTATCAATAATTTCAAGGAACTGTTTAACAAATCTAGCCATACTCTGTATGCCAATGCTACTATACCAGTTGGGGCCACCATTCCAGATCATCTCACTTCTTCTCTTGTTGCTCCTATTACTATTGAGGATTAAAAAATGTGGTTTTTTCTTCAGCTCCTAATGCTGCCCCTGGCCTGGATGGATATATTTTTGAATTCTATAAATCTACTTGGAATGTGATTGGAAAATATCTTTGTGAAGCTGTGATGTGTTATTTCTCTAAGGGTTCATGCCTAAACATGCTAAAGCCACTACTCTAGCTTTGATTCCTAAGCATCCCCATGCTTCCAAGGTGACTAATTATAGGCCAATTGCCCTTTGCAACACCTTCTATAAGATTATTGTCAAGATCCTTTCTAATAGAATGAGAGAAGTTAAGCCACATATTATTCACCCTAGCCAAGCTGGGTTCATTAAACATAGGATTATCTCTGATAATATTCTCTTGGCTACGAACATTTTGGGTAGCTTCAATTTGAAAGCTAAGGAGACATTTTTCTGTGCAAAATTTGACATTCAAAAAGCCTTTGACTCTATCTCTAGAGAATTCCTCCTTGCTAGACTTCTTGACAAAGGATTCCCCTCTCCCTTCATCTCTTAGATCAAAGGGTGCATTAATGATATTCATTTCTTAGTGGCAATTAATGGTTTTTTAGATGGCTATTTTAATTCCACATCTGGGCTTAATCAAGATTGCCCCCTCTCCCCTTATCTTTTCTCGATTGTGATGTATGGACTTTCATCCTACTTTGAGGAAGCAGTTTTTAAGAAGGAATTCCAGGGTTTTTCTATTGGTAACATTTTTATCACTCACCTTTTATATGCTGACGATTTATTTATTTTTGGTAAAGCTATTCTGGATAATGCTAATACTCTTATCAGCATTTTATTGCTCTTTGCTGAGGTGACTAATCTGCACATTAATGCGGAGAAAAGCTCTATCCTTTTCTCCAATAATTGTAATCTAGACACTCATATTTGTAGCATTCTTAATGTTCAGAAATCTCAATGCCCCATAAAATATCTTGGTTTTCCTATTCATAACAAAAAGATTCATGTGGCTGATTTTTAGCCCCTTGTTACAAAAATTTTTTGGGGCTCTTGATGGTTGGAAAGCCAAGTCTCTGTCTTTGGCGGGCAAATTGCAATTTCTTCGATATACTATTTTTAATAACCTTGTGTATTGGATTAGGGGATCTATCATTCACAAAGGGTGTTGTAAGATAATTAATAGAGCTTGTTCAATGTTTCTTTTTTCTTATGATATTTCTGAAAAGAAACTTCATTTGGTGGCTTGGAAAGATACTTGCTTGCCTAAGGATCATGGGAGCATCAGATGTTTTGCTGGTGATCTCAATGTTTCAGTTGGCGCTGCTCTGTGGAACTGTTCGGTGATTATTGCACTTGGATGGCCGTGATGGCAACCAGAGGCAGTCGCTTGGTTGGTTTTTTTGGAAAGATGATGATGCCTGCTGCTCTGTTCTCGCCCCCTTAGATGGTCGTGCTAGCAACCAGGGGTTTGTTTTCATATCATCTATGATTAAATTTTGTCTGAGCCTTCAATCAGATTGCAGCCTGAGTCCTCTAGTTTTTCTCTTCTTTGGTTGTTCTAGATAGTTGTTTTTTTTTTTGTGGTTCTTTACAGTTTGTTTTATTTCTCCTGTAGGACCTTTTTTTGGGGTTCTTATATTAGTTTGCTGCCTTCCCTCTTTGATTTTTGTCCTTGCCATTGGGGGTTTTTGTTTTTTCTACTTGTAATTTGTTTTTCTAAAGCAATGATACGAGCTTCGGCCCTAAAATTTCCCAAAAAAAAAAAAAAAAAAAAAACACTAGCTTGAAAAAGGTGCTTGATTTTATATTTTAAAGAAATAATAACCCTTTTGTGACACATCTTTATACCATTATGCTTGCTATTGTTTCTTTCCTCCCACAAAAGCCACAAAGCGCATAACGGAATGGCTATTAGAGTGCAACTAAAAATATTGTTTTGAAACATATTACTAAATAAACTCATCATATTGGTTGTATAAATGCATAAATTAATGTCAAGAGCAATTTGAATATCATTCCAAACCTTCGCAGCAATAGGATTGTAAAGAAAAACACGATTAATAGTCTCAAGGCTAAAACAACATTGGCATTTAAAAACAAGATTGAAACCCTTCAATTTGATCATAGAATCAACATGGATAAAGCCTTTTAAAATTCTCCAAGCTAACAATGATAACTTAATGGTAATAATGGGCTTCCATAAATTAGCAAAAGTAGCATTAACATTATTGTTATTTCTTAAAAGCAACCAAGTTTTTTCTGCAGTTGAAATCACCATCATTCGAGATCTTAATCCATAGAATTACTACTTAAAGGAATCTTACAAATATCGTCAACAAGAAATTGGGGGATAAATTCCTGGAACCGATTAGTGGACCAATTACCATCTGTAATAAAATAACAGAATTTCAATGAGTAGGTAGAATTAGTATTTAAGTGAGAGTCAATAGACCCTGAACCTAATCTTTTCCATCCCAGGGACCGCCCTTAAAAAAAACAAGAGATGGATGAATGTCTTTACAATATTTTTGATGCATATAGTTGGACCATAAAGATTCATACTTCTTGAATTTCCACCAAAGTTTAATAGATAAAATTTTGATTAATTCGGAAATAGACTTACATCGTAAGCCACCTTCAAAAAGTAGGGACCATAATAGTTAGTTCAACTAGCCCAATAATTTTTTTTGGAAATAGAAGTGGTGCCCCAAAAGAATTTGTTGATAACTTTCTCCAAATAATCACAAATTGAACCAATAGGATTAATAGATTGAAAGAGATAAACAGGCTTGGAGCATAAATCAATTTTAAAAAGGATAAGTCTAGCCCCCATAGAAAGCATTTTAAACTCCCAAGAAGAGATTTTAGCAATGATAGAAGCTAGAAGTTTATCAAACAATAAAGAGCATTTATGACCTTTAAATAAAGGAATACCACGATAGAAAAGAGGCAAAAGTTGATTGCAGAAACATGTTTGGGTAACAATATTGTTACATTGAGTAGAAGCCATTCTTTTACTAGCAATGAAAGAACATTTGTTGTTGTTACATTGAAGCCACTTTCCCTTTCAAAAATAGACATAAATTTCCTTTTTTTTTAAAGCATCTAATCGGGCCATTACAAAAAATAATGATATCATTAGTAAAACAGAGGTGAGTAATGTCAATGCCTCCGAAGTTTTTGTGAGAGCAATTTTTGTTTATGATGGAAAAGAGACAAACCCATAGATAAATAATCACAGCAATAATATAGAGGGTTGGAGATAAGGAATCCCCTTGTCTAATACTACGCTCACCTTTGAAGAAACCATGATTCTTATCATTAATAATCAAAGACATCCAATAATTGTTGATTAAAGTTTTAAACATATTAATAACATTGTCATTGAATCCAAAAAGTTTCAAAATGCTGAAGAGAAAATCCCAACTAATACTATCATAAGCTTTAGAGATATCTAATTTCAAAATAAGGTTGTGACCATGCACTTTTCTATTAATTTCATGAAGTAACTCTTGAGCCAATAACATATTGTCCGCAATAGTCCTACCTTTAACAAAACCAGACTGATTGATTGAAATGATTTTAGAAAGAATTAGAGCAATCCTACTAGAAAGAACTTTAGAAATAAGTTTATTAAAAGTAGAAGATAGACTAATAAATAAAAAATCACACCAATGAGGATTGAGAATTATGGGGATTAAAATAATAGAAGTAGAAGTAGAAGTTTTAGGGATAGGACAACCATCAAAAAAGCCAAAACAAACTTGGAAAGATCAAATTTAATGATATCCCAACAATTTTGAAACAAAACAATAGTAAAATAGTCATGGCCAGTAACAAAGTCTTTATTTATGGACATCAAAGCATTAAAAATTTCCCTCTCATGAGGATGTCTTGTTAAAGACAAATTGTCGTTAGAATGAAATTAGGATTCGAAATAGGTATAATACGCTTAACAACACCAAGGGCATTTTTAAAATATGAAATAAAGGAATCAGCAATCAAATTAGGATCCTCACACCAATCACCAGACTCCATTTTAATCTTGTGAATGTTAGATTTGGCTTTTTTTAGAATTAATCAAAGCATGAAAATATTTTGTATTATTTTGATCACTATCAACGATAAGTTTGGAAGCTGCTTTCTGCCTCCAAAATTCCTCTTCCATAATTTGTAAATTCAAAAGGTTAGACTTAGCAGAAGCCACTTCCTCCCCCTTGATAATTCCATCAACAAATCAACAAAAAGATATTCAAGGTTAGCCACATCTTTTTCAACCTGAGCGATTTTATCAAATATGTTACCAAATTTATTCATGTTCCACCATCTTAATTTTTGTTTTAACTTTTTCATTTTCAAAGCCAAAAGATTCGTGTGCCACCCAATTCTCCTTCACAAAAAGAGTGAAATCATTAGCTTTCATCCACATATTTTGAAATCTAAAAGAGCAAGTAGCATCTGAAATATGTAGAGGCATCTTAGAGAGCAGAGGAGAATGATCAGATTCAATGCGACTAAGGTGTTCAATAGAAGTCTTAGGAAATTAACAAAGCCATTCAATATTTAAAAGGACCCGGTCAAGTCTTTCCCAAATTCTATTATTAGACCAAGTGAAGGGACGACCCGTAAAACCAATGACAGTAAGAGCACAATCAAAAATCATATCATTGAAGTCACCCATAACATTCAAATTAGGAGAAGATCCTCCAATCTTTTCATTACAAAGAGAAATAATATTAAAATCGCCACTGATAAACCAGGGAGTATTCACAAAATTAAAAAAATTAAGTTCTGCCATAAAGGTATGCGCCCATTTCTAGTACAACTGGCATAAACCACATAACCGAAAATAGGAATATTAGAAATATTAAAAGTAGAATAAATGACTAGGCCAAAATCTCCCACAATATTCAAATAGATAAAACCTTAAAAAAAAAAAAAATTACCAAACAAGCTGGCATAAGAAAAATCAAAACCAAATTGTTTTTGACAAGTCATAATATAGGAGGAATTAACCATGGGTTCTAACAAAGCTAAAAATTGAATATTATGACTGCGACATAAGTTACCAATGCGAAGCTGCGATTCCCTTTTTCCCACACCCTTAACATTCCAGATAATCCAATTAAGCATTAACAAACATTCTTGGTAGAAGATAAAGATCTAGTGATTCTAGAATCACTAGGGTAATCTAAATAAACTTTTTTTTTTCTTTGCTTGAACCCAAAGACCATCATCCTTAGAAAATTTGTTCCTTTCACAATCAGAATTTATTTCACTTTCCTCCCATTGCACATCCGAAGGGCAAGCATTCTCTGACTCCCCTTCAGAGAGAAGTTTGTCATTGCTCTAAATACCCAAATTTACACTATCATTAGTATCTTTCATAGAAGAAGTATAAATAGGAATATTAATAGAAGGAACCATGTTAGAGACATTTAGAGAAATGGAAGCATCACTAGCTGAAGAATCGTTAATAATCACATCATTGTTGTCTCTAGTTCTATCCGAGGAAGAGTTACGTTGTTTAGGACTGGAGATGGAGGATGGGATGATGTTCTTAGTGGGTGTTGACTCAACATTTATAAGGCTGATCTCAGGGTTAGTTTCATTAGGGCAACTCCAATGGAATGACAAACACTTGTTTGCCGTTCTTGCTTTGCTCCAACCGACCGCCATTTTTGACGCCATTTGATTGGAGATGAACAGTGGCGTTGCACTATTCATCTTCGTCATTTTTTTTGTTCTCTACCGAATTTGCCGAAGAAAAGCGCGAAGGACCATTACGAATAAAATGACATTCGATTGGAGATGAATCACAACATTTTTTAATTTCACTACATTTTGGAGTGAAAAATGAGATTTTCGGTTGGAGATGCCCTTAGTGATAATAGGAACCAGATCAGTGGTTGAAATAAAAGAGGTGGCTCCGTCCCATCAATTTTGGGTTTTCTAAGGTTGGGATTCAAATGGAAACATTCTTGTTTCTTATGACTCAAAGTCTTGCAGTGTTCACAGAAAGCAGGGAAATCACTAATGATAACCTTTTGAACATAACCATACTTCTCAGGGCCTAACCAAATAGTATTCGGATATTGTTTAGTGACGTCAATCTCAACCAGAACTCTACCAACAGAGGGACGTGAGCCAGCAGCTGTGGCATTATCTTGTAACGATCTGCCAAAAAGGCTACCAAGACCTAAGCTAAGGAAACGAAATCCAAATTGGAACTATAGGATACTCAGCCGAAATGTCAAAAAACGAGGACCATTTAATTAACTTCATGTAACAATTACACACATAATAAAATCTGTGACTAAATATTCTACTATAATCCAAATCGTTTTCATGCTTAATCAGAATATGATGAGGGTCAAGCAACATGACAGAAAAACCAGTAGAGAGTTTGAGGTTGAAAAAGAACTGCCGAATGAGGTCAAGTTTAGGTCTGCACAAAGTGAACTTACCAACCCGAGCAAATTGAAAAGGTTCGTCCAAAGCCAAAAACTTCCTCTTCAGAGATCCATAATGAAGTCATACCAAAATGAGTGGTAGGTTTCAGATCAGGCAACGAAGAAGACGAACCAGCATCAGAAATGACATCTTTAAACGATCTAGATTTGTTAATCGAGTTAAGAAAGCCAGGATCAACGAGATTCACACGGTTAGCTGCTAAACTAACGGAGGGAACCCCGATAGAGGAGCAGCCATCACCAACAACCACCAAGAGCAGACGGACACAAAATAAACAGAAAAAAAGGGATAAAGAAGACTTCCCTGGCCGACGATCGGAGCAAATCTGGAGAAGAACGCACGAAATTCGCTCCGAAGAAGAGTACACAGAGACGAAGAGAAACCCTAGCCGCCTGGTACTTCCAAAGCCCAATCTACCTACTTTATCACGCATCTGTCTTAACATTTTATTTCTACCTTAACATAAAAATCATAACTGCCGATTAACATTAATGCTCATAAAAAGCACTCAAACACAAAATCAACAGAGTTGCCATTATTAATTAAATGCCCCATACAAACATCATCATCTTCTTCTTCCTCTCCTCCTCCACCACTCCCACACCAGAACATTTCTTCAAGCTAGTAGCCTCTGTGTCCTACCAACTTGCAAGCATTCAAGAATAGTTAATTAAGCTCTTCCTCCATGTGAGTCTTAATGGTAACATCAGACTTGGGAAAAGCAAGGCAAGTAAGCACCCATCCCTCACTCATCTGATCATCATCGAGAAAACTAACATCAGACTGATCAACCTTACCCTCAACCAACTTCCCAGCACAGGAAGAGCACGCACCAGCTCGACAGGAGTATGGCAAGTCTATCCCCACCTCTTCTGCCCTATCCAGAATATACACATCGTTTGGACACTCAATCTCCACAGTCTGCTCAGGTGTGATAAGAGTCACCTTATACGTAGCCATGGCCTTCACTCTCCCTCCGTTGATCTCATTTGCCTTCAGCCTGAAAAGAGAGGCGGCTCGTTGGCGGCCAGAGAAGGCCAGGCTTTGCGCCGATGAGGTAGAATGGCGAAGGATGGAAGGAGGGTGGAGAGAGAGTGAAGCTGCCATTGCAGGCCTTGGCGGTGGAGGAGAGGAGTTGCTTGGGAGGGTAAAAAAGGGAGAGGGGAAGAGTTTGGATGGCGTGTGGTGTGGAAACGTGGAGTTTGGCGGTGTGGAAACGTGGAGCTTGGTTTGTGGTGGGCTTATCAGTTTCGATCTGCAAGTGTGGTGGATGAGTGGACGGCATTGCATGGCTGGAGAGAGGATTTTGATCTGGTGATGATGTTGATTTCTGCTTTCAAAAAAGTGTTTGTGTGCCCCGAAATGTAATAAGAAATTTTTTAAATGATTTCTTATTTCATTTTTGGGAGATTTACATACATACCACTTAATATTATGCTATTTATATATTTAACATCTAAAACTTTAATATTACATACATATCAGTTCATTTTCATACCAAATATGAGTGGTAGAAATGAAATATATGAGTGGTAGGAAAGAAATGTAAGTGGTATATTTGATATTAAAATAACATAGGGTGGTATTCATGTAATATTAAAGTTTTAGGTATTAGATATGTAAATAAGATGTTATAAAGTGGTATGTATGTAAATTTCCCTTGATTTTTTTTTTTGTTAAGATGTGGTGTAGGGAGTGGCAGAGTCAAAAATTTTATTCAGAGGGCCTAAATTAAAATAATTCTGTTTGCCGGTTTATTTGGAACGATAGAATACATTAAAATAGTTTCATTTGTTGTCTCATTACCAGATCAAAGAGGAGAATGCAAATAACATGACGCTTAGAGCTTAGAAGACATAAACACTGCCATGGGCGGTCTTCGTTTGGAGGAGAGAGAAGAGTGAAAGGGAAAACGAAAGCCGTACTCAAGGTCGTGAGTCATGAGTCGCAAGAGAGAAGCAAAAAGAAAAAGAACTACTAGTGCTTTTCATGTGTCCAAAAAAAGATGTTGGTGACTTCTTTGGATTAATAAATAATTTTAAAAGGAAGAATTACAAAAATTAGAGCAAGTTTCCTCGTTGGGGAACTTATTGCTCTGTTAAGCCATTAAAACATCATCTTTAAGCCTCTTTAGGTTTTAAGTTTTAGCTTTAGCCAAATCTTTTAGAGGAGATCTCAACAACTAAAATCTCTTTTCATCGTTCAGTCCACAATGGAAAGTCATTCCTCTATCTCTCTTTCAATATTTTACTCCATTAATCTTTCTCTCTCTACAGCTGTAGCATTGAATGGTATGAGTAGAAGGTTAATTGAAGAGGAGATGAAAAATGCTTGTAATAAATAAAATGAAAACCGACAAGGTTCTACATATATTTTTATTATTTAAAAAAAAAAAGAGTTTTAGTATAAAACTTAAAATTTTTTAACTAAAATTATTTTTGAAGAAGTAATAAAAAATTTGTCCTAAACTAAATCTGAATATGCAATTTCGGATGCATAATTATGAGTGGTTGATATTAATTGATATATTGTAACTCACATACAAATGTTAGCTGTTTTACAAATTATTTCAAACATAAAAGATAAGGTGATGATATATAAATGTAATCAGGCTTTTGGAGCACAAATTTTGAATTTTTCTGACAGTTTTACCCGCCACTAATATTTTTGCAGCAATTTTTTATAATCGCCGGATGTCCGCCGTGATTACAATGCGCTGCAACGATATTCAACGATGGTTTTAGGACTGGAGGGGTAGAAGTGACGAATGCTGAATATAGCAACGGTTATAACCGCTATAACGTAGCAGAATTGTAGCGGTCATAACTGCTATGAGGTAAATTAAAATAAATGATCTTCAGTAATGTAGCGGTTAAAACTGTCACATTTCTGCAATGTTGCGGCGGTTAAAACCGCCACAATCTCCCAGAATTTTTTTTAAACGAATTTGACTTCATACAATAGCTATTCTTTTTGACATGGAACTTCACGAAAGTAGAACATGAACATAAATATCAGTCCATTTGCATTCAAATCTATACATGTGCCGAAAAGGCTTGTTAGCTTTGCAAAGATGGACTAAACATTTCATTTTACAAAACAATTAGAACATCTAAGTTTATAAAGAAATGAATAGAGAAAACTAATGGGCAAAACATTAGAAAGGAGCTTCTTTCTCCATGTTACAAGGAGGAGGAGCTACTTTGGCAACCCCTGATACAAACACCTAAGTTACACAAGCGTATATTTAGTCAAAATACTATATATGGGTGAAGCAAATAGATCTACACTAATTGTGAGTAATAAAATTATATAAATAACCTAATCAACAAAAGAGCACATGATTATATATAGCATTCATCACATTAATAATTTAGAACAAATAGTTAAAATGAACAATAAAGTACAAGAATGAAAACTAAAATTTAAAGATATATAGCATTCACCCGATTAATATTCCTTCTTTACAAACGCCGCCGACCCCACACCGGTCGCCGTCGAAGCTAGCCGCCGTCGATCTCATACCGTCGGCCAAAACCGCCGGCCAAAATCGTTGGTATGGCACCGGCGGTGAACCGACGCGTGCCGGGGGTTTATCTGACGCTCGCTGGCCGCCGTAACCGCTGGCAAGCCGTCGGTGAACGCATCTCCGGTGAGCCGTCGGTACAATGACCGGCGGTGTAAGCGCTGTCAAACCGCCGGTACAAAGAGGGCTATTAACCTGCGGTCTACGCCGCCTGAAACCCGCCGGAAACTTAGGCCGCCGGTGAATTTTTTCCTACGCCAATTTTTCTCGTGGTTTATGAACCGCCGGTATAACTAAAAACCGCTGGTGTAACCTTCTAAATCGCCGGTAAAAACCGTCGGTATTGGCTGTTTTTCCTGTAGTGATTAAAAGAGAAGCATAATACTAAGTCAAGTGAGGCAGAGATGAGGATGCTCAGGTGGATGAGTGGCTTTACTGATGGGGACATCAGATTTTGACACGTGTACCATCGCCGAAGACGCCGATCGCGGCCATGATTCAGAGCCTTTATTTTTGATGTTTTATTTTATTCAAGTCATTTATATTTCATGTTTTCCTTTTGTACCCCTATGAGGCAATTAGTGCTTATTGTAGCCCAAGGGCGTTGTCTTCTTTATGTATTTTATTTCTAGATAGCCTATATAAAAGGCTTGTCGTTGTATCTGAGATTATTATTGGATGAATGAAATTTCTTTTCTATGTTCTCTTTGTGAGTGCAACGAAGATCTCTTGGTGAGTTCTTCTTCGAGATCTCTTAGTGAGTTCTCTAGGTAATTGCTAACCCTAGCATTCTCTCTTCCATTTCCCTTTCTTCCCCCACCCTCAAGAAATTCTACACAAAGTTCACCCTAGCCCTTGTCGCCGGCCTCCCTAGGGTTTCCCCACCGTCGGCCAAGCTCACAACCGCTAGCCGCCCACCTTGCCGAGGGCCTTCCCCCCCCACCCGACCGATCCCCCCCTCTCCACCAATTTCAAATGTGAAATTTGAGATTCAAATATTGAATTGTTTCCTAATTTGGAAATCCAAATTAGGAAAGTATTCATGAGTAAACCAATTTCAAATCAATCTAATTTGGAGTTTTTAAATCCCTTGCCACGTCATCAAACCAAGTTGGAAACTTACTTTCCTCTCTCCCCAAACCCCTCTCTCTCCCTAGCAATCCTGCCGGCCCCCTTTGGGCTCACCATTAAGGAGTTAATATACTCCTCCTCCCCAATTTGAAATTTAAAATTGAATCCTAAATTTTCCCCTCCACTTATAATAAAACTGAAATTAATTTCAGTTTTATTTCCCTCACCCCTCCCTCTCTCCACCGTCGGCTCCTCATTGGCTCCCCACTAAGGGAGCATTAATCCCCCCCCCCCTTTAATTTGGGATTTCATATTTAAATCCCAAATAATTTTCCCTCCTAAATCACTAAAATTGAAATCAATTTCAGCTTTTCTACAACCCAACTCTCCTTTCACCCTTAGTACTCTACTGCCGGCCTCTCCCTCCCCGTGCCTACCCGCCGCCCCTCTCCCTCCCTTTGGAGAGCCTCCTGCGGCGATCCCCTTTTCTCACCTTCAAGAATGTATGGAGGAACCCGAGTGGAATTTCGGGTTTGAGTACGACAACCAAGGAAGAGTTGACATCCTCAGATCACCCAACTTCGACATAGGCTTTGATTTCGACGACACCGTCGAAGAATATTTGGACCGGATTCTACCAACATTAGTGGATACCATTGACGACCACTTTTCCGTCTACACGTGGATCATTAAAGGTCGTCCTCCCGTGCAACTTCCACATTCGGCGCATTCCTCTCCTTCCCTACAGATCTACGGTACCGTCGCCCTCAGAGTGGTTTCATGTCACGACCCGACCCGGACGAATCCCGCTCGCACCGGGTCGCGACACGGAACGAACCGAACTGACTGACCAGGATCTGGCTTTGGAATTTGCTTACTGAACTAAATCTTCCAAATTATTTCAACTCAAACACCAACACACAGAACAGACCAGAGCTACTATGAATCATCAAATGCAGCGGAACAAATCATCTATATTTTTCTTTCTTTCTTTTCCTCAAAATAATCATCTACAAATACGGTACATGGCTAACAGAAGAAATACAGAAGAAAGGCCATGACCGTACAAAAATCAAAAGTACAAAAGTACCTATCACAGATTGGACTCTGAACTCTAGTCCTGGACTTCCTTCCCTTTCCCAGAACCTGAAAACCACCAGAAAACAAGAGTGAGCTCAACAGCTCAGCAAAGCAACAAACCTCCAATCAAAATTCTCAGAATCCAAAACCAAACACATCAGACCCAAATCCAAATCAGAAACCAAAACAGAATCATACAGATATCGGAATTTTCGTACAGAAATCATAATCGGACAGTTCATAACAAAACAGATCAGATCAGAACAGATATCAGATATCAGATATATAATTAATAGCTAAATTCCCTGACACTGACTGAATCTCATAGGATCCAGGCCCCTTATGTCTCCCTTTGTGCTCACGGCACCAGAACAGATGTGCTTATAGCACTAGAATACATATATAGTGCTTATAGCACCTAAACAGATTTCCTCGGATCAGGAACAGAACAGAATTCAGATTGAGCTCATTTCAGATTTCCCAGACACTAACTGAATCTCATAGGATCCAGGCCCCTCATAACTCCCTTTTTATAGCATATTCAGATAGCATATTAATTCAGAAGAAATACAAACAAATTAGAAATCAGACAAAAAATCGGGCAGCACAACGGCATTATACAAAATTTATACAATTTTTCCTGAAAATCACAATTCACCAAATTTGCACATAATATAGATAATAACATTTTAAAACATTTATTCTACTGCACGGACGATTTTCAATTACACAGAAAAATTCAGTCGACTTAAAACACCGTCGAATCAAAAACACCCGGACAAAAATCTTCAAAATATAGTCAAAACGTGCACACCCGGCATGACAACAATATACAAAAAGTTACGCGGTAAAAACTGAACCAATCAAAAGATACGGATGAAAATCGCTAACGGAAACAAAATCCGGACAGAAAACACCGCCAAACACGACGGTTCTGAAAATTGAGAAAGGCGGAATGTGCCTTACCTTGCGTACAGCAAATTACTGAACAGTCTCTTCGAACGAAAACGGCTCCGCGTCGTCCGAAAATCCACTTTTCCCCAAAAATCTGCGGCTTTCGCTCTCCTCAAAGAAAAATTATATATTTTATTTTTTTCTCTCTCTTCAAAATGAGCTGATTTCAACTTTAAAAGACTCAGATCGGCCCGGCCAATCGCCAGATCGTCCAAGGACGATCAGACCAAATTGGTTCGTCCTAGACGGTTCCCAAAACTTGTTTCAGGCCGATATTTTGAACAGTGCAAATCGGCCTGGCCGAAGCCTTGATCGGCCTGGACGATGCTTACAGAAAATCACCTGGAGCAAATCTGGGCAAATTCTGGAACAAATTCTCAACTGATCGTCCCAGGACGATCCCAGATCGTCCTGGACGATCCTGGAGCAGATTTTGATATTACAATCTCCCCAACTTCAAAAAAATATCGTCCTCGACATTGTCCAATCCAAACTCAGTCAAAACAAGTACGGGTACGACTGACGCATATCAGACTCCTTCTCCCAAGTCGCTTTCCGTGCAGTCTGGTGCTTCCACTGGACTTTAACCATCAGAATCTGTTTATTTCTTAACTTTTGGACGTCGTACGCAAAAATCAACTCTGACTCTTCCTTATACGCCAGATTCTCCTGAATCACAACCTCATCAGCAGATACCTTCTTTCCAGAGTCTGGTACCCACTTCCTTAAAGTGGATACGTGAAATATATTATGCACGTCGGGCATCGAATCAGAAAGCAGCAGTCTGTAAGCAGATTTTCCAATTCTTTCCAGGATTTCAAAAGGTCCAACATACCTCGGACTTAGCTTGCTCACCTGACCAAATCTGCTCACACCCATCATCGGGCTGACTTTGACATACACAAAGTCACCAACTTGAAACTCAACAAACCTGTACTTCTGATTGTAATACTTCTGTTGACGGTCCTGATCCGCTTTCAATCTTTCCTTAATCAAACTGATCTTCTGAGCAGTTTCATCAGCAAAAGTGTCACCCAAAACCTGTCTATCTCCGACCTCCGTCAGATTCAAAGGAGTACGGCACTTCCTGCCATACAAAGCCTCGTACGGTGCCATACCGATACTGGACTGGAAACTGTTGTTATAAGCAAACTCAATCAAAGGGATATGATCTTCCTAGCTTCCGCCAAAGTCCAGAACACGAAGTCTCAACAGATCTTCCAGCACCTGAATGGTCCTCTCAGACTGTCCGTCGGTCTGAGGATGAAAGGCTGTACTGAAATGCAGTTTCGTACCCAAGCCTTGCTGAATGCCATTCCAAAGTCTGGAAGTAAATCGTCCATCTCGATCAGAAACTATCACTCGAGGCACACCGTGCAATCTGACTATCTCCTTCACATATATCTGTGCCAAACGATCCACCGGATCGGTCTGTCTGATCGGAAGAAAATGGGCAGACTTCGTCAATCGATCTACTACCACCCAAATGGCGTCGTGTCCTTGTCTAGATCGAGGAAATCCCATAGCAAAATCCATCGTCACCTCCTCCCACTTCCACTCAGGGATAGACAACGACTACAACAGTCCACCTGGTCGCTGATGCTCTGTCTTCACCAACTGACAGGCCTCGCATCTCGACACAAACTCCACCACATCCTTCTTCATCCCAGGCCACCAGAACAAAAGCTTCATATCAGCGTACATCTTACCACTACCTGGATGAATAGTATAGCCTGAATGTTGAGATTCGTACAGAATCTCTTGCCTCAAATCTCCAGACACAAGTACCCACAACCTGTTCTTGCAGAAAATAGCACCAGAATCAGAAATTCAAAGTTCAGGAGTCTTACCGGATCTAATCTGAGCAATCAACTTCGAATAGTCAGAATCTGACTTCTGGGCTTCTTGAATCCTTGTCTCCAAAGTAGACTGAATACTCATCTGAGCCAAATCCAAACTACTGGAGAAAATCACCTTCAACTGCAAGCGCTCCATGTCTCGAATCAGAAAGTCATCACAAGTGCTGCAAACCTGATAATCCAGAAGACTTTCTGCTCAGAGCATCCGCTACCACATTCGCCTTCCCAAGCTGATACTGAATAGTCAAATCATAGTCCTTGATCAACTCGAGCCATCTTCTCTGACTCAGATTCAGATCTTTCTGGGTAAAAATGTACTTCAGGCTCTTATGATCAGTAAAAATCTCACATCTGACGCCATACAGATAATGACGCCAAATCTTCAAAGCAAATACCACTGCAGCTAACTCCAGATCATGTGTTGGGTAATTCTTCTCATATGGTTTCAACTGTCTAGAGGCATAAGCAATTACCCTTCCATTCTGCATCAGCACACAACCCAAACCTTTCAGTGAAGCATCACTGAACACCTGAAATCCTTCCGTACCTGATGGAAGTGCTAACACTGGAGCTGAAGTCAGACAATCCTTCAATCTCTAAAAACTAGCTTCACACTCTGGTGTCCAAACAAAAGCTACTGACTTCTGCGTCAGTCTCGTCAGAGGCGTCAAAATCTGTGAAAATCCTTTCACAAATTTCCTGTAATACACGGCCATGCCCAAGAAACTACGTACCTCAAATACCGTAGTCGACCTTGGCCAATCTGCAACTGCCTGAATCTTCTCTGGATCCACAGAAATACCTTCTCCGCTAACCACATGCCCCAGAAATGAAATACTCTTCAGCCAGAATTCACACTTGGAGAACTTGGCATACAGCTGATGCCGCCTCAAAGTCTCCAATACAATCCTCAAATGTCTGGCATGGTCATCCTCAGAAGCAGAATATACCAGAATATCGTCGATGAAGACGATCACAAACTGATCCAAATACTCCCTGAATACTCGGTTCATCAGATCCATAAAAATCACGGGCGCATTGGTTACCCCAAAAGGCATAACCAAGAACTCGTAGTGCCCGTACCGAGTATTGAAAGCGGTCTTCACCACATCAGATTCCTTCACCTTCACCTGATAGTATTCGGATCGCAAATCAATCTTTGAAAACACAGAAGATCCAAAAAGCTGATCAAACAAGTCATCAATCCGAGGCAAATGATACTTGTTCTTGAGTGTACCGTCCTTCTTCTTCACAAACAGAACAGGTGCTCCCCAGGGCGGAACACTAGGACGAACAAAACCTCTACAACCAACTCCTGAAGTTGAACTTCAGCTCAGAAAGTTCTTTCGGTGCCATCCTGTACAGAGCTTTTGATATAGGAGCGGTACCCGGAAAAACATCGATAGAGAACTCCACATCTCTATCCGGAGGTAAACCAACCAACTCCTCATGAAAAACATCAACAAACTCCCGTACCACAGGGATCTCAGAAATAGAACCAACCTCCAAGTTCAGATCCCGCACCGAAGCCAAAAACACTGGACATCCCTTCTTCCACATCCTGCTTACTTCCAAAATAGAAATCAGACTGGAGAGAACACCTCGTAAGCCCTGAAATACAAATCTCTCTCCAGCCATAAGTAAGCTCACTTGCTTCTTCAGACAGTCTATCTGGGCCTCATACTGACTCAGCCAATCCATGCCCAGAATCACAACATACGATGAAATCAGCAACAAAATCAGACTCGATTTCCACTTCTTACCAGCAATGTCAATCTCACACAAACAAAACTTCCGAGCAATCAAAGGACTCCCAGCCGGTAAAATCACAGACAAAGAAACCGGTAAAACCATCGAATCCGAATGTAAAGTCTCAAAACATCGCTCGGACAGAAAAGAATGACTCGCTCCATAGTCAAACAAAACACGACAGGGCTGATCAGAAATGTAAACCGTACCTGTCACAACATCCGAAGCATCACGAGCTTCCTGCTGACTCAGGCTGTAAACTCCTAGCTGAACTGGAGCAGGAGCTGAAGCAATAGAACTACTCTGCTCCCTCTGAACAGTAGGTGGTCTCCGTGGTACATAACTAGAACTACCACCTCTCCCAGAAAATCCCTCAGTGCGAGGAGGAACAGTCCTCGGTCTTCCTGCTGCTGAACCGGCAGGTCTAACAGAACTCTCAGATCGGAACTCAAAACGCCGATCAAATCCCATCTGTGGACACTCAGCAATCCGATGTCCTGGCTGACCACATCAGAAACACAGACCAGCCATCCTGTAGCACTGGCCAAAATGTCTCCATCCACAATTCTGGCACACAGGTGCCATACTGACAGAACCAGAACTTGTCGTACTGGTAGCAGTACCAGACGACCCTCCGCTCCTCGTGGAGTCAACCGATCCAGAACCAACTACAAATCTCCTCTTTCCAGAGGAACCACTGCCAGAAGTCTCGCCTCCAAATCTCTTCCTACTCGCAGTCCACCGCTGCTGAGTACCTGTCATATCATTCTCTATCAGACGAGCTCGCTCCACAAGCTCCGGAAAATCAGTGATCCGGAACGGTATCAGGGGCTGTCTCAGAGTGTCTCGTAGTCCCCTCAAAAATCTGTAGCACCTCTCAGTAGAAGTGCTAACCAGCTGTGGAGCGTATCTAGCTAATGCAGTAAACTCAGCCTCATACTGCATCACCGTCTTGCTCCCCTGAACCAGCCTCAGAAAAGTCTCCTGCATCTACTGTCGTGCAGAAGGGGGAACAAACCAGTCTCGGAATACCTCAGTGAACTCTTCCCAAGTGATCAAAGAGTTCAGTCTGCCCTGAAACCTGGCTGCCTGCTGGCCTTCCCACCAGTGCTCAGCCTCTCCATCTAGCAAAAACACTGCTAATGGGATCTTCCTATCCGCAGGACACTGCATCCCATCAAAATTCTTTTCCAGCCTCCTCAGCCACTCCTCAGCCGCTCTGGGCTCAACAGCGCCCTCAAACCTCGGAGGCTTCAACCTCAAAAATAACTGCAGATGTCTATCAAGATCATCAGATCGGACGGTAGAAGCTCTGCTCTGAGTCTCGCTCATCATCTGAGCAACAAGCGTCGCAAACTGTGATAGCGTGTCAGCACCGGCCACTAGGGCTGTACTCCCCACTGGTGCTGCCTGACTGGAACTCTGCCCGTCAGTCATGTCTGGGTCTGGCTGATCCATACAGAAAATCCAGAAAAATCCGGAAAACTATCACAAAAATAACACAATAAAAAGCCAAACAAACCAAAACTACTCCAGACTGACTCACTACAGATTACTTCCTATAGCTCTGTTGTACAATCCAACCAAATTTCAAAACCAATGCTCTGATACCAGTAAAGTTGTCACGACCCGACCCGACCAGGACGGATCCCGCTCGCACCGAGTCGCGACACGGAACGAACCGAACTGACTGACCAGGATCTGGCTTTGGAATTTGCTTACTGAACTAAATCTTCCAAATTATTTCAACTCAAACACCAACACACAGAACAGACTAAAACTACTATGAATCATCAAATGCAGCGGAACAAATCATCTATATTTTTCTTTCTTTCTTTTCCTCAAAATAATCATCTACAAATACGATACATGGCTAACAAAAGAAATACAGACGAAAGGCCATGACCGTATAAAAATCAAAAGTACAAAAGTACCTATCACAGATCGGACTCTGAACTCTAGTCCTGGACTTCCTTCCCTTTCCCAGAACCTGAAAACCACCAGAAAACAAGAGTGAGCTCAACAGCTCAGCAAAGCAACAAACCTCCAATCAAAATTCTCAGAATCCAAAACCAAACACATCAGACCCAAATCCAAATCAGAAACCAAAACAGAATCAGACAGATATCGGAATTTTCGTACAGAAATCATAATCGGACAGTTCAGAATAAAACAGATCAGATCAGAACAGATATCAGATATCAGATATATAATTAATAACTAAATTCCCTGACACTGACTGAATCTCATAGGATCCAGGCCCCTTATGTCTCCCTTTGTGCTCACGGCACCAGAACAGATGTGCTTATAGCACCAGAATACATATATAGTGCTTATAGCACCTAAACAGATTTCCTCGGATCCGGAACAGAACAGAATTCAGATTGAGCTCATTTCAGATTTTCCAGACACTAACTGAATCTCATAGGATCCAGGCCCCTTATAACTCCCTTTTTATAGCATATTCAGATAGCATATTAATTCAGAAGAAATCCGGACAAATCAGAAATCAGACAAAAAATCGGGCAACAGAACGGCAGTATACGGAATTTACACAATTTTTCCTGAAAATCACAATTCACCAAATTTGCACAGAATATAGATAATAACATTTCAAAACATTATTCTACTGCACAGACAATTTTTAATTACACAGAAAAATTCAGTCGACTTAAAACACCGTCGAATAAAAAACACCCGGACAAAAATCTTCAAAATATAGTCAAAACGTGCACACCCGGCACGGCAACAATATACAAAAAGTTACGGGGTAAAAACTGAACCAATCAAAAGATACGGACGAAAATCGCTAACGGAAACAAAATCCGGACAGAAAACACCGCCAAACACGACGTTTCTGAAAATTGAGAAAGGCGGAATGTGCCTTACCTTGCGTACAGCAAATTCCTGAACAGTCTCTTCGAACGAAAACGGCTCTGCGTCGTCCGAAAATCCACTTTTCCCCAAAAATCTGCAGCTTTCTCTCTCCTAAAAAAAATCAGATATTTTATTTTTTTCTCTCTTCAAAATGAGCTGATTTCATCTTTAAAAGACTCAGATCGGCCCGGCCGATCGCCAGATCGTCCCAGGACGATCAGACCAAATTGGATCGTCTTGGACGGTTCCTAGAACTTGTTTCAGGCCGATATTTTGAACAGTGCCAATCGGCCTGGCCGAAGCCTTGATCGGCCTGGACGATGCTTACAGAAAATCACCTGGAGCAAATCTGGGCAAATTCTGGAACAAATTCTCAACTGATCGTCCCAGGACGATCCCAGATCGTCCCGGACGATCCTGGAGCAGATTTTGATATTACATTTCATCACTTGTGTGGTTGTTCTTCTCCCAACGAACCTAGAAGTAGGTGAATGAGCGTAGCCTCAAGGCGAGACAATCGCTTTGTTAACTGCCGGATTCTAGTTGGCTTTGTATTTGCTTTACTATTTATTACCGTCGTTATTTTCTAGAACTTGCTAATTTAGGTGTAAGCTCTTGCCTAAGCGTAGTTGAATCCTAAGATCTTTGAGAATGTTTCAATTGTGAACAACATTAAGATTGCAATTTCATTATTTAAACAAGATTTTATTAATCTTCTAAATCCAATTCTTGTTTCACATCATCTTGGTATCAGAGCATGGCTAGCATGCTTTGTTTTGCTAGATGCATCCTAGGAGTCGAGTTTACCTTGCCATTAGTCGTTTACATGCAAAACATCATCTAGGTAATTTTATTCACTGTTTTACTTTGCTGTCCATTAATTTTCTGCATGCTATTTTTATTGTATTCAAGCATATTTAGCTACCTAAGTGTTGTCCTTGTCACTTGCCACCAACCCACTCACCTAAGTCACTTGCCACCTTAGAAAACTTTGCTGTCCAGGACTTTTCCTGCACCGTTTAGTGTCTTTTAGGTGCCCATAAACCCTTGTTAAGTTGCTGTCCACACTTTACAACCAACCCGCAACACTTAGACAACTTACACCATCGTGTTAGGTTGTTGTCCTTAGTTTTCTTGCAGCATATTGAAGCCTTAGAAGCATCCTACCGTAGTGTTTAGGTGCTTCCCACCACCTCAACACTCCCTCGGTCAACCCATAACCTTCACCTATGGATCCGCAACACCTCTAAGCTACCCTAGACCTCATTTTGGGCCAATTGGGAACTATCACGCAGCAAATTCGTAACACTCAGACGGACCTAGCAGATTTTAGGAGATTAACCAGTGATCGGTTAGATAACATATAGTGTATTGGGAACCCCGCGATCTATACACTCTCACGACCTCACTCACCCTATGATGAGGATAACCGAGCAGATCATAGCCACACTAGAGACCAGTACCGCCATAACACGAGACCCCATCAAGACCATGATACCCTAGACCTTTGTTAAAATTGGAGAAAAGAGCTGCAAGGTTATTGTCGATAGTGGGAGTTGTATCAATGCAGTCTCTTCAGCTATGGTTTCCAAGCTCAACCTTAAGATGACCCCTCACCCAAATCCATATAAGGTTGCTTGGATCAACTCGACTACCATAGAAATTAAGGATCGAAGCCTCATCCCCATAGAGTTTGTGGGATATCAAGAGAAGATTTGGTGTGATGTTTTGACCATGGACGTAGGTCAAATTATCCTGGGTCGCCCTTGGTTATTTGACAATGACGTTCATATCTATGGGAGAACGAACACCTGCGTGTTCGAACATAATGGAAAGAAGATCAAGTTAATACCCTCTCAACCCAAACCTCCCAAGATGGAAGCCAAGCCTACCCCAGCCAAACAAAGCAAAGGACTACACCTCTTGACTGCTAAGGAAGTAGAAAATGAGATCACCCAAGGAATGCCCATGTATGCCCTAGTAGCGAGAGAAGTGGATGAGGATCAAAAAGAGCAAGTCCCCGAGGAAGTTAAGCCTCTTCTTGAGAGCTTTGCTGATGTTTTCCCAGATGATTTACCTAACCAACTGCCACCCCTACGGGACATACAACACGCGATAGATTTAGTGCCGGGAGCATCCCTGCCCAACCTCCCTCACTACCGTATGAACCCGACTGAGCATTATGAGCTGAAGAAACAAGTCTACGGGATGTTAGAAGTTTTCATGGATTGACTACTTTCTACCGGAGGTTTATTCGAAATTTTAGTACCATCGTAGCTCCCATAACTGACTGTCTTAAGAAGGGAGAATTCTATTGGACGACGGCCGCCACCATAGCGTTTGAAGATATTAAGAAGAAAATGGTAGAAGCTCCTGTTATGCGTCTCCCATATTTTTCTAAGATTTTTGAGGTAACCTGTGACGCATCTGGAATTTGAATAGGAGGATTCTTGTCACAAGAAGGACACCCTGTAGCATACTTTAGCGAAAAACTAAATGATATCCGACAAAGGTATTCTACCTCCGATAAGAAGTTTTATGCAATCATTCAGTCCCTTAGGTATTGGAGACATTACTTGCTTCCCCAGGAGTTTGTAATATTTTTGAATCATGAAGCTCTGTGTTACATTAACTCCCAAAAGATGTTAAATGCCCATCATGGTCGTTGGGTAGAGTTCCTACAAGAATATTCGTACACTATTAGGCATAAGGTCGGAGCTGAAAATAAAGCAGCTTATGCTTTGAGTCGTAGGATAATGGTCACTAGAGAAATGAGAACGGAAGTTGTTGGATTTGAACGCATCAAGGATGACTATAAAGAGTGTACTGATTTTAAAGAGATATATTTGTCACTGACGATGGGAAACAAGTCAGTTGTGGATGATTTCTTGTTGGAGGATGGTTACCTATTCAAGTCTCAGAAATTGTGTATTCCCGACACCTCTCTTTGTGAATTTTTTGTGTGGGAACTACACGTAGGAGGCTTAGCCGGACATTTTGGGCAAGCTAAGACCATTGCAGCGGTTGAGTATAGATTTTTCTGGCCCAATCTCAAGCGATATGTCAGTAGACTGATCAAACGATGCCATACATGCCAACTGGCTAAACAGAGGAAACAGAACACGGGTCTATACACCCCGCTTCCCGTCCCAAACCGTCCTTGGAAAGACATTAGCATGGACTTTGTTTTAGGGCTACCCAAAACTGCTAGAAAGTATGATTCTATCTGTGTCGTAGTAGATTGTTTCTCTAAGATGGCTCATTTCCTCCCTTGTGCTAAAATATTCGATGCCTCTAGGATTGCCAAACTTTACTTTGATGAGATTGTCCGACTCCATGGACTCCCAAAAACAATTGTGTCGGATAGAGACGTGAAATTTACGAGCTATTTCTGGAAAACTTTATGGATTAAGATGGGTACTAAGCTGCAGTTCTCCACCACCTTCCACCCACAAATGGATGGCCAAATAGAAGTTGTTAATAGGAGCCTTGGGAACCTCCTTAGGACCTTAGTAGGTGAGAACATTAGAGATTGGGATTCCAAAGTACCCATTGCTGAGTTTGCCTACAATAATTCTGTCAACCGGACCACCGGTATGAGCCCAGCTTAGATTGTTTATGGATACCAACCTAGGCAACCGATAGATTTACTCCCCATGAGTCCTAAGCTTAGAGTGTCAGAGTCTGCATCCGCATTTGCATCACATATCCAGGAATTGCATCAAGAAATTAATAAAAGAATTGTACAAAGTAATGAAAATTACAAACTTAATGCTGATCTCAAACGACGCTTCAAGGAGGTCAAAGTTGGAGATTATGTCATGTTTCGGATTCGCCCGGAGCGGTTCCCACCTGGGGTCGTTAAGAAACTACATACTAAAAGTGCGGGTCCCTTTAAAATAACTTCAAAAATAAATAGTAATGCTTATGTTTTGGACCTTCCTGAAGGTTTCAACATGAATCCCACGTTTAACATTGAGGATCTAGTAGCCTTTGATGGTCCTGATTTTAACCCTGAAAATCCACTAAATCTTGAGCCTTGTGAGTCCATACCTAGTGAGATCCCAAGCTTACCTCCACTCCCCAAAATTCCCACATTACCTAATACGGAGAAGATTGAAACCACACTCATTGATGAGATCATTTCCACCAGGGACGACGGACGCCACAGATACTTAGTTCGTTGGAGGGGAAAGCTGGAGACGGAGGATACTTGGTTGGAGCGGGATGAGATACAGAGGCTGGACCCCAACCTTCTGGAGCTGTACGAGAGTTCTCAGGACCCTTACTCGATAGGGTCGAGCTTCCTCCCACCCGGGGAGAATGATGGGGACATCAGATTTCGACACATGTTACCATCGCCGGAGACGCCGATCGACGGCCATGATTCAGAGCTTTTATTTTTGATGTTTTATTTTATTCATGTCATTTATATTATATGTTTTTCCTTTTGTACCCCTATGAGGGAATTAGTGCTTATTGTAGCCCAAGGGCGTTGTCGTCTTTATGTATTTTATTTCTAGATAGCCTATATAAAAGGCTTGTCATTGTATCTGAAATTATTATTGGATGAATGAAATTTCTTTTCTACGTTCTCTTTGTGAGTGCAACGAAGATCTCTTGGTGAGTTCTTCTTCTAGATCTCTTAGTGAGCTCTCTAGGTAATTGCTAACCCAAGCATTCTCTCTTCCATTTCCCTTTCTTCCCCCACCCTCAAGAAATTCTACACAAAGTTCACCCTAGCCCTTGCCGCCGGCCTCCCTAGGGTTTCCCCACCGTCGGCCAAGCTCACAACCGCCGGCCGCCCTCCTTTCCGAGGGCCTTCCCCCCCACCCGACCGATCCCCCCCTCTCCACCAATTTCAAATGTGAAATTTGAGATTAAAATTTTGAATTGTTTCCTAATTTGGAAATCAAAATTGGGAAAGTATTCATGCGTAAACCAATTTCAAATTAATCTAATTTGGAGTTTTTAAATCCCTTGCCACGTCATCAAACAAAGTTGGAAACTTACTTTCCTCTCTCCCCAAACCCCTCTCTCTCCCTAGCAATCCCGTCGTCCCCCTTTGGGCTCACCATTAAGGAGTTAATTACTCCTCCTTCCTAATTTGAAATTTAAAATTGAATCCTAAATTTTCCCCTCTACTTATAATAAAACTGAAATTAATTTCAGTTTTATTTCCCTCACCCCTCCCTCTCTCCACCGCCGGCTCCTCATTAGCTCCCCATTAAGGGAGCATTAATCCCCCCCCCCTTTAATTTGGGATTTCAAATTTAAATCCCAAATAATTTTCCCTCCTAAATCACTAAAACTGAAATCAATTTCAGCTTTTTTACAACCCAACTCTCCTTTCACCCTTACTCTACCGCCGGCCTCTCCCTCCCCGCGCCTACCCGCCGCCCCTCTCTCTCTCTCTCTTTGGAGAGCCTCCTGCGGCGATCCCCTTTTCTCGTCTACAAGAATGCATGGAGGAACCCGAGTGGAATTTCGGGTTTGAGTACGACAACCAAGGAAGAGTTAACATCCTCAGATCACCCTTCTTCGACGTAGGCTTTGATTTCGACGACACCGTCGAAGAATATTTGGACCGGATTCTACCAACATTACTGGATTCCATCGATGACCACTTTTCCGTCTACACGTGGATCATTAAAGGTCGTCCTCCGGTGCAAATTCCACATCCGGCGCCTTCCTCTCCTTCCCTACTGATCTACAGTACCGTCACCCTCGGAGTGGTTTTATCACTTGTGTGGTTGTTCTTCTCCCAACTAACCTAGAAGTAGGTGAATGAGCGTAGCAATTAATTTTGCCATAGAATATGCAATTTCATTATTTAAACAAGATTTTATTAATCTTTTAAATCCAATTCCTGGTTTCACATCATTGACCCTTATAGATAGAATACGAAATGAGCATATACGTGAAAAGTTTGGAATAGCTCCAGTATAAGATAAGATTAGAGAGAGTCTCCTTAGATGGTATGGTCACATAAAATGACGGTCTTCCGATGACCCAGTTAGGAGAGTAGAGATATTAAGATTTGACTAATGTTAAGAAAGGTAGGGGTTGACCTAAAAAGACTTGGTTAGATAATATTAGGAATGACCTTTCTTTATTAGATTTGAACGATAATTTGACTTTTGATAGGACACAATGGAGAAAAAGGATTCATTTAGCCGACCCCACGTAGTGGGATAAAGGCTTGTTGTTGTTGTTACAAACAAAGCTCAATTTTCTTAATCAAGATATTAATAATGTAATTAGTATGCTTAATCACATAAAACAAATTTAATGTTATATAATAAAATAAATTTAAAACCAATTAAGTTTGCTAACACATATAAGTGATCAATATCATAATGACGATCAATTAAGAATGCGATTACTAAATAAAATTATTTTCAAATATTGATAAATAATGAATAAATTCAAATAAATGAAAAATTAACTAATCCATTTCAGTTATGTGTTTATAATCCTTGAGAAAATTTGATAGAACCTACTCAATCAATTTATATTTAAACCCAAGGAAAACACACAGTGAACTATATAAATCTTAAACTCTTCCTCTAAATGAATAGTACTAATAACTTAGCAAAAGACATCATCGCCATACTTGCTAGAAATGATAAAGTTGAAATGAAACATTATGTAAATAATAAGATACCGCACAAAACTTGTTATCATCAAATCAATAATGAGTTAATTATATAATCCATGAGTCATATGAGCTCATAAAATCAGTACTCCTTGTCAAAAATAATTGAGTTAATTATTCTATATAACTCACTTAGTAAATAAAAAATATTCTTATAGACCAACTCCATTCAATAAGCTTTATAATATCCCAAATATTATGATCATGAATAATTGAACTTAACATCTCTAGAAAAATAGCACAAGAACTAACAAAAACATCACAAAGAAAAATAGCATAAGAACTGACAAAACATCATAAGAACTCAATCTTTTTCTCTCTCTTTCTCCAAAAGTTCCTTGTATAAGATGATTTTTCCTTCACATTGAAATAGAATTTGAGAGATCAATAATAGGCAAAGAGATCAGATGATAGCAAAATCATACATGATAAATTATAAATAGAAAAGTGCAAGCATCACAAGTTCAAATATTATAAGAACCACTACAATTCAAAATCATAACAACATAAGTTCAAAAATACATGAAATGTCCACTACAGTCCATATAACTCGAAGCATCAGAATAAATACTACAGCTTATCAGCAGAACAAACATAAGCTTCTAGAAAACTATCAAGCATTTGATGAATCATCATTACCACCCTGAAAATAATATGAAGTTAATGAGATATTAATAATTAATAAGTATAAAAATTATATTAAATTACTATTTTTTTCATTCCATTTCAGATCCTCCATGTGGTGGTTGATTCATTTGAAATTATTGCAAAAATTGTCTCATATCATCAAAATAATAAAAGCAAAATCTAAAGCATGCAAGATGATTTATAATTAGAGCAAGTAGTGCATATACTTTAAGGAATTGCTTATTTCTTGTGGCATTATCTTAGAAAAAGTTTTTGTTTTGATATTAAGTTCTTTTATTGCAAATTTAAATTAAAAATATTTTTTCTCATTGATTTCTTTATAAAAAAAGTGCATGCAATTTAAAATGTTATTATGCTAATTTCCAAATTACACAATAAGGGCAAGACTACAGAGCATGGTCAATTAGAGCAAGACTCATGTAGTTTAAAAAAATATACATGTAGTTCAAAATCTCATTTCCATCATTCTCATTCAAAAGGCACCAATTAGACAAGTCAAAATCCTAATAGGGCAAGACTAGAGAGCATGATCTACCAAAAAATAGAGCAAGCATATGAATGTAGTTCAAAAAATAAACAAGAATAGGAATGAAATACAAACGGGCGAAGGAGAGGAAGAAGTAGATCACAATAGACCGGTCGGTTGAGCGAGTACATGAGGGCTTCGATCAAACTTTTTGCTCCTCTAATCGAAGCCAAACGATGAAGAAGAGGAAGATATTAGGGTTAGCAGTGCACGAGCTCTCCTTACCAGCAGGCAGCAAATGAAAGATGGAAACAAAGAATTAGGGCAAGCTGAGCCTTCGGGTGATGTATATTACAATGAGGAGTTTCGACAGCAGTTAAAACTGGTGCTATTTGTAGTGGTTAAGACCACTGCGAATAGTAGCAGGTTAAACCGCAGCTAAAAGAAGGAATTCACAGTGATTTTAAAACCACCCCAAATATATGCTATGAAAAAACAATCTTTTTGGTGTGTGTGTGTGTGTGTGTGTGTGTGTGTGTGTGTGTGTGTGTGTGTGTGTGTGTGTGTGTGCGTGTGTATATTCAATAATTTTGACCACTAAATTAAAATAGGTTAGTTGTTGTATTTATGTTCTTTTTTATTGACATGTGTATTGATTGGGCTTTCTAAAGTTGTTTGGTATATTGGAAATAATTTTTGCTATCATGTTTCAAGATTAGTGTCATATTTTGACTATTTTTGTAAGCTTTGTATTTCATCAAGCATTTTTTTTTGGCTAAGGGGTTGTTTGGTTGGAATATTTTAGGGTGTTGTGGGCTCCGAAAATTCGGCCCCAGCCTCCCCGCCACGCGATTTCTTTTCATGTTTTTCTTCGGCGAGGGGAGTTTTAACCGATTAGGTTCCGGGGTAAATTTTGGAAGGCAGATGGGTTTGTAGATAAGACACTACCCAGAGATTTCGCCCTCATTTTTGCGAGGACTTTATGATCTGAGTTCTGGTTTCCTATAGGCGCAAGCCCCTATAGTTAATTACCCCTCCCGATCACGAGAGAGAACTTTCGATTAAGGCTAGTCATCAATCAGATACGTAAAGATACGCATTATCTAGCATATAGTAGCAGCATAGGTTTGGGTATTGAAAATTGGGTTTTTGGATTTGGAATTTGGTTCGGAAGATTTGATATTTAAATAGAAATTGCACCATCCTATACTTAAAGCGGATGGTGGGGGAATGGATGATGGACCCGATCAAGATCCCATGGTTCCGTCATCCCGGGTCATCATGTTCCCTGGTCTACTTAGTCAGAGGAGGTAGTCGACCCAACCTGACAGAAGGATCCTTGTCGGCAGCCATGGGTTGCTTCGTCCAAGGGGACCTTGTAAACCGGGGTTGGATGTTTGTCAAAGGGGACAAATTTAAATCCACCTTAGCAGACAGAGGGCTTTGTGGCCTGTCAATCATATCCTATTGATTCATATCTCAAGGATTTGATGCCAATAAGGAGCGTACTGGCTTTGGCCATAACCGGTATATCGTGGTGCCATTTGGCGGCAAAACCACTCGGTTCAGAGGGCCCCGGGTCGTCGTAACCGTTTATCCTGTGGTGTCATTTGGCGGCTAACCGCCGGTTAGAGGACACGTACCACGTCCTTACTACAGGAGATTTTTTTGAAAATGGATCATAGTGATATTTTCGACTAGGCGTTTGGCTCTTTGTGAGCAAAAGTAAATTTTGATTTGTCCACCCCGGCAAACTGTTGTGGAGGGTGGATGAATTTTGCTTTTGAGTTTTGGGATGGATAGTTTGATTTTTAAATATCTGGAAATTTTGGGATTGATTTTGGATTTTTGGAGTCTTTGGGAGGCATTTGAAAATGCCTGAAATTAACCCCTCCGGTTGAGATCATCATTCAACACGGCCATCATCGGGGTTTTTGGGGTCATTTCCTCTTTAGTTGATTGAACCCTGTCAACTGGACCAAGCTTTTGACCGAGGATCGGGTTTTGTAGGCTTCGTGCCTTTTGTTTAGTGAATTCTTTTGATTGTAGGCCTTGAAAGCCTAATATGAGTGTATTGAAACAAATACACTGGTCGCCACAACCGTATATTTGTTTAAAGGTTCGAACCCTGTCGACTCCTATAGATCTGTATAGAAGGATCAGGCTCGAACTAGAATTCACTTGTTGACCCGCGCAACATCCCTAGACGTCACATATGTACTAATAACACGCTCGCCGGGGCCCATGCGGATGATTTTTATATACCCCTTTAGTGTACCTATGTGTATATAAACTATAGTGTAGGTGCAGGGGTATTTAGAAATATTTGTAGACGCCTTCTGTGTGCTTGTACAGAGGTTGCAGATCCGGTGGCGTTGCTTTGTAGATTGTAGACGCCTTCTGTCTGCTTGTATCAGTGTTGCAAATCCGGTGGAGTTGCTTTGTAGATTGTAGACGCCTTCTGTCTGCTTGCATGAGTATTGTAGATCCGGTGGCTTTGCTTTGTAGATTGCATACGCATTCTGTCTGCTTGTATCAGTGTTGCAGATCTGGTGGCGTTGCTTTGTAGATTGTAGACGTCTTCTGTCTGCTTGCATGAGTATTCCAGATCTGGTAGCATTGCTTTGTAGATTGTAGACGCCTTCTGTCTGCTTGTATCAGTGTTGAGAATCCGGTGGCATTGCTTTGTAGATTGTAGACGCCTTCTGTCTGCTTGCATGAGTATTGCAGATCCGGTGGCGTGCTAGTCTTGATATTGACTCTCCCCTTTCTCAATCACTGGGGAAAGATCTTTCTGGACTTTGGAGTCAAAGACTACTAATTTGAAAAGAAATCCCTTTTAGGATATTCTATATAGTGGATTTATTATTTCCGGTGTTTTTGGGCACCCGAACTGTTCTCTTCTTGGAACACCAGGAAGTTTGGTACTAATTTGTTCAGACATTCCCCCCCCCTTTCTACCAAGGGGTGTCCTTTTCATACATCGGGCTGCCTTTGTACCCGGTGTACTTTTAGATTTTGATCACCGCTGTCGTAGGTGATATCAATACTTGTGCCCACAGTGATTCGTTATACAATGCACTGTTGTTATCCACAAGTATTCGTATGCTGGAAATCGTATTATCCACTACGACCTCCTAGCAGCATTTGTAGAAGAGCCCTTGCTTTTGCATCGAAACCATCTTTCACCAATCTCAGGTGGTTGTTGTTGGGTTGCATATGTTTGTAGAGGACGGTCCTCCACTATTGGTTTCCCGTATTGCCATCTCAATCAACAGGCGTTGTAGGGATTGTCGTAGGAGATTCCAACAGCATATGTAGGAGGGACATGCACCTGTATATTCCACGGCCATTCATTGTTCCCGTAGGTACGGTGCTCCCGATCTCGTAGGGACTGTTATAAAAGTCCATTACATTCTTTGTTTATACGTGTTGAGGTGGTAGTGTACTTTCTTGCATTTTCATTCATTGTATGTCTTGCAGGAGAGCGGGGCACTTATTTACAATCAAATGACATTGATTGTGCAAAGACTGTATTTGTTTTGGATTCTTCGAATACACATTTATTGCCAATCCATTACATGTTAGATTCTTTTGTCATTTGCAGATGAGCCGCATTGAATACGATGAGTATTTTATTGTTCAAATCTGACTCAAGTCCTGATGCCCAAGTAAGATTTGGATTTGCAGTTCTTCTGATTGAGTTTTGATTCCAATTTGATTTGATTTTTATTTGGATTTGACTTTTAGGAATCATTTCAATTTTGTTCAAGTCTTCTGCACATTTTCAATCGAGTTCAAAAGTCCACTGCTCTTTCTCATTTGGTCCAAATTTTTGTTCTTTTGAGCTCAAAACAGGTCCGAGTGTAGTAATATTTCACCCGAAATTTCGGCAGCCTCCCGGCGTTTCCCCTGTTTAGGGGAAAACTACAAGAAAATTGGGAGATACCGCACAATGAAGGCGTGCATGGTAGGTGCCCTCTTTCGAGGACACCTCGGCAGTGATTTTTCTTCCCACATGTTGGTGGAATTTTAAAAATATTAGTTTTCTTTGGGACTTAAAATTGAATTCTAAAATCGAATTGTCTCGTTAGAAAAAGTATATCACCTAGAGAGGTGAGAATAAAATTTCATAACGGTATTCAGATTTAGAATTATGAAATTCATCTTGAATATTATGACCGGATGCTAAAGAGAACTTCATATGGCCCCGAAGGATCAAAATGAGGTTCAACTGAATATCCAGCTACAATATTTAAGAAGAGTGATCGTTAGGTTCACATCCAAAGCCTTATCAAAGAAAGATGTATCTCCCGGAAGGGGGAAAATATCATTCGATGATAATTCTTTGAATATGATAACAATGATCACTAGTATTTTAAGTTTTCCCAAAGAAATCCAATTGAGTTTTGAAAAATCAATTTTTAAAATCAGGTGCGTGTGTGGTTCTAAATCTCCTACGAGCGCAAGCCCTCGTAGTTAATTACATCGTAAGAAAATAAGGTCTCCTACGAAAACTCTCGATTAAAATAACGGCAGAAAATTTATTTTTAAGATTTTCTAGGAATTATACCAAGGAGGTGAATTTGGAATTTCAATTGGGATTGGATTAAATTTTGAACACTTATTTCCGGAGTCAACGGAGGAGAGGTAGGAGGCACTTAGAGATTCTGAAATAATTCAGAAGTGCCCCAACCTAAGCTAAGTGTTGGGCTTTAAATTTTAGATTGAGGAGGAATCTTTATGTTCAAGTTAAAATTTTATTAGAAAATTGGGACTTATATTCTTGATCACCTGATCGGAAAAATGCCCAGAAAGTGAGGGTGAAGACTAACCTACCAAGTGGGTATGACGTCCCCGGTCAAGATCCCATGGTTTTCCATCGTCCCGGGTTCATCGGTATCCTTAGCCTACTTAGTCGAGTGCCGACCAGAGGATCCTTGTTAGCAACCATGGGTTACCTCATTCAAGGGGACCTCGTAGGCCAAGGGGCTGGGGACCTAATCCTGGGCTGACAAATAGGAAGTGCACAGGTCTGTGGACAGTGAACCTATATCAATGTTATCTAACCTAGGATGCCACTCCCATTTTGTATGCATATCAATCTATCTAAAAAAAAAAAGAAAGGAACACCGGCCTAACCTAAAGCTAGAGTCCGTGTCCTAATGGGTCAATCTAGGTGTGTGTAGCAGGCTGTGTGGTTTGAATATATCCTAAATCGGGCAATTGGTTAAAGTTATTTTAATGTTCTGGTTGGTTGAAAGGTTTAAGGGAGATTTTGAGTAAAGTTTAAATCTTAATGATTAAAAATTGATTTTAAGATTGATCGCTAGTTTTAAAGTTAGATTGAAATCTTCTGGATTTTTAAATCAAATATTTAATGTTCTAAAATTATTCGAATCATTTAATGATTTTAATCAAGGGGTTAAAATTTGAATTTTAGACTAAGAATGTTTTCTGAAAAAAAAATGTATTTTATTAAAATATTAGCCCTTAAGACGAGTTGAATGCCTTTAAGTTTGATTGATTTAGAGTTTATTTGAATTATTTATGAATTTTCAAAGTTTTGATCATTTATTAGAATTATTTAATTGTCTTGATTAGAGAGATTTTGATATTTTGAATTCAATTGAGTTCCAAACTCCTTGTAATCAATTCCAAAGGTCATGAATGACCCAATGATAGATTTCCAAGTGTTTAGGAATTCTCTGGAATTTTAAATTAATATTAATTAAATATCAGATTTTAATGATTATTAAGTTATTCTCAAATTTGAAGTCAAATCTGGTTGATTTTAATTTTAATGTGTTAAGGATTCAAGTCTGGTCAATTAGAGGGGTTATTTATAGTTTTGGATTTAAATTTGATTTATTAAAAAAATTTCTAGAAGGCTTTAAGGTTTGATTAAGGTTTAAACTTAAGGGGTTTGATTAAGGGGTTCAAAGGGTTTGAATTTTAATGACAATTTTCCCTAGAGCAGGGAAGATCACTAAACTTGAGGGGTTTGAATTTTAGTGATAATTTTCCCTAGAGCAGGGAAGATCACTAAACTTAAGGGGTTTAAATTTGCTGTCACTTGGGTTTAAAATTTGATTTGCTTAATTAAGGATTTAATTTTAATTAGATCAATTAATTGGTTTAATGATTAAAAGAAAAGATAATTTTTTAAGGTTTAAGGTGTCATTAGGTTCAAGTTGTTCAAGTCTTAGGTTAATAGGAGATATCTCCTAATCTCTAGAAATTTTCTAAGTTCTCTAGAAGTGTCCTTAATTATTGTCCTTAAAGATGTCACTAGCTTTAATAGGTTTGAATCAATGTCACTAACCCTTTGGACATGCCTAAGAATGTAAACAAAGCTATGTCGATGAATTTTGAATTTGTAAAAAGAAGAAAGCAGATATTAACTAAATGCAAGAATTATTGCAAGAATTTAATGCTGCCAGAAATAACTCAACAAGCAAATCTAGAAGATCTATGCTTTTCTAAGTCTTAAGAAAACTTACCTGGTCACCGGAGCTAGTCAAAGGTGACTCCCGCCGTAGCACCCCATTTAGAAGAAACGGGGCGACTGAAACTCTTTGGCTCTATCCTCCAATTACTCCATTAGTACCTCGCAAACAATGCGACGAGAGAAGGCGGTGTCAGAATGTCATGTATAAAAGTATAGCAGCTACTATGAATTGACATATAAATGAATATGTGAAAGTTTGAATCAAATCAAATTATTTAAGCAATTTCAAAATGTATGTATTTCTGCCATAAACCATTTCAATGTATATGATATATTGCAAGAATAATTTTAGAATATAGACTTGTATGTAAAGAGAAGTTTCAGCTCATATACAATCTTACAAGAGCAATTCAACAGGAATAATTATATATAGGTGAGAGTTTATATGTACATACATATATATCTAATGGGTACGAAAAATGAAAGAATAAATCTGTAACAAATTCTCCAATCTTCATGTCTGAAATGGTGCTGAAGCATGAAGTGAGTAAAGTTATAGAAGATAACCTCTATATTTTATGCCAAGCTTGTAAATTTTCCATTGAATAAATAGAGCTTTTAAGAATGATAAGAAGAAGAAGAAATCAAATGCTCAGAATTCCATTACTTTCCCAATACACCACTAATTTTCATATACTATCAAGAACGAACTTGTAAGAAAAGCATGTTCCATTTATAGGATTTGAACAAGAGAAATATAAAAATTAACTTATAATCACTTGAAAGAGACAAGTTCAACATTGCCCACATCTATGAGAACAATTTTAGTAAGTACTTCTGTGAAAGGGGATGAATATCAGCATTTATAAGATTCACAAGAACAGTCCAGCAAATATATTCATGAAAGAGGAAGAATTTCAGCAAATGACTCTATGCAAATGAAGAGATTTCAAGAATTTGTAACCCATCAAGAGTAACTTCAATGTCCCATGATTTATCAAAATGACTGTAATAGAAGATTCTCTAATGCATTGGAAATAAAATCTCAATAATTTGTGTTTGATCAGGGTAGTTTTGAGACTATATAATTCACTATAAGGAGTTAAAATTCACAACGCTGTCCAAAAATATGTAACGACTCTTTTCTTCCATTTTGAGAATTTAAAGTAAAGCATAGAGAAAAGAAGAAATATGATTGTAACTCATCAAATTTGTATTTGCATCTAAGATTAAAATATAAAATAATATATGAACTCTTCCAGTTTAATCAAAACCTCTGAATATACACTTATTGTTGGAATATGACTATACATAATACATCTTCCACTCATTCATGATTCTTGGAATATAAGCCTCCTACATATTCTAACTATGCCGATGTCAAATTCTTTAAGTGAATAAATTTATCTAGAATCATATTATCACAAAGATGAACCATAATCAAAAACATGGCATGATTGTCCTGATCAAATGAAATCTTCACTGAAATATCAAAGTTCTATAAAAAAAAAGGGAATGAAGAGGAGACTTTAATTCTTAGACAACAGTAACATCAAGTCTTTCTTCAAAAGACTAATCCCTCAATATATATCACCTCAAGACATATAATTTAATCAAAATCAAACTTTATGCTAAAATGGGTAAAAAGCTTATAGAAGTGCAGCCATATTATTCAAAGGAGATCTCAAATAAAATAAACCATAGCACTTTCCCGGGAACATAGCTTTGCCCACATCACTTGCAGCATTGGAGACAAGTCCAAAAACTAACACAACATGCCGATAGCCATCTACACAATCCATTATGTTTCGTATATACTGAAACTTCATTAACAAAAAAAGGTAATCCGAGTCATATATTGGAAAATTAACCAAACACTAAATAAGTTCTCTGGCAAAGTATTGGCTACAGAATAAGGCACTAGGAAATTGCATTTAAATCCATCTCAGCATTCTAGAAGTTATCTCTGACTCAAGTTTGCTGTAAAGGCTTTGGCATCTTTAGTTTCATTAGTTTCTAGAAACAGGATCATAAGGGGGATAAGTGAAATCGGTTGCATGAGAGTGGTACTCTTCTCATTCCTTTAGTGTTTCAAGTCATTCACACAGGAAGTTTAAACCATGGGCATGCTTGGGATAGATTGTTGAGTACAACTGTGATTTAAATTGCCGCAAGATTCTTGACTTAGAACCCAGTCTCACAAACATAATATAGGGACAGGAATTTTAAGAACCAACCATCTTATCTCACCATTAAATTGACAAAGAAACTCAAATGGAAATTTTGACAAATCTCTTATTTATTGCAAGAACATTTTAATAGTAGTCAATCTTATCTCAGGGATATCAATAGGACATTAAATCTTACCAAAAAAAAGCTCCTTCAAAAACACACATGCAAGGCTTAGAGAAGTGGATGTTAGAATGCAAAACAGCACACAAAAAGTATACTCATTTTGACAATAACTGAAAGAAAAAGATCAGTTAGCTGACTCATTATTTATGAGATAAAACATCACTCATCAATAACATGCAACATAACTATTCTCATAGCCAAACCTGATATAGATTTCTAACGAATTTCATGGTGAGGATCCGTGGAGCATAACATTTCATTGCATAAGCATAAGCTTCGCATCAGATGGAAATCCAGAAAACCATTTCCCTCAAGTAAAATAAGATAGTGAAAATCACAAGTCATGTGACGTAAATCTAGAGAATAAAGCCACAACGTTATGACCATTCATTTTCATAAGAAAGTTTATCCCTAACACCATGAGCATTCGAATCTATAAACTAATCAATCATGCTTTCTTATTCAGATTTAGGAACAAAACAAACTCTTGAAAAACAAGTCCACACACAAAAGTTCAGCCATATTGGAGTTAATATATATATATATATATATATATAGGTAGACCGCTGGCCCGACACGTTAATCGAGATAAGAGGGCGAGGGTTGCTCGCTTACCTTGTCGTAGGTGTCGTGCCAGTTGCCTCTCCTATCACGCTCAATAAAACCGTGCATAGGTAGACCACTGATTCGCCACGCATGACGAGGTAAGAGAGCGAGAGGGGAGGCGACTGTCCGCGTCGTCATAGGCGTCGGACCGGGGTCCCATCCCACCACGCGCAATAAAGGCATGTATAGCCAGTTTTCCGGTCCGTCGTACACGTCGAGGACGAAAGCCTGAGTTTAGGGGGGTTATACCTTCGGGGCCGGTGGACCAGCGGTCTTCGGTGAAGGCTCGGGGACCGAGGCGGGAGAAGGTATTTGCAAAACTCTCTTTTTTTGTTAATCTAATTAATTAAAATTAATAATAATTAAATTTAATTAATTATAATTAATAATAATTAATTAAAAATAATAGAATTAATTATGATTAAACTTAATTAATCATAATTAAGTAAAAGTTATTTTTAATTAATTATAATTAAAAAATAATTAAGTTATAATTAACTTAATTAATTAAAATTAATTTCTATTAATTAAAATTAATATAAAATTTTTATTTACGGGATTTGGTCGAAGAAGCGCTCGGAAAAGGCAGAAAGTTACCTTCACAAACGGCGGGCTCCCGTTGATGCTTCCGATTAGACAGAAAGGAAAGTCGACGAAGGGGCGGGGTCAGACAGCCAGAAGGAGCCGAAGGAGCGATTGAAAGGGAGAAAGTTTCCTTCAGAGCAAGCGAGCACCTGTTCTTACTTCCGATCAAAATGTCGACTTCTGATCCAATAGGAGGGAAAGTCGTGGATGGGAGCGAAGTCGCACAGCCACGACGGGGTCGGAGGGGCGTGCGAAGGGGAGAAAGGCGCCTTCACAGCAAGCGAGCTCGCGTTCTGGCTTTCGATCCGACCCGACCGAGAAGGGAAAGTCGTCAAATGAGGGAAGTCGGTCGGAGGAGCGTGGTTGAACGGCGTCGGAGGGAGTTCGGCCGGCTCTGGTCGTGGAAACATAAGGAGGATCGGAGAGAGAGAGCTTGTGGGAATCGGCCGAACGAAGCCTCCCTTCGACTATTTAACGACGCATTCGCGTCGTATAGATGACGTGGGAGATGCGGCTTCGACGTCCCAGCGACGTGGGAGGATGTCACGCGATGTGGGGCTGCAGGGAGTAGGTAAGATTTGATTGATTTTTTTTTTTTGTTTCAGTCTTACGGGTCAACAAATGTCCCCCAACAAATGTGGTAGGCATCTAGAGCGGGCCACGTTTGTTGTATGCTAATTGACCCTTTGGATCTCTAGATATTTATTCTAGATGTCACACTAGGGTTTCATTTAGTGGATCTCCAAAAATTGTTTGGATGTCACACTACTCTCCTTTAGTGGATCTCCAAAATTTGTTTGGATGTCATACTACTCTCCTTTAGTAGATCTCCAAGATTTGTTTGGATGTTACACTAGAATTTCTTTCTTCATAGATCTTTTAGATGCATCCACAGGTGGTTGATATTCTGTCTTCATGAATTGATGCTAGTGGATAGCATATATTCAAAACTGCTCAATCATCTGGCTGTATCTTGATAGAATTTTAAATATTTATTTGGGGATTTCGGCATGCAGCGCATTATCCCCCAGTCTTTCGGGACATTTGTAAATGTCATCTAGGGTGCTCATTCTGCAACTTTTGCTAGAGCCCCGAGGTTTTGATTCCTTATGTCCTGTGCTTTGTGCTGCGGACTTGATGAAGGGTTGTCTGATTTGTCTTTACTAACTTGTCAGAAATTTTGTATTCCTTCTGCCCTTTGCTTCTAGCTTTGGCGGGCTTGATGAAGGGATAGACGCTGGTGACCTAAACCATTTGGGTTTGTATTAGGTCGATGACGAAAAGTCATCGGTCCAGAGCTTTGTGCATAGCGGACTTGTTGATGACGAATCCTTTTAGTTCAACCATAGGCTTTTCTTGAACTTTGGGATAGTTTTCTTCGGTCATTTGCTTTGTGTCTTGACGGACTTGTTGAAGAAAAGTTCCTTCGATCCTTGCTTTGTGCTTTACGGATTTGTTGAAGGATTTGCAGGTTCTGGATTCAGTTGATAGTACCGAACGTAGGTAGTATCTTGATCCTTAACCACTTGAGAAGACTTTAATCTGAATCACTTGAGTTCATCAGATCAGGAGAGCTGTGATTTGACAGCTCTTCGTCCTCTGGTTGCTGAGATGGGGGTTCCTCTACTACGGCCTTTCTTATGGCTTGTTGAGTAGACGGAGCTGCCAGCGATTCAGCCATATTTGGGCTTGTTGGATCCGACCTCTTACACCCATTCAGGCTTCAGACTTGAGCTATGGGAATTGCGCTCCCTAATATTGATTTTGCAGAAGTTGACATATTTGGAGTTATCCTTTGCGGTTTTAGATTTTGGAGCCTACGAATATTCATTAGTTGCTCGAGACTCATCTTCCACTGGAACTTTGATTCTCCAGTCATTTTGGAGAATTTTGTAGACTACGATCACTTGAATTGGTTGAGTTAAATTAGCCTTCGTACTTTCTTCAGTCCCTACTGACGGATTGACGAAGTGTGGGTTCCATTACTACGGCCTTTCTTATGGCTTGTTGAGTAGACGAAGCTACCAGCGATCCGGCCATATTTGGGCTTGTTGGATCTGACCTTTTACACCCATTCGAACCTTAAGCTTCAGGCTGTTGAAAGACTTCAAGCTTTTCCGACAAAATTTTGTAGGAGTGTGTAGTTTCAAAAGTCTCTTTCTTGACTTTTGAGTCTTGGTTTGTTGGAGAAGGTGTCTCGATCTTTTGAAAGATCACCTGCATTTACTTTGAAAAAGAAAATCTTTGTATTCTTTCGCACAAAAGAAAATTTGAACTGATAAATTTTAAATATTTATTCGGGGATCTCGACAGATGTCGACCCGAATAAATATTTAAAATGCCCCTATCTTGCAGGGATATTTTAGAGCAGAATAGAATTGGAATCTTGAAAGTTTTAAATATTTATTTGGGGATCTCGGCACGCAGCGCGATATCGACCCGAATAAATATTTAAAATGCCCCCAGTCTAACAGGGGAATTTTGAAATGTGTTCTCATAACAGAGCAGAATTTCAAAATGTGAAATATATATGCTAATAAACAGACATGAAAGCATAATACACTAGACATAGCATTTTATGGGGTAGTTTTATGCATAATATTTCTTCAGGTATCTGCCATTGATCGGCGGCATGGGCCTTTGACCATTCAGATCAATGAGTTGATAAGCTCCACCCTGATACACCTTTTCGATGACGAAAGGTCCTTCCCAATTGGAAACGAATTTGCCACCAATTTTTCGGTGTGGGATGATTGGTCTTTTTTGCACCAAGACCAATTCCCCTTCTTGAAATGATCGAGGACGCACCATTCGATCAAAAGACTTTGTCATTCTTGCTCGGTAGATTTCCAAGTTCTGTTGAGCTTGCAACCTAACTTCATCGAGTGCATCGAGCTCCTCCATTCTTAAACGAGCATTTTGTTCTTGGGTGAGATCATTCTGAACTGCTACCCGAAGTGACGGAAGTTTAACTTCTAGTAGCAGTATGGCCTAAACTCCAAATACTAGAGAGTAAGAAGTGGCTTTGGTTGGCATTTTGTAAGTTGTACGATACGCCCATAGCGCTTCTGCCATCTTCGTATGCCACTCTCTTTTGTTCTTGGAGAGAATCTTTTTTAGCAATTTCACCAGCGTTTTGTTGAAAGCTTCCGCTAGACCATTTGCTCTTGGATTGTATATTGACGAGTACCGCCAATCCATTTTGTGCCGATCAACGAAATTATAGATTTTTGTACTTTTGAATGCAGTACCGTTGTCTGAGATTATGCGGCTTGGCACACCGAATCTGTAAACAACATTGTGGGTGAAGAAGTTGATCACGTGCTCAGACGTAACTTCTCTGAATGGAGCTGCTTCTACCCACTTAGAAAAATAGTCTGTCGCTGTCAAGATGAAGCGGTGTCCTGCTGATGACGGCGGATCTATTAGCCCGATAACATCAGTACCCCAACATTCAAATAGCTAGGATGCTATTGTAGGGTGAAACAGATTTGGCGGTTGATGAATAACATCACCGTGGACCTGGCACTCATGGCACCTCTTAGCGTGATTGATACAATCTCTAACCATGGTCGGCCAATAGTAGCCCATTCTTTTGATTTTGACTGCCATCTTGGGACTTGATTGGTGTGCTCCACAAAGTCCTTCGTGAACTTCTGCTACCACCTTATCAGCTTCTCGAGTCCCTAGGCACCTTAGCCATATTTGATCGAAAGCACGTCGATACAATATGTTGTTAACAAAAGCATATCACAGTGCTCTCTTTCTAATTTGAGCAGCTAGTGATTTGTTTGTTGGCAATTTACTTTCTTTAAAGTAATCAACAAAAGGTTGCCTCCAGTCATCATCTTCTTCGATATCTAGGCAATACCACCATGATTCTGAAGCTTGACTAGCTTTACGTCTTTTCTTAGGAACTAGTTATTCTTCATATTGATCTTCAGGATCAGCTAGTTGGGGAGGTTGAGGATCAACCAGAGTTGCATCCTGCTGGCTTGAATTTGGTATTCCCTCTTACTGCGGGAATTGTAGTAATGTTGGCTCTAGGATCCGACGACTTTGCACCATAATTATTATAGGCCATTCGTCGTTCATATTTGCCATTTCTTTAGCCAATTTGGCAAGAGAATCGGCTTTGGAATTTTCACCCCGTGGAACTTGAGTTAACTTTACAATTGGAATTTGCTTCATAAGCTCAAGAACTCGCCGATGATAGCATGCCAACTCAAACTTGGTGATTTTGTAAACTCTCAATACTTGATTTACAACAAGTTGAGAATCACCAAAAATTTGGAGGTTTCGGATTCGGACATCGATTGCAATCTCCAATCCAGCTATTATGGCTTTATATTCAGCTTCATTGTTGGTCCGAGGTTCAGTTAAGCTGAATGAGAATCTCATTATGCCTCCCTCGGGTGCTACAAAAATGATTCCAATTCCGTCTTGAGCTTTTTCGAGATTTGGAGACCGAGCACGTTTGATTGACGATGCTCCGTCAAAGTACATTTCCCATACTCGTAGCATCTCCTCCTCTTTGACATTCATGATCTGCTCGTCAAGTAGATCGTCGTTGAGCAGTGAATCTGCAGGGATAGGATGTGCAGCGAGAAAATCTGCCAACACCTGCCCTTTAACTGTCTTTTGAGGGACATATGTGATATCAAACTGCAAAAGTATCACTGCCCACCTCGCCAAATGACCTGTCAATGTTGGTCTTGTCATCAAGAACTTCAACGGATCGATCTTTGATATCAAGGTGATTTTGTGAGATATCATATAATGGAGGAGCTTCTGAACTGCAAAAATCAGAGCCAAGCAATGCTTCTCGATTGGAGAGTAGCAGATTTCTGCTCCTATCAACCTCCGACTGATGTAGTAGAGTATATTCTCCTTGCCTTCTTCATTATGCTGGACCAATAGTGCTCCGAGGGACTCTTCCAGTGCTGCTGTGTACAGTATAAAAGGCTTCCCCGGAATTGGCATCGCAAAAATGGGCGGATTTAACAGATATCTTTTGATACTGTCAAATGCTTATTGGCATTCTTCGTCCCATTTGAAACTGACATCTTTCTTCATTAGTTTTGAAAATGACTGACACCTACCCGACAGATTCGATATGAATCTCCGAATGAAAGTCAGTTTTCCTTGTAAAGAACGGAGTTGACGAAGGTTCTTTGGAGGTGGCATCTCCATGATTGCTTTGATCTTGTTGGGGTCGACTTTAATACCTCGATGTCAAACAATGTACCCTAAGAATTTTCCTGAGGATACCCCAAATGCACACTTGAGAGGGTTCATCTTCAGATCATATTTTTTATTCTTTCGAACACGATCCTCAAATCATGAAGGTGATCTGTTCGATCCATGCTTTTAATGACCAAGTCATCTATATAGCATTTGACCTTCTGATGGATCAAATCATCAAATGTACGAGTCATCGCTTGTTGGTAAGTGGCACCAACATTCTTCAGGCCAAAGGGCATGACTGTGTAGCAGAATATGCCTATAGGCGTTCTGAATGATGTATGTCTTTCATCTTCATGCGCCATCTTGATCTGATTGTAGCCCGACGATCCATCCATAAATGAGAACATATCATAGTTGGAAGTGTTGTCAACTAGAAGCTCTGATACCGGGAGCGGAAAGTCGTCTTTTGGGCATGCCTTGTTGAGGTCCCTTAAGTCGATGCAGATACGAATCTGACCATTCTTCTTCTTTACAGGGACGATATTGGCAATCCAGTCGGCATATTTTTCTTCACGAATAAAGCCTACATCTATAAGCTTCTTCGTCTCTGCAATCACATGTTCTTCAATCTCCAATCTCATTCTCCTCGGAGCTTGTTTGATAGGCGCTGCATCGGATTTGATTGCTAATCTGTGAACTGCCACTTCAGGGGATAAGCCAGGCATCTCAGCATATGTCCAAGCAAAACAGTCCCTGAATTCACAGAGGAGCTCTTTTATTTCTTCTATTTGATCTTTTGGCAGAAGAGAGCTAATGAAGGTTGGGCGAGGGTCTTCCTCCGTCCCCAAGTTGACTTCTTTGAGCTCATCCATCGTAACAGCTTGTCCACCATCTTCCAGTTCTTCTGGTGCAGGCTCAGCTTCTACGGGTTGATCATCATAATCATCAGTTTCACGTGTCTCTTCAACACCGCCTTCTTCGGATTCAATTTCCATGCATGTGATTGCCCGACAAGTCTCTTTCCGGAGAAATTTTCTTTTGATGAATCAGATGCCTTTATATGCATCTGTATCTTTCCTTCGTAGCGGACGTGGATTCCTTCCATACCAGAGACCCAAGCTTGTACGGAGCTGTCGTTTGGTAGTAAGAATATTAAAATGCTTCCGTAGCATTCTTTGAATATTCTTGGTATTGAACTTGGGTAGCCTCATAGGAAATAATTCCTCGGAGTCGATGAGCATGCAATCCCATTCATGATTCTCCTCTTCACGAACTCCTGTGGAATATAGCACATTCTTTGGCACAGTCCCATCTTTACAGGGAGGCAGATATAGAGTGGCGAGTTCTTCAACTTTATGCACCTCGCGCAAAATGAGTTCTTTGAAATGTTGCATGGGAATATGTGTGACTACGAGTACGCTGTCTGAAATTGACAGACTGTCTATTCTTCTAGAGAACACATTCTGCACCGAGTTCATGTAAATTGAGTCGTAGCCATAATCATCGTTCAAAAATTCAGCCTGCCTACTCCATTCATCTGTGGACTGGCATATTTTTCGAGATTTAGCAGAAGTAACATCATCTTCATCCGTGTCACTTCCAAGATGAGACACATATTTCTTTTCTTTGAGAATGGTTGGTGATTTGAGAAGAGCCGGCGTTACTTTCTTTCTCCCTACACGCTTCTTCTCATCTTCTTGCTTGGATTTCTTTGCAGCCTTTGAATTTGATGCCTTAGCCTCAAGAGAACTTGAAGGCTTTTGCTTCTTTAGCATGAAGTACTCAGCATCTTCATAAACTGTTACTTCATGTACTGCAAAGGGCTGAATATCACCAGAGATCCTGAGTTCCTCTCCTTCTCTGAGATACTTCATACACTGGTGTAATGTTAAAGGGACAACACCATATTCGTGCAGCCAGGGGTGACCTAGTAGCGCCTTAAATGAGGTGTCCGCATCAATCACATGAAACTTGGCTTCCGTTTGGAGTTCCCCAAATACAAGAGGAAGCATAAACGAACCAAGGGTTTTCTGCCCTTTCTCGTTGAAGCCGTGTACCATCAACTTGTCTTGCCCAAGATGTTAAACATCGAGGCACAGTGATCTCAGTGCTTTAAGACTCATGAGATTCACGGAAGATCCAGGATCGATCAAAATTTGACTGATCATCATATCGTCTCTCTCTGCCGTAACATATAATGGGCGATTGTGATCTGTCGTTCCAAGCATCATATCATCCTCAGCAAAGGTAATGAAGGGCTCATTCCGAGCTTGCAAGACTTCCGTCAAGTTGCGCTCAGCAAAATATGCCTCATATCTTTCGGAGTCTTTGAGAGCTTGAATCAAAGTCTCTCAAAGGTCTTTAGACATCAAGAGGGCGTCATATATACTGAGTTGTGCTGGGATCTTCCTCAAGTGAGATAAGATATTATAATCTATCCCCTTTGATAAAGTATTATTTTTCTTGGGATCTTCGAGGATAATATCTTCATTTATAACTATCTCTTTTCCCTTATCTTTATTAGAAATCCCTTTCTTTGGTGGAGGCGGTAGTACCTTGCCACTCCTCAACTGCACTTGGGCCACCTCATCTGATTCAGACTTGTTTGATGAAGCATTCTCTTCAGAGTCAGCCATTATAGTGTCTGGGGATTCACCTGTAAACTCGGAATCGTCTACCAATTTCACTTGTTTCATTTGTGATTCTATGCTTGGATCTGAATCTTCATCATCTGGAAAACATAGATCATCTGAACTGAATTCCATTGATGGTACCATTAGATAGAACTCAGGGGCCGCTTCTTCAGCGTATTTCTCCCTATCTGATATCTCTGATGTCGTAAAGATGACTCGGCATATCTCCGTATGAAGGGATTCAGCCTCAGCTTCTTCTTCCTTTTCATCTATTTTAAGCTCTTTCATAAAATCACCGAGCTTAATAGGCTTCCTGACAGTCTGGTAATATTCACCCAGACTATCAATAGCCTTTTGAGTTGCAGTCTTCTTCTCCATAGGCTTCTTTAACTTGGCTTTCTTCTTAGAAGACTTTGGCTTTGCTTTACTAGATTTGAATGAGCTAGCTTGGTCAGGTTGCTGTTTAGAAGTGGATGCTTGTGACACAAGCAACCATTTTAAGTTCAGTACTGGCTCAGTAGGAGACTTCCACTTGACACCAGGAACTCCTTCTAGCTGTTTTAGTATTTTCGTTGTCTTCTTGGAGACGACGGTCTCCCATTGATCATCTTGAATAGGTTCTTGCATATTTTCTTTAGGCAGGAGTACGGAAGAGGACGTGACTATCCGGGTGGATTCCTTTCTGTGACGAACTAACACATTATCTGATAGTGTCAATTCTCCCCTCTTGTACATCTTTTCCAACCAATCTTTGAAGACATAATAATCTTCAATTGGATGGCTAACTACCCGATGATATGGGCAGTAGTTTGGGTCGCCACTGTGTTTGGACTCTTCAGGTCTTTTGCATTCTGGCAATTCTAGACCGTTTTTGAGTGCTTGTCGGAACAATTTAGCAACACTCTCCCGCTTAAATGAATATTCTTTATTCATTTTCTCTTTGAGGGAGGGGAACGTTCTGTCACCAGCTCTTGTAGTCTGCCTCTGGCGCTCTCCTCCACCAGGAAAGGCTCGAGGTTTGTCATTTCCTCCAAGTACCAGCTTTGGTTGAGGATTAGGATTGTAAGCCTGTTTTGACTTTTCTTCATATTGCATAGGCTGTTTTCTTTTGTCTACATTATACACTACCCGTTTACCTTTATCAGGTCTGGGAAGGAATGCAGAGTAGACCTCATTCTTTCTGGCATCAGGAGCTTTAGCCTTTTAGGGTTTATAAAGGAGGCTTTCTGACTTTGACAAGTTCAACTTTTCAAATTTTGTCACCCTATCCAATAGATCTTGGAAGGTAGTAATAGAAGCCATGCACAAGAAGGGTTGCATTTTGTCATCAATGTTCCCCATCAGTAATTGAACTGCATGCTCTTCTTCCAGTTGCTGCTCGCCCTTCATGCTGAGATTATGCCAGCGTGTTATGTACCTCGTTACTGATTCATCTTTCCTCCTTTTATCAAGGGCAAGATCAGCAATGGTAGTCTTCTCAGTTGCACTAGCGAATCTTTTCACGAACAAAGCCTCCAGCTCCGCAAAGGTCTTCAGAGAATTATTTGGCAACTCTACGTACCATTCAAAAGCAGTTCCACTCAAGCTGCTCACGAATTGCCTGAATAGCAGAGCATATTTACCTCCTGTATTTCCACAGGTTGCTTTGAACTGCGCTAGGTGTTGTCTGGGATTTTTGTTGCCATCAAAAATATTGAACTTGGGCACAGAATATCCCTTTGGGTATGGTACTTGATCGTACTCTGATGGGTACGTGCGACCTTTTCCTACCAACTTCTCTGCTTGTGCAGCAGCTATAATGGCCTTAATCTTTTCACTGATTAAGCCTTCCAACTGCGATGCAGTTACGGGTTCAGAGGCGCTCGCCACATTTTGTGGAGTACGCTGGCGGGTTGGATCATCAGTTTCTTTGCCACCTTCAAGTACACCTTTCACTCCTGAGGCTTGAGGCGCTTGAGGGTTTTGAGAATTGGCGGCTTGGTTGACGGGCTGAACCGGTGCAGGGCCCACAGAAGTGGTCTTTTGCATCATTTCCATCATGGCCGTCATTTGAGTCATCATCTCAGTCATTTTATCATTTAACTTAGAGATTTCTCTCTTTCCTTCGCATCTGTCGCCTCATTTGATTTCTCATTTCAGCGAGTGTGATATCTTTGCCAGCGAAGGGATTTCTCCGACCTCTTCTTCTTCCTCATCTCCTTCTTCTGAAGAGCGAGCACTTCGGCTGGCAATAGATCGAGCCCTATGGAGACGACGATAAGTACGTGTACGGGGCTATGATTCTTGGTCATCTTCACCATCATCATCATCTTCCTCTTCAACATCGACGTGGCTGACCATACGAACCACCTCGATCTCCATAGTGTCATCATCGTCATATTCTTCTTCATCTTTTTATACCTGAATTTCTGAGCGACGTCGCCACTGAATTTCAGGTTCTTGACTTGGGATGACTATTTCTTCAACCCGTGGACTAAGATTGAAATGAACTTCCTCTTTGGTTGATGCAGGAGAATGACGGGATCTCCTGGAAGACTCTCCAGGATGTCGACCGTCAATATAATTGTCGTCATTATGGGTCTTCTTTTGGACCCATCTCTGACGAGTTCTGTTAGCAGGGGTGGATCTCCGGGAGATAGCTCCGGATGTCACACCCGAACTAATCCTTTCTTCCAAGAAATTTTCTCTTCGAGGCCTCGGCCTCTAAACTTGTTTGCCCTTCCACCGGGACCTTTCAGCGACGGATCCCCGAACATATGGTTCAGGTGTCACGCCCCGATGCTCACCGCGTGGAGCTTGTTGTCGGTAATCCCTTCTTTCAACTATCACCGTAGATGATAGTCTATCTCTTGGAGGTGTTCTTTGGACCTCAACAATCAGTGGCATCTGGAACTTCTTTTTCATTAAGCCTTTCTCCTTAACTGTCCTCAGTACACGATGTACCCGGGCAGACAGACGTTCGGGCTCTCTTATCTTCTGAGGGGCTGTAACTTTAGGCTGAAGCTCCCAGAAAGATTTCTTGAGCTCACTAGAAGAGCTGTTTCTTTTGATCCACTTCAGGTTAGAAAACCTGTTCTGGGTGAGAATATTGATTTCTGGTTCTGGTGCTGGCAGGTTGGAGGGATGAACTGGTACTGTCAGCTGCTGAGCACGTAGCTCTGCATTTCTCTTCCTCCTTTGCCTTATGTTAAGTCTTCCTCCAGATGAGGAAGATTCAGCATCATGCCTCCCATGTGCAACAAGCTCTCTGGGCAGGGCGGTGGTGTTTGCAGTCACCACGGAAACCTTCCTTCCATGAACAACCCTCTTTGCAGTAAGGGTCTCAGGTTGGAATAGTCTTTCGAATACAAAAGTTCTTCCTTGAGTAGCACCTCTGGCAGCAGTCTTTTCAGAGTGGGACCTTCCAGAAAAATTTTCAGAGTTTATGCCGTTCACATGGACGGCTGCAGCCCTTGCATTAGCTGCTGAGAATTCGAGCCCACCAAAGTGGATGGTGGCTCCAGTATTTCTAGTTTCTATGACAGCATTTGCCAGTTGAATCCTGGCTCCTCGTCCCAATTGGTGTGTCCTGCATTTCCGTTCTACAAAAATGAAAGGCAAGGGTTAGTGATCAGAATCGATACATCACCCCACGCTTTCATAACAAAGAAATAACGCAGAACAAATAATAGAAGCAGGAAAATTAGCATGGAATTTAAAACCCTGCTAAACAAATTTTCATTGATCTTATTTAAAAGATTCATTTTCAGGAAATTTAAAATTTGATTTGCTTGCTACTATAGCATGGAAAGAGGAACCATTCCACAGCGGAGTCGCCAGAAATCTGTGGGCTCCGAAAATTCGGCTCCGGCCTCCCGGCCGCTCGATTTCTTTTCATGTTTTTCTTCGGCGAGGGGAGTTTTAACGGATTAGGTTCCGGGGTAAATTTTGGAAGGCAGATGGGTTTGTAGATAAGACACTACCCAGAGATTTTGCCCTCATTTTTGCGAGGACTTTATGATTTGAGTTCTAGTTTCCTATAGGCGCAAGCCCCTATAGTTAATTATCCCTCCCGATCACGAGAGAGAATTTTCGATTAAGGCTAGTCGTCAATCAGATACGTAAAGATACGTGTTATCTGGCATATAGTAGCAGCATAGGTTTGGGTATTGAAAATTTGGTTTTTGGATTTGGAATTTGGTTCGGAAGATTTTATATTTAAATACAAATTGCACCATCCTATACTTAAAGCGGATGGTGGGGGAATGGATGATGGACCCGATCAAGATCCCATGGTTCCGTCGTCCCGGGCCATCATGGTCCCTGGTTTACTTAGTCAGAGGACGTAGTCGACCCAACCTAACAGAAGGATCCTTGTCGGCAGCCATGGGTTGCTTCATCCAAGGGGACCTTGTAAACCAGGGTTGGATATTTGTCAAAGGGGACAAATTTAAATCCACCTTAGCTGACAGAGGGCTTTGTGCCCTGTCAATCATATCCTATTGATTCATATCTCAAAGATTTGATGCCAATAAGGAGCGTATTGGCTCTGGCCAAAACTGGTATATCGTGGTGCCATTTGGCGGAAAAACCACTCGGATTAGAGGGCCCCGGGTCGTCGTTACCGTTTATCTTGCGGTGTCATTTGGCGGCTAACCGTCGGTTATAGGACACGTACCACGTCCTTACTAGCAGGAGATTGTTTTGAGAATGGATCCTAGTGATATTTTTGATTAGGCGTTTGGCTCTTTGTGAGCAAAAGTAAATTTTGATTTGTCAACCCCGGCAAACTGTTGTGGAGGGTGGATGAATTTTGCTTTTGAGTTTTGGGATGGATAGTTTCATTTTTAAATATCTAGAAATTTTGGGATTGATTTTGGATTTTTGGAGTATTTGGGAGGCATTTGAAAATGCTTGAAATTAACCCCTTCGGTTGAGATCATCATTCAACACGTCCATCATCGGGGTTTTTGGGGTCATTTCCTCTTTAATTGATTGAACCCTGTAACCTCGACCAAGCTTTTGACTGAGGATCGGGTTTTGTAGGCTTCGTGCCTTTTGTTCAGTGAATTCTTTTGATTGTAGGCCTTGAAAGACTAATATGAGTGTATTGAAACAAATACAATGATCGCCACAACCGTATATTTGTTTAAAGGTTCAAACCCTGTCGACTCCTATAGATTCGTATAGAATGATCAGGCTCAAACTAGAATTCACTTGTTGACCCGTGCAGCATCCCTAGACGTCACATATGTACTAATAACACGCTCACCAGGGCCCATGCAGATATTTTTATATACCCCTTTAGTGTACTTATGTGTATACAAACTATAGTGTAGGTGCAGGGGTATTTAGAAATATTTGTAGACACCTTCTGTCTGCTTGTACAGAGGTTGCAGATCCGATGGAGTTGCTTTGTAGATTGTAGACGCCTTCTGTCTGCTTGTATCAGTGTTGCAGATCCGGTGGCGTTGCTTTGTAGATTGTAAACACCTTCTGTCTGCTTGCATGAGTAATGCAGATCCGGTGGCATTGCTTTGTAGATTGTAGACACCTTCTGTCTGCTTGTATCAGTGTTGCAGTTTCGGTGGCGTTGCTTTGTAGATTGTAGACGCCTTCTGTCTACTTGCATGAGTATTGCAGATCCGGTGGCGTTGCTTTGTAGATTGTAGACGCCTTCTGTCTGCTTGTATCAGTGTTGCAAATCCGGTGGTGTTGCTTTGTGGATTGTAGACGCCTTCTGTCTGCTTGCATGAGTATTACAGATCCGGTGGCGTGCTAGTCTTGATATTGACTCCCCCCTTTCTCAATCACCGGGGAAAGATCATTCTGGACTTTGGAGTCAAAGACTACTGATTTGGAAAGAAATCCCTTTTAGGATATTCTATATAGTGGACTTGCTATTTCCGGTGTTTGTGGGCACCCGAACTGTTCTCTTCTTGGAACACCAGGAATTTTGGTTCTAATTTGTTCAGACATTCCCCCCCTTTCTACCAAGGGGTGTCCTTTTCGTACATCGGGCTGCCTTTGTACCCGATGTACTTTTAGATTTTGATCACCACTATCGTAGGTGATATCAATACTTGTGCCCACAGTGATTCGTTATACAATGCACTGTCGTTATCCACAAGTATTCGTATGCTGGAAATCATATTATCCACTACGACCTCCGAGCAGCATTTGTAGGAGAGCCCTTGCTTTTGCATCGAAACCACCTTTCACCAATCTCAGGTGGTTGTTGTTGGGTTGCATCTGTTTGTAGAGGACGATCCTCCACTATTGGTTTCTCGTATTGCCATCTCAATCAACAGGCGTTGTAGGGATTGTCGTAGGAGATTCCAACAACATATGTAGGAGGGACACCCGTATATTCCACGGCCATTCATTGTTCCCGCAGGTACGATGCTCCCGATCTCGTAGGGACTGTTATAAAAGTCCACTACATTCTTTGTTTATACGTGTTGAGGTGGTAGTGTACTTTCTTGCATTTTCATTCATTATATGTCTTGTAGGAGAGCGGAGCACTTATTTACAATCAAATGACATTGATTGTGCAAAGACTGTATTTGTTTTGGATTCTTCGAATACACATTTATTGCCAATCCATTACATGTTAGATTCTTTTGTCATTTGCAGATGAGCCGCATTGAATACGATGAGTATTTTATTGTTCAAATCTGACTTGTCTGACTCAAGTCCTGATGCCCAAGTAAGATTTGGATTTGCAGTTCTTCTGATTGAGTTTTGATTCCAATTTGATTTGATTTTTATTCAGATTTGACTTTTAGGAATCATTTCAATTTTGTTCAAGTCTTCTGCACATGTTCAATCGAGTTCAAAAGTCTACTGCTCTTTCTCATTTGGTCCAAATTTTTGTTCTTTTGAGCTCAAAACAGGTCCGAGTGTAGTAATATTTCACCCGAAATTTCGGCAGCCTCCCGGCGTCTCCCCCGTTTAGGGGAAAACTACGAGAAAACTGAACCTTCCCACCACGAGCAATAAAGGTGTGCATGGTAGGTGCCCTCTTTCGAGGAAACCTCGGCCGTGATTTTTCTTCCCACCATGCGCAATAAAGGCGTGCATGGGGTCTTTGACGGTACCTGTTACAAGAAAAGAGCAGTTGCTTTCCCCTCGCCCGGGGGTACTTATGAATTGTTTCGGCCTCGCAAAGAAAAGGGTACACCAGGCTCGCCTGGCCTTGCCGTGTGCGTCGAACCGGTTTCCCTCCTACCGCGCTCACTAAAGGCGTGCTTAGGTGGTTTGCCGGTCCGACACGCATGTCGAGACAGGAGGCTGAGGGTCACTCACTTACCTCAACATAGGTGTCGTGCTAGTTGCCCCTCCTACCACGCTCAATAAAGGCGTGCATAGGTAGACCGCCGGCCCGACACGTTAGTCGAGATAAGAGGGCGAGGGTTGCTCGCTTACCTTGTCGTAGGTGTCGTGCCAGTTGCCCCTCCTACCATGCTCAATAAAGGCGTGTATAGGTAGACCACTGATTCGCCACGCATGACGAGGTAAGAGAGCGAGAGGGGAGGCGACTGTCCGCCTCGTCGTAGGCGTCGGACCGGGGTCCCATCCCACCACGCACAATAAAGGCTATAGGCGGTTTTTCGGTCCATCGTACACGTCGAGGACGAAAGCCTGAGTTTAGGGGGGTTATACCTTCGGGGCCGGTGGACCGGCGGTCGTCGGTGAAGGCTCGGGGACCGAGGCGGGAGAAGGTATTTGCAAAACTCTCTTTTTTTGTTAATCTTAATTAATTAAAATTAATAATAATTAATTATAATTAATAATAATTAATTAAAAATAATAGAATTAATTATGATTAAACTTAATTAATCATAATTAATTAAAAGTTATTTTTAATTAATTATAATTAAAAATAATTAAGTTATAATTAACTTAATTAATTAAAATTAATTTCTATTAATTAAAATTAATATAAAAAATTTATTTACTGGATTTGGTCGAAGAAGCGCTCGGAAGGCAGAAAGTTACCTTCACAAACGGCGGGCTCCCGTTGATGCTTCTGATTAGACAGAAGGGAAAGTCGACGAAGGGGCGGGGTCGGACAGCCAGGAAGGAGCCGAAGGAGCGATTGAAAGGGAGAAAGTTTCCTTCAGAGCAATCGAGCACCCGTTCTTACTTCCGATCAAAATGTCGACTTCCGGTCCAACAGGAGGGAAAGTCGTCGTTGGGAGCGAAGTCGCACAGCCACGACGGGGTCGGAGGGGCGTGCGAAGGGGAGAAAGGCGCCTTCACAGCAAGCGAGCTCGCGTTCTGGCTTCCGATCCGACCCGACCGAGAAGGGAAAGTCGTCAAATGAGGGAAGTCGGTCGGAGGAGCGTGGTCGAACGGCATAGGAGGGAGTTCGGCCGGCTCTGGTCCTGCAAACAGAGGGAGGATCGGAGAGAGAGAGCTTGCGGGAATCGGCCGAACGAAGCCTCCCTTCGACAATTTAACGACGCATTCGCGTCGTATAGACGACGTGGGAGATGCGGCTTCGGCGTGCTAGTGACATGGGAGGATGTCGCGCGACATGGGGCTGCAGGGAGTAGGTAAGATTTGATTGATTTTTTTTTTGTTTCAGTCTTACGGGTCAACAAATGCCCCCCAACAAATGTCGTAAGCGTCTGGAGCGGGCCACGTTTGTTGTATGCTCATTGGCCCTGTGGATCTCTAGATATTTATTCTAGATGTCACACTAGGGTTTCATTTAGTGGATCTCCAAAAATTGTTTGGATGTCACACTAGGGTTTCATTTAGTGGATCTCCAAAAATTGTTTGGATGTCACACTACTCTCCTTTAGTGGATCTCCAAAAATTGTTTGGATTTCACACTACTATCCTTTAGTGGATCTCCAAAATTTGTTTGGATTTCACACTACTCTCCTTTAGTGGACTCCAAGATTTGTTTGGATGTCACACTAGAATTTCTTTCTCCATAGATCTTTTAGATGCATCCACAGGTGGTTGATATTCTGTCTTCATGGATTGATGCTAGTGGATAGCATATATTCAAGACTGCTAGTTTAGAAGGCAATGATATGAGTTTTATACATTGTTTGAATCAAATTTGAACTCCTATTTTGAACCTTGTAGTATGTGTATAATCTTTTTGAACAAGTTTGAAGCTCTTTTTTGAACCAAGGATTCCAAACTAATCACTTTTTTTTATTTTAGGCAAATTCTATCCACCTAATATTAGGTTTACCACTTTTTCTTAATAATCTTCAACACAAATTCCATGAACTATCTAATGTACGCATTTCAACCCTTCATTGCATATGATCAAACAAATTAAGTTTATTTTTAGTCACATTATATTCAATGGATGTCACTCTTTAACCTTTTTTTTTTCTACTATAAACAATTCTTAAACTTATCCTTCTAATTGTATCACACATTCATCATAACATTCCTTATTTCTATCATATTAACATACAAATCAATTATTTTTTACAGCCCAGCATTCAGATTCATACAACACCATTAATATACTTATAGTTTCATAAAATTTATCTTTAAACTTCTATAATAATCATTAATCATCCTATTTAATTTTACAAATTAAATAGGATAAATCCTCATTCTACTATATAAAATATCTTAGTTATAGAGTCTATAAATTCGTTTGTGAAAGTTTTCTTATTATTTTTTAAAGCAGTTTTCTAGCTTAAAATTTTCAAGTTAAAAAAAAAATTTATACTAAGAAGCTGTTTTATAAAACAGTAAGAAATTTGTCCTAAACCAAACCTTACATTACAATTTGTGCCAATTCTCAATCTTGAGTAGGATGATTAAAAAATTTGAGGTATTTAAAAAATCTACTCTTTTGAGGTTTTCTAGCCTAAGAGCCACTTTGAGGAATTTAAAAAAATTAAGTTACATAAAATCAATTTTCTAAGAGAGTTAAGATCGATTTAGGACAATTTCTTTATTTTTTTATTGATAATAAAAATTATTAATAAAAAATAATATTTATTTGAATGATAGTTTTTACACTTTTCACTTTTTTAAAATTATTTTAAAAAAATTTATTTTTAAAACAATGATAGAAAAACAAGTTTAAAAAATAAAAATAGAAAACTCTAAGCTACCCCAAATGAAGCCTATGGGCTTGTTTATTAGTTAGGATAATTTTCTTGTTGATTTATTTTTTAGATCACAGACATTTTTTATTTGGCTATTGCTATTTTTTACAGCAACTTCTAACAAAATTATTTTACTCATAACAACTTTACAATCAACTTTATAAAAAATTCCAATCAGTCAAACAGTTTCTTAGGCTTTGCTTGTGATATCTTAAGCTTTTCTATTTTTACATTGTAAAGCTCATTTCTCGGCCACAATTTCAAAAATACATTTTCATACGTAACCTCTTAAAGACAAAAAAAAATTAAAAAACTATTTTATGAACACATTATTTTTTCATTAAATATTATTTTTTTACTACAAAAATAGCAGAAAAAACTATTCCAAATAAAACTTAAATGATATATATATATTTGCATTATATCTCCTTTTCCAAATTTAATTCTTCTTCATATCGAGAGACAAAAAGATGTGTCAGGTTTGAGTCGAGTTCTCTCCATAGGTCCAATGAACACAATCAGTACTTTTTGCTAATTTCTGTTCTAATTCAAACTCTTAACGATCCAATGAACACAATCAGTACTTTCTGCTAATTTCTGTTCTAATTCACTTCGAACAACAAAGACATACAGAACTATATTGAAGTCAACAAAGACATTACAGGTTATAATATCCATGTTAGGAGCCAACAAAGCTGATTGATCATGTTCCTTTAGCATTACGGGTTAAATACCTTGAGATCATATTATAATAAACCTGGACTTACTGTAATACAACTCCATCAGTCTCTCCACCTATGGCCACAGCTTGGATTGCAACAGGCAAAGAACAATGCCATTCCTTCTTCCCCTTCTGGGGTAGCCTGCAAAGTCATCAGATATAATATTGATATGTGAATAGTTAATCATGTGAGGATTTTAAAACATGAATAATTAAGTTCATAAAGTGGCAGAGTGGCAACAAGTTGGGATGTGCTTCAAGTACCATATTGTTATTGCTTGAGTATATTCAGAGTGAGCAAGTGAGAGTTTTCTATGCTATTGATGTTCTTCTTACTAAAGTAATCTATTTCACATAGTTGAAAATTGTTAGACCGGTACATTGGAACGGTCCAGCTAGTCCATACAGGACCGGCTCACGCATAACAGAAGCGTAACTCCTCCGCCTCTAACGAGCCACACAAACCGCCTCCTCCAAAAGAGTAGATTAGGAAGGTTTTATGAGAAGTTTAGGAGGGAAATTTGAATGTCGGGACTGTTTAGAGATTTTCTTTTGGATTGTATGCATTAAATAGTTTGTTTTCCTAGGGTTAGGGCATATGGAATTTGGCTGAAATTTGAGATCTCTTAGGTCTTTGGGCTCTAGCGGCGTCTGGAGATTTGGGAGAGCTGGATCTTCCTCTCCAATTGAAGATACACTTGTATCTTGTCTTTTCTTTCATAAAACTTCAGCTAATATTTTTGCACTTCTATCAGAAAACTAATTGTTATGTTTCTTTTCAGTTTATTGAAATAGTGAATGGTTTATTAAGTGGAGAAGGAACATTCCCATTAATAGAAATGAGTTTGCTTCTTAATTTACCCTCAATATTGTTACCCTTGGTAGCAATATGCATATGTTTAGATGGCGAAGGATGGTAACTTTACTGTCAAAAGCTATTATCCAATAGTTTTGCGATAAATCCTATTGTATTTTTCTTGTATATAATGAATGTAAATTTACTTCACGTAATCAAATCTGGATATCTATGGCAACCCTTAAAAAATTTTTGGTCTCTTTTAACTCACCATTGACAGGAGTGTTACTAACACTATATGCTAGTAGAATTCCTTCTTTCTTCTCTATATGAAGGAATAAGAATTTCAATTGAAGATTTATTACTCTTTGGAATGCATTTACTGCTGCTGCGTTTGGAAGGTTTGGGTTGCAAGAAATAATGAATACTTGCACTAATAAGAAAATAAATGGTGTGTTCTTTGGCTTAACATCATATAGTTAGTTATATACAGACATGCTATTCTACTGGAAAAATAACGACAAAGATCTGAAAAACTATGGAGGCCATAGAATGCAGGAGGAAATGAAGAGTTTCAGCATGAACAGTTAACGATGCTTGCACTGCTGAACTTTTAAAGATTAATTCTCTTTATATTAGCATTTTGTGGAGTTTCTAATAGTTCTTAAAATATTTTGATAAAAACATTTTGGCGTTCTGCTACTAAAAAAGACTATACATTCTTTTAATATTGTTTTTATCTTTAATGAGAAAGATTTAAATGATAACTACTATCCTTTAAAAAAAGAAGAGACAATGACATTTGGCCTCTGAGAAACCTGAAAATCTATGGAAACCTCTTGTGGCATGCCAAGGATGAGTGTAAGTTGTGTGGAGTCTTTGGGGAGGCATCCTCATCATTATTAATACTACTACTACAACAACAACAAGCCTTAATCCCACTATTTGGGGTCAGCTACATGAATCCTTTTTCTCCATTGTGCCCTTTTAAAAGTTAAATTCTCATTTAAATCTAATAAAGAAAGGTCATTTCTAATATTTTCTAACCAAGTTTTTTTAAGTCTACCTCTGCCCTTTTTAACATAAATAAAATCTAATACATCTACTTTCCTAATTGAGTCATCGGAAGGTTGTTGTTCTAGGTGACCAAACATCTAAGGCAACTCTCTCTAATTTTATCTTACACTAGAGCTACTCCAACCTTTCAAGTATATGCTCATTTCGAATCCTATCTCTAAGAGTGAAGCCACTCATCCACCAAAGCATTCTCATCTCTGCAACACTTAATTAATATTATGCTTCTCTTTTAATGGCCAACATTTTGCACCATAAAGCATTGCAGGTCTAACCACCATCTTATAAAATTTTTTCTTAAGTTTGACGGGAACTTTTCTATCACACAACAAGCCGGATGCATTCCTCCACTTCAACCATCCAATTTGAATTCTACTAATAATATCCCCCATATATTTCACCATCACTTTGAACAATAGATGCAAGTTATCTAAAACGTGCACTCTTGTTAATAACTTGATCGCCCAAAGTTACAATCCCCCCACTAGAACTATTATTACTAAAATTGCATTCCATATATTCAGTTTTAGATCTACTCAAACGAAAGCCTTTAGATCATTCATCATCATTAATGTTATCCCAAATTTTAGGGCCAATTTTATAAATCATTCATCTCCATACAACCCCAATGAGTGCTGCATGAGGTGTTATCCCAAGCATTTGGATGTCAAAGTATACAACAACATCAAGCATTTATCCCACTACGTGGGGTCGTCCACATGAATCTTTTTCCTCCATTGTGTTCTATTAAAAGTTAAATTCTCGTTTAAATCTAATAAAGAAATATCATTTCTAATATTTTCTAAACAAGTCTTTTTAGGTCTGCCTCTACCTTTCTTAGCAAAAGTCAAATCTGCCTCTACTTTCCTAATCGGGTCATCGGAAGGCCGTCGTTTTATGTGACCAAATCATCTAATGCGACTCTCTCTAATCTTATTTTCTACTAGAGCTACTCCAACATTTTCACGTATATGCTCATTTCATATCCTATCTCTCTAAGGGTAAAGACACTCATCCACCTGAGCATCCTCATCTCTGCCACACTTAACTTAGTATTATGCTTCTCTTTTAATGGCCAACATTCGATACCATACAGCATTGTAGGCTGCACCACCATCTTATAGAATTTTCTCTTAAGTTTGAGGGGTACTTTTTTATAACACAACAAGCCCGATACATTCCTCCACTTCAACCATCCAACTTGAATTCTGCTGATAATATCCTCATCTATTTCACCATCACTCTAAACAATAGATCCAAGATATCTAAAACGTGTACTCTTATTAATGACTTGATCGCTCAAAGTCACAATCCCCTCACTAGGTCTATTACTATTAAAATTACACTCCATATATTTCGTTTTAGATCTACTCAAGCGAAAACCTTTAGACTCTAAGGTTGACCTCCATAATTCAAGTTTACCTTCAACTCTCTCTATAGTCTTATCAACAAGAAGAAACATCATCGGCAAAAAGCATACAACAAGGTGCATCATCTTGCAAATGTCTACTGAGAACATCCATGACTAAAGCAAAAATATATGGGCTTAAGGCTGATCCTTGATGTAACCCAACTGAAATAGGGAAATACTTGGTCAAACCACCTTGTGTTTGAACACAAGTAATAGCTTCTGCATACATATCTTTAATGATTTGAATATAAGCATTATCAACTCCTTTCTTTTCAAGAACTCTCCATAGCACTTATCTTGGAACTTTATCATATGCTTTTTCTAAATCAATAAATATCATATGTAGATCCTCTTTATTTTCTCTATATTTCTCCATCAAACCTCTTCATAAATGTATGGCTTCCATAGTCGACCTACCGGCATGAATCCAAATTGAATTTGAGAAATATTAGTATCACGCCGCAACGTATGCTCCATAACTCGCTCCCATAGTTTAAAAGTATGACACATTAACTTAATTCCTCTATAATTCGCACAATCTTATGCATCACCTTTATTCTTAAAAATAGGAATTAACACTCATTCTGCACTCATCTGGCATCTTTTTAGTTTCAAAACAGTATTAAATAGTTTAGTAAGCCAAGAAATTCTTCATCTCCTAAGCATTTCTACACCTCTATTGGAATATCATCAAGTCCAACAGCTTTTCCACCCTTTATCTCCTAAGCATTTCCACACCTCTATTTGGATGCCAAAGTATATGGTAATAAAACAGGGCACATCAGCTAATTTCTACAATTGTCAGAAACTAGAAGAAGTTAATGAAGCATTTTGGTTCCAATGGGTGCGAAATTAAAAAACCAATTATCATCCTTGACTGATTGGCTTGCACAAAACATACAAAGAAGTAGGAACTGTTAAAAATTGGAATCCTAAACCAAGAAATCCTACGAAGGTAACTTTTGATCAATTTGAAGTGACCCGTAAAGTCTTTTAAACGAATCACAAAGGGCTAGAAGATCATTACCAGTGATTTGAATGAAGATGCACGTGTCTATATTTTAGAATAGAGTTTTTCATTTTATCAACTATAGTTTTCATACTGAGGAAAAAAACTTATTATTTTTAGATTGACAATACATCACAGCACTTCCAAAACGAGTTCTAGATAATTTTTCTAAATTTTCCTTCACTTTTATTCCCATAGGACAAGGTGAGCTATTGCATTCCTGGTTGTCATGACAGAACAAAATAAGTTCAATAAGACATGCCGACAACACAAGATGCGACCAGACAAACATGGAGAATAAAGAACGCATTATAACCACAAGAAATACAGCACTAATAAATGAGAAAATTGATGGCATCACATGGATGGAGAGCTGTCACTATAAAGAGAAAACATCAACCTTGAAAAAAACCGCTTCCGGATGATTGCACACAGAACATCGAACAGATTTTGTACGAGGAAGAGTAGGATCAACAGCTACATCTTGTAGAATTTGGCTGCGCTTACCATTTGAATGAGTGATCTCACATTTATAGACACAATTGTCATCAGCCTCCTCCTAAGAGAAGATATTCTTCCAGAAATCAGTGAATTTATAATGCAAGCCAGACAAGTATACCGTATTCTAGCATTCAATCATAACAAGAGAATTTTCAATTCAGACTTCCAAAATAAGTGGCCCATTTGCATGAATAACTTGTAGATAAGTTCTTGAAGAAGAGAATATAACTTCCATAAACTTCCTTGGTGTTGGTGTAAAAATACTGCTCATGATATAAGCAAGACTATGCCCTAAGCCTAGAGAAAATTAGAATGATTGTATTCTGCTTTCATAAACTTAATGTCCAAAAAATAGACTAAAAGATAAAAATAGAAGTCACGTTTATAGAAATATGCAATTTGTGAGAAGAGGAGCTGAGCCGCAGATAGAGACGAGAAAGGTAAAAGATAGATTTGTAAAGAAGAGAAAATGTATCTTATTATCTGAGTGAAGAGTATCAGTTACAAGGTATATATATGTGTGTAAGGAAATGAAGCCGACGTGAGTACATATGTGGGACAAAATACGATGTGTGTATTATGTTTACATCCACCCTCAAATTATGCATTCGGTGGGCGAATGGATAATTTGGAGCAGAGAATTTCAAACCGTGAGCTAGAGAACGGTTTTGTTAAAATAACGGCAACTTGGTCTTGAGATGAAATGTGTTGAATGCTTATACTGCCGTTGGCGATTTGTTGCCGAATAAAATAAAAGTCGATCTCTATATGCTTCGTACGAGCATGAAACACTTGATTTTTGGCAATAGCTATGGCGGAGAGGTTGTCACAGTAGATGGTGGTCCGAGAAGGTTGATGTAGTTGTAACTCATCCGCGAGGCGCCGAATCCAAAGCACGTCGGAAGTGGCAGCTAACAACGCTCGGTATTCTGCCTCGGTTGAGGATTTGGCTACTGTTGCTTGTTTCTTGACGGACCACGAAATGAGGTTCGGTCCCATAAAGGTGCAGAACCCTGAGATAGACTTACGGTCGGTGGAGTCGGAGGCCCAATCGGCGTCTGTGAAGGTGCTCAGATTTGTGTCTCCGGCCAGAATCGGAAGACCGTATGTTACGGTCCCCTTGATGTATCGGAGAATGCGTTTCATATGTTGAAAGTCACTCTCGGTTGGTAGTTGCATGTGTTGGCACACTTGATTTGTTGCAAACGCGATATCTGGTCTTGTGATGGAAAGATATTATAGGGATCCCGCAAGACGACGATAGAGAGTGGCGTCGTGAAATGGTGTTGTGTTGTCCATCTGATGCTTTGAGGCCGGCGTTATTGGGGTGGGGGCTGGTTTGCAGTTGGATAGACCCGCCTCTTGAAGAAGCTTTTGTGCATAATGTCCCTGGTTAAGAAAGAACCCATTATTAGTGCGGGTCACTTGTATTCCTAAAAATAGAGAAATTTGTCCCAGTTGTTTTAAGGCGAATTGAAAGTGGAGATCCTGAAGTAATTGTTGAATCTGTGATTGATCGTTTCCTGTTACAAGGATATCATCAACATAGATCAATAGATAGATTTGTACTTGTAGTTTTGTGTAGATTAGGAGTGAAGGATCGGAACGACTAAACCTAAAACCACGAGATTGGAGGGTTGTTGTGAGTTTCTGAAACCATTGGTGCGGAGCCTGTTTGAGGCCGTAGAGGGATTTATGGAGACGGCAGACAGCATCCGGTTGTTGGGGGTCCTCGAAGCCAGTAGGTTGACGCATATAGATCTCCTCCGTAAGGTCGTCGTGAAGAAATGCATTTGAGACATCGAGCTGAAGCATTGTCTAATTTCTGTTAATGGCCAACGTAAGAAGTAGACGGATGGTTACCATCTTTGCGACGGGGCTAAATGTCTCGCTGTAGTTTTGTCTGAAAGTTTGAGCATAACCGAGCGCAACAAGGCGAGCCTTGTAACGGTCAATTTGTCCGTTCGGGAGATGTTTGATCTTGTATGTCCATTTGTTTCCTATGATGGGTTTGTCAGTGGGTGCCCGGACGAGAGACCATGTCCCTTGTTTGATAAGTGCCTGATATTCGGAGTTCATAGCGCTGCGCCAGATTTCATGTTGCGAGGCTTGCTCGTAAGTTGTTGGTGTGCTTTGTGGTTCGGTATGACTAAGCAGAGATATGATCTATTTTTGTTTCATGATGCCGGACTTTGAACGAGTTTGCATATGGTGTGTAGATGGTACTGATGGAGGAATGAGTACTGGAGTAGTAGTGGTCTGTAGCGTTGGATGAGGTTGGGCAGTGGCAGTAGGGATGGTAGATGCGGTTGTATTTGTAGAGACTGATGTATTCTTGATCCTGGATGTGGTGGTTGTCGTTGAAGCTGGTACTAGAAGGAGCGGCGGAATGCTGTGAAGGGAGGTCTGACTGTTGTCCGAGGTAGGAGGAATGTTGCTATGGAAGGGAAATATGTGTTCTTGAAATTGTGCATGCCTTGATATGTAAACCTTGTCAGTGGTAAGGTTGTAACATTTGTACCCCTTATGGCTGGGAGAGTATCCCAGAAATAAGCAGGGAAGAGACCATGGTTCAGATTTGTTGTTTGTATATGGTTGAAGCCACGGGTAGCAGAGGCAGTCGAACGTTCTTAGGTGGGAGTAGTCTGGTTTGGTGTTGAACAGCATTTGGTAGGGGGAGCGAAGAGCCAGTGGTTTGGACGGTAGCCGGTTGATGAGGTAGTTGGCAGTGGATATTGCATCTAGCCAGAATTTGTCCGACAGATTGGATGCATGTAACAGCGTGCGGGTTAGATCAAGTAGATGCCTGTGTTTGCGTTCCGCTAGATCGTTCTGTTCGGGTGTGTAAGGGCAGCTCATCTGGTGAATTATGCCGTGGCTGTGAAGTAGTGAGCTGAAGGCTGCGCTCGTGAATTCGCCTCCACCATCGGAGCGAAAGAGCTTTGGTGTACTGGCGAATTGATTTTGTATAAGACTGATAAAATTTTTCAGGCAGTTAATTGTTTGATTTTTGGAGTTCATAAAATATACCCAGTTGAAACGCGTAAAGTCATCAATAAACACGACATAATAGCGAAAATTAGTAAAACCAGATTGAGGAATCGGTCCCCATACATCGGAATGTACGAGTTCGAAAAGTTTAGAAGTTTCAGATTTACTGTTATTGAATTTTAATTTGTGGCTTTTGCCCATGCGACAGGAGGTACAGTGAAAATCAGAAGAAATATTTTGCATATTAGTAATACATGGAGCAAGAACATTGAAAATCTGGTTATTTGGATGTCCTAATCGGGCATGCCAGATAGATTGAGAGGTGACAGTGGCTTGTAGCGCCTGAGAGCTTTGGTCTGGAGCCATCCGAATTTGGTAGACTCCATTAAGCAGACAACCACGAAGCAGTAGTTGGTGATCCTGTAAGTCCTTAACCTCAAATCCGTTAGAATCGAATGTGATAGAAACAGAATTATCTTGAGTTAATTTGGAAATAGATAACATATTATGAGTGAGGGTGGGAACATGAAGAAGATGACATAGGTGTAGCTTACGCGGGGTGTTTGGAAGAGGTAGCAAACCTTGACCATAGTTGTGAATTGGCATGGCAGATCCGTTTGCTGTCGAAACAGAGTCTGGCCCTTGATAAGTCGTTGGGTTTTGTATAGCATTGCCGTCCGTAGTCATGTGTGCGGTTGCACCGGAGTCCAAGATCCATGTCTGAGAGGTGTCTTGAGAGGGTTGAGCGAAGTGTGCATGGGGGGCAGTAGGATTGGTTGGTGCGTAGTTCATGTTGCACCGATGCCAACAGTTGATCACTATGTGTCCGATCTTGTTGCATATTTGGCAGATCGGGCGAACACCAGATTGAGGGTTCTGACCGGAAGCTGGAGTGATGGATTGATCTAATGCGGAATTTGGCCGAGGTGCATTGTTACGATACCGGGAGTTGTGTTTGGAATTCTTGGATCTGTTCTGATTGGAGTTTGCGGCATAGCAAACGGCGTTGGTTTGAGATGATTCTTTCTTGAGTTTTTGATTAATGTGTAGTTCTTCACTACATAGAAGCGAGTATAGCGAATCAAGATCGGCAGGTATGGATGAAGAACGAATGTATGTTTTGAGGGAATTGTAGCTCGCTGGTAAGCCGTTTAGTATATATAGCACTATGTCCTCCGGATCTATTTTGGTTCCTGAGGCAGCGATTGTGTCTACGATGTTCTTGACGTTTGCCAAATATTGTTGCATCGTGAGGGATTGCATTTGGATATGATGCAACTCATTCTTGAGTTGAATTATGCGTGAGCAGCTTGACGCCTGAAGACGACGTTCAAGAACTTGCCAGACTTCGTGGACGGTTGTGGCGGTGATCACGTACGGTAGGATCGTCGGAGATATAGTGAAGAAAAGCGCAGACATGAGGTTGCTGTCTACCAGTCTCCACCGAGCGTACTCGGCCGAGTTGGCCTCCGGCGGTGGTTCGATGCTTTCTGTGAGGTAATCATCATACCCATTGGCAGTAAGGTGTTGGAAGATCTGAGTTCTCCATAGAGCGTAATTCTCGACGGTGAGAGTGTAGGAGATCAGGTTCTTGATATTGGAGAGAATGAATTTGAGAGTTGGCGGGATGGTGAGTTCCGGCGTGACGGAGAGGGTGGTGGTGGAATCGGGGGGATGGTAGAGGTGGAATCTTGATCCCCCATCCTAGCAGTCTGATAACATGTGAGAAGAGGAGCTGAGCCGCAGATAGAGACGAGAAAGGGAAAAGATAGATTTGTAAAGAAGAGAAAATGTATCTTATTATCTGAGTGAAGAGTATCAGTTACAAGGTATATATATGTGTGTAAGGAAATGAAGCTGACGTGAGTACATATGTGCGACAAAATATGATGTGTGTATTATGTTTACACAATTAACCCTACATATGAAGAATTTATATAGATTCATCATGCATAGTAATCATTCTATAACCATCTAGATAAAATTTATGTACTTGTATTATAACACGTAAATAGAGAGAATTTGTTACAGCATTACTTTAAAATCATTAGGTCCTCAGACTCCCTGGCTAAGTTACACCATATCTTTAGATGCTGAAATGTGGCAATAAGGGTAGCTGAGGCAATGGCTATTTTAAGGTAGATATAATGATCGAACAATACAGCCATCATCGTTAGCCGAATCCATGTTTATATATTTTCATTCTCTTTTTGTTCCTAATAAGTGTTACATGAGATGTTAAAACTATTCTGCACAAAATCTTTAGAGTACTCATTCTACATGTCTAAATCATCTTAGTCTATTGTTAATCCATTGTGATTCCCTCTTCTGCTTTTACGGCCGTATCTTCTATGAATCAAAAGATGTTTATTACAAATCCTTTCAATCAAAACTACTTCTGTTGAGATCTCTTCCAATCTTGTCATTGAGAGAAATGCAGAAGCTCCAATTGATGTTCCTCTTATTATAATTGATGGTTCTAAGAAATCAAAGAAGAGAGGAGTAGCATCTCCTCTTTTCAAGTTGACTAGTGCCAAAGCCAAATCTTTGGGCATCTATTTTGATGAATTGTAAACATTTAATGGTTACAAGATTTTCTCAACATATTTATTGGTTTCTTATGATGGGTTCATCCATTTGCTGGTGCATTCCTACTCAAATCAGCTAATGAATTCTTCAGTTGTTTGAGTACTAAGTTATAGTTTCCTCTCCTCCTGCTCCTCCTGGCAGTCTGATATAGTTTCCTACTGCCAGAAAAAAAAAGGATTTACCGAGTTATAAAACTTGCTCCTGATAGGTTTGATACTTTGTTATATAATGCACCATTTGGCTTCCTTTAAAGAAAGTTCAAGCTGCTGTAGGTATAGCTATAGAATCAACTTGTTGAAGCCCACTAAATCAAAAGAGGATAAATCATCCTCAAATGTAGGTCATACAGCTTATCCCTCTCAAATTATTTCAAATTACAAAATAATCATAAATCGGATCTACTACAATTAAAAAAACTCATCCAAGTTTCAAAACCCTTAAAAGGCTGAAGTTCAGGTTTCAATCACAACAAGGCAAGACCGCCTACATCAACAAAGTTGAAAACGAGGAGATCAAGCAAGAGAGACCAAGCCCACATCAACATAGTTGAAAAGAGGAGATCAAGCAAGAGGACAATAGAACCTGGTGGTCACAGTTACCGCAGACATAGAGCAGGACCTTGCGCTCTTTGTCTTCCTTAGGGTAGAGAATGTTATTGCTGAAAACACACATAGAAAGCAGAAATGAAGATCAAAGAATCACAAAAATCCAAAAAATTATCTCACAAAGTAATTAAAAGATGAAAGCTTTCTCACCATACACTACAGAACTTCAGGGTACTCATGGCTGCCCACGATTCGTTGTCGTCCTCGTCTCTGTATTCCGATGAACAATGGCTTCAGACTTCAGAATCTATAAAACCTCGTAGTTACAGCACCGAACAGACGGGCACATCAGACCACAGCGAGCCGAGCAGGGGCTGCAAACAGTCGCGAGCGCAGCAGGCACCCCTAGCTTGAACTTGGTTTTATTAAATTATGTTGAGTGAAAGAAGATAAACTAAGCTTTTAAATGAGATTAAGGCCTCATTTGAGACGACTTTCTCACTGTTTTTTTAAATAATTTTTTAGCACAAAATTTTTTATACTATAAAATTTAATACTAAAAAATTATTTTAAAAAGTAATAAAAAATTTATCCTAAATGTAATCAAAATTGTCTGATTGATTAAAAAAGAGTTGTTAAAAGCTTAGATAAGTAGAGAAAACTTCTTGTTTTGTGTTTTAGCTTAAACTTTTTTGCTTGTCCTATCAGTATTGTTATTTTATAATTGGACATTAATTATTCTCAAGAAATATAATTTAAATTTTAACTAAATAAACTTATATTAAGCTTATTTAATAGAAATGTGTATCAACTACTTGTTTAAAATTTATTTACGATAAATTCTATCTCCCACATGATTAATAGGTGTTATAATTTGTTCGTCGCTCTCATTATATCTAGGAGCAAAATTTGTGACATATTAACATACCTTAGCAAGGATCAAGCCCAAGATTGAGCCTTAAACTAAATCCAGTTAATTTCTCTTAAATCTCATCACATACTTAATTTTGTACTCAAGGCTAAATTAATTGACATTTCAACTCAACGGAGATCAAGCCTAACCACCTAATTACTCTAAATTTTAGCATTAATTTGATTTGGTAATTAAAGCTCTAAATGTTTCCAATGAAAATAATCTCTTTTGATTAATTAAGCATGTTTCCATCCTTCCTTCTTTAAGACTCCAACTACTTTTTCATCTCCCTAAGAATATATTTCAAAACCTTCTTTAGAGCTTAAGAGTCAAAAGAGGGTGTTAAATGAGAGGATAACATGTTCCCTATGCCCATTAAGGTCTTACCATTCCCCCATTATAAGTAAGATATTTTCCATTTTAAGAACAAAAGATCATGAAAAAGATGCTATGAGTTTGTTAAATTGAGATGATAACGTCATAAACCCTACCCTATACCCCCCTTTTTTCCAATAATAAAGGTAATTGAGCTTAATTTTATAAGGCTACAAATGAATGCTTAAGTAGGTTGATAACTTTAATCTTAGTATGTGATACCATAAGAATGATTGACTTACACCACTAAGTTTATAATGCAATGTGTTTGTACACCAACCAACTTAGTCTTATCATCTTCGATGGGGATATTAAGTTACCATCGAGTTCAGAAGCTTACATGTGATTTTGATAGGTTGTGCATAGCAGTGTCAAAACTGGGTTTCGGGTTGGGTTCGGGTCGAATCTGGAATTGATTCGGGTTCAAACAGGTAGACCCTAACCCGACCCGAGTAGGAAAACTTGTCAAAAATTCAAATCCGGACCCGATGCGGAGGGTTGCCGGGTTGACCCGACCTGACAGGAAGGGGGGGGGGGGACATTGGCACGAACGAGCGCGGGCGGGGTGCATGGGCAGCCTCGGGCATGCGGCCGACTGCTGGTAGGAGTGGGTAGCTTCGGCGAGAGCGCGGGTAGCTGCGCGGGCAAGCTCAGGTAGGTCTATGGATAGCCGGGCATGCCGCAGCCAGGCTGGGGTAGGTCCGCGGGCAGCCAGGCAGTCATTTCAAACAAGTTTTCGGGTTGACCCGGCAACCCGTCGGGTCAACTCGAACCCGAAACAAGTCGAATCCGGGAACCTGAACCCAACCCGTTTTGGAAACGAATCGAGTCTAAACCCAAAATTTTTGGGTCTGATTCGGATCAGATTTTCATGTCGTATCAAATATTGACACCTTTGGTTGTGCATACCTTAGTAAACTTTTATGGAATGGTTGAAAGTGTTATGTTTGTTGAAAAAATATGAGAATAAGATGGGAAGGATGTCCTCCAAGCCCTCATCGCCCTTGTCACACCTCAATGTGGGTCTCCGAAAGGATTCCGCTCGTGTGGTTCGAATGCAAAGAGTACGATCACACTATCCCATAGGACAAAATGGTCGTAGACCTTTACAATCGACATAAGCAGGCCGATGGAAGAGCAGATGGAGTTATAGATACGATTAGCCATGGAGGATAGCGGCTTTCACCTACCAACCTCGATGGATAATAATATCTATAACCCAAAAGTTCACGAGATTTCCCCCATTCGATACATCAGCTCGAATAGGGTTTATTTGATTGTGGGGATCGGTTTCCTACGGGCGCAAGCCCCCGTAGTTAATTACATCCTAAGCCTTGACTTAAGAAAACTCTCGATTAAGGATGTTAGATTATCTTCTCTAAATGGGTTTAGTGCAAAGGGGTTTCTAGGCTTTCTTAATCAAAGGGAAGAAGGTCCCAATTTGGTTCAATCAATCACGCGTGGTTCAGTCAACATTTGGCCAGCTAAAAGAAGTGGAAACTGGAGAAAAAGGAAGGACAACGCATCTCAGACATGCACGAGAGAAAGAGGGAGGTGGCGTCATCTGTGTGACGTGGATGGGTAGGATTTATAGCTTCCGAAATGATGGATAGCTTACCCACCAATAAGGTGTATAGGGGTACACTTGTACCACTCACCTTAGACCCTAAATCTATAAAAGATATAGTGTCGTACACACGACACTAACATCTACGACCTAGCTAATGCAATCCTGGACTTATATCCCTGCCTGAAAAGGGAAGCCAGCTAAAATCCTAATCACAACCAATCGTCCTATATGTATGCAAGATAGGAGGCTCTATCCTAAGGAATCAAGGATTAATAGTTCAAAAAGACTTAAATCAACGACTCTATAATATGTAGATGAATAGACATATCGTTGTATGATGGCATGAGAAGATGCATAAATAAGAAATGTCCTTAGGTCCACTAATGCAATGAATGCATGTAAGGTGCGTTGTGGAGAAAAGTGTGTAAGAACAGATGTATGCATGACATCCAGAGTACAGAAAAAGTAAATAAACACATCCTAAAGGTACCCTCCAGGCCAGGTACCGGCACAGAAAATCATCATAGTCATGCCCACTTCGTGTGGGAAAACAACGATGCCCAACGGCATAAATAGGTGGCCTACTCTACAGGCCTAAATGATCCTAATGGTCTCTAAGGCTCACAGAAAAAAGAAAAGGGGAGAGTATCGTACCCAAAACCAGAAAATGCCAAAATCCTAGTAGAAAAATCACGATGCCCACTTCGTGTGGGAAAACAACGATGCCAACCGGCATAATAGGTGGCCTACTCTACAGGCCTAAATGACCCTAATGGTCTCTAGGGCTCACAGAAGGGGGGAAAGCTTTGACCTATAGGTCCAAAGCTTCGTTAGTGAACTAATATAAGGCCAGCTACCTAAACATACTAGAATACATATTAACAAATTGTGTGTTATGTGTAGCAATTCCGATATGTAATTAAGAGTTTAAGTTGCAGAAGTCATACCTGACCGTGGCGCAGCCACTTAATAGCTCCAAGCAAGTAAATGGTTCATTGATCCCTGATCGTGCAAGACCCAATGTACCTGCTGTGGCGCTGCCACTTAAAAGCTTATAAGCAATTGACGCCGCTTGATCAATGACAAGGCAACACCGGATGTACCTCGCAAAGTAAGACAAAAGAAAACATATATATATAAGCGTAGATGCCGTTCAGAAAAGAAATGCAAATAAGAAAAGATAACTGACAGAAAATGTAAAAATTGCATTTATAGAACATGTATAGGTAGTAAATACTGAATAGCAAAAGAAAAATGTAAACCTAACCTAGGACTAGAAGTAGTGTCCTAATCAAACCGGTCTAAGGTGTGTGTAGGCTGTGCAATTTTGGATAGGTCCTATGTAGGATGATTAGTTCAAATTGCTTGTATTTTGATTTGTTAGAGGATAAAAGGAAGATTTTAATTCAAGTTTAAATATTAGTAGTTTAGGATTGATTTTAGAGATTGTATTTTAGGATTTGATTAATTATCACCTTTGTTTCACACCGAGGCCGTGAGGTTTATTTCACCCTCCTTGGGGCTAACTTAATTGCCTCGTAGGCCTGGGTTACCCAGTGATAATCAACTTTGTTTAATTATTAGTTGGTTATAAATTAGAAAAGAAATATAGATTAGGCGATTTATTAATCAAATTGGTTAATTGATTTTAGAAATTGATTTAAGGTTTGATATTTTAAGAGTCTTTTATCCTAATCAATTTTAACTCATGATTTGATCCCTTAATTAAATCTACATCTTTTAGATTTTAGATTGGTTAAAAATCAGTTATTAAATTAGTTGAATTTGATTTAGATTTCAATTTTTTTTTTAAAGATTATGAAATATTAGTTGTGATTAGAAGAAAAATTAAGTGTTTTAGTACATTTTTAAAGGATTGAATTAAGGTGAATTCGTTGGTTGATTATTAGTAGATTAAGGAACACTAAACCTAGGAAAACATATTACTAAATTTTCTATGTTTTAATGTTTCTATCCTATAGGGAGCATGCATCCTAAGTCTATATTATCTAAGACTCAATCCTTAATTTTTGTCCTTAGATGTCACTAGTATTGTAGGGAATGAAAGGAGGTTTTGTTTTCCTAATCCTTAGGATTTTCGTACGAGTGTCACTAGGCTTAGAGAATCTATAGCAAATCAGTATAATGAAAAAGAATGAAAATTACAAATAAAAGGGATGTAGGCATTGTTGTTTTTGACACACTTCTTTAAAGACAAGTGTATCCTAAAGCAACATTTATAATGCCCTTTGTTATTCCCACAATCCAAATGAGGCACTTGATATGTTTAAGACCTCTACCTACGACACATTCTGAACAAATCTTATATCAACTAAGGGAAGCAGACTTCTAAAACTAAACCTAAAGGTAGACTCTTTTTGTTTTAGACTTATCCAAAGTTCTATACCTCTCCTTTTTTAGAAACTAACACTAAAGGAATTTAACTCAAAACAAGTAAGCACTATCTTACTCCCAAAAAGACGCTAGAGACTTTCCAATACGAAGCTCCCTAATATCTCAAACTCCAAAATCTATCTTACAGAAAGAAACACTAAGGGAATCTAACCCAAATGAGAAAAATATTATTTATACCCAAAAGACACTAAAGGCTCCTAATAAACAAGTCTAACCACAAAATTATAAATTTTCAAATAACCTGCAAGAACTTCTAAATGAACTACTAAACAAAACTCTACAAGGAGAAAATCCACCAAAGTTTCTTTTTCTTTTGACACAAAATCCTACCCAACAACCCATAATCAAGTGCCCTTTCGTTTTATTTGGAGTGGGGTTAAAAAAAACACAAAGCTCTCCAACAAGAAAGTTGTATAAAACCTCTCGTTGTAAAGCTTTCATCATAAAACATTCACAAAAGTCCATCGCAAAAACCTCTCGACACAAATCGACTCACAAAACTTTCATAAAGCTTTTCAACCATGAAACCATTCATAAACATTCCCAAAAACCTTTCATAAAACGACTAAGAATGTTCATCATTAATAGAGAAGACATATAAATGCTCTTAAGAATGCCACAAACTATTCCAAAATAAGATTGAGAAACATTTCAATATAAACCAAACCATTTCGTATTCGAACAATTCGTTTTCAACAATTGAGATTGTCATAAAACAAAATAGCATCTGAATCTACAAGCAAGAAAACCCAACTTTGAAACTCATGAAAGTTCTCTAATACCTCCCTAAATATTACTTTATAAAAGGCTTACGAATAGTCACCATTGTTCTTTTCCAAATCAAAGCGCATAACAACTTTTGGATGTCAATATCTCATTTTTAAAGCAGTTTGGGACATGAAACAAATAGAAAAAGCGTCCAATTGATTCCCACAACAATTTGGGATATAAAACACATCAAAAACATGCACTTCATCCATTCCCAAAGTAGTTTGGAAACTGAAAACAAAGAAAATCTGCTTGTACATGTTTCCAACGACAATCCGGAAGCTCAAGACAGTGAAAAAACTGCACGTATCTCATTCCTACAACAATTCGGAAGCTCAAATCAGTGAAATTCTGTACATAGTTCACTCCCAATATCAACTTGGATACCAAAAACAGCGAAATTCTGCATTTTAACATTGTTTTCAAAACTGTTTGGAACACTAGAATAGTAAAAATCTGCGTATAATATTGTTCCCTAGAAAATTTGGAACCTTTCATATCATATACCTTTCCAATTTCTCATCAAGGTGTAAACAAGTATAATAATAGGAGAGGAAAATATTAAAGTAAAGAGAAAGAGAGAGTTATTGCTTCCATTACTCCCCCACATTCTGCTTTCCATTACCAAAACCCTTTAAATTCTCTCCCAATTATTTCATAAAAGACAATGAAAGCATAAGATCGTCTTAGCAAAGTGTCTCTCATAGAAGAATTGAAGCAACTAGTAATATACAAGTGTATGCCGAATCTCTATCTCATGTACTTATTCCAACTCAAAGTTTGTGTCAAATGGATTTTAATAAAATAAAGATAAGTTATTGCAAATTCGATCTTTCCATTTTTAAAGGAGAAAACATCTCCTTAGCTGACTGTCACAAGCTCTCAAACTTATCATAATCAAAATAAACTCAACTATTCACATTCTCTTAAAGCAAAGCTTCACAGAAGAAAAGCTTCTTTGAGGCATTTTATCAAATAGTTAACCTACAATACTTGAGCAAAGAAGAACATGAAAACAAAGCTTTGGTATAAATAATACATATTCCATATCTCACAACAAAACAAAAGCCAGCTTTAAGATAAATATGACATAACCCTCGACAAAAGTGTATACGCCGACATTCTCAAGTATGCTAGTAATATTGAAACGTATCTGTAAATTTAAACTCTTTCAAGCATCATATATGTATCTCATAAACCTTCATTGCATTGATTCAAATAATTTCAAAAGAAATAGTTTCATTCAAACATTTTCATAAGAAGTTCATTGCAAGGTACTCGCACAAGAAATTCGATTAAGACACTTCCACTAGAAATCCAATTCTAATGTTGTCACAATGAATTTGCCTCAAAAGAAATGGTTACTAATTTCTCCCTTTCTTCTCTAGGCAAAGGCGTTGACTGCTTATTTTGCCAACAAAATGATCAAAAAGAAATAAACATAATTATGCCACTCTAGCCCCTATTAGAGCACGGGTACACATGAGGGGATGGCTAAGCATTCAGGAAATTAAAACGAAATGTATACGCTGTACTTTAAATATCATAACTCAAAACAGATACTTATGCCAAGGTTTATTCTCATTGAGAATAGATCTCAAACCTCCATAAAGCCAAAGCCACATAAAGCCTTTAATGCAAGCAAATACCCAAGGCTTTTCCTTGGGAACAATCCGTCAAACACTAGAGGTGCAGATGCTTATAAAATCTCATAAAGAAAATCATCATATAAAAAGCTCTATGCACTTATTGGATCACGATATTATCATTGACCTACACCAAAATGACTCTTCACGATTCATATAATAACCATTTCAATAACAAGTATGCATACTTAAAGAAAAATGAAATTCAACTAAACTTCATTCTCAGATTCTTGCAAAGAAATTCCACAAATCCCCCTTTTTTCATTCACCAATGAAGAAGAATAAGAAGAGGAGGATAAAGAAGAAAGGAAAAAGAAAAGAGGAAGAAAGAAGAAGAAGGAGAAGGAGGAGGAAAAAGAGAAGCTTACCTTGCAGCCTTGAGGGAGACTGGTCGGCAAAGGTAGGAGATGCGACAGGCTCGGGTGGACCGTCCGGATCAGCGTCAGCCAAGGCTACGGGATCGTCGGGTTCGGGTGGGTTCAGTCGAGAGCAAGGCTTGAACCTGGGGCGAAGCGTCGAGCTCAGCCAGGGGGTCGTGCGTATGCTAGAGGTGACGGGATCGTGCAACTGCAGGCTTGGAGGAGTTCAATTGGCCAAGACAAGGGATCAGACGGAGGAAGTTCGGTGTGAATCGGGAAGGCGACAGGAGCGTCCGGCCTTGGCTTCCGCTGGCTAGAGGCGTCGGGTGTGTAGAGCTGAGAGCGGAAAAATGGAGGGGAGCTCGGCATCGGCTGGTCTCTGTGAGCAAGAGAGAAACAAGAGGGAGAGGCGCCGGCCTGGACATGCGAATCTGGGAGAAGAAAGGGGACTCGGCTCTTCTTGTTCCGAACGGGAGAGATGGAGAGGGAGAGACCAGAGATTTCGGTCGGCTGGGGATTATGCCTGGGATCTTCGGAATCGAGAGGGATAGAGCGAGAGGGAGAGGAAGTCTTGTGCCGAAGAACGAGAGCTGGGAGAGAGGAGGTGCATGTTGGAATGCCCTAGCTGAAGGCTTCCCCGAGCCTTCTAAACGTCTCTCCCGACGTTCTGCCTTTTTCCAAACACGAAAACAGCCACTGTCCACTGAAAATCCCCCTAACGAGGGTCTGTCTCGCTCTAAAACGGGTGTATCACGCGACTAAGGACATTGAAACGGCAGGATCAAGCTCTCAATGCAATCAAAACCGTGGGATCACATTTCTTGATCTAGCAAATAGATTCAAATGGTTTTGAAAGTTGAAGGGGTTTCGACAGGATTAAATATAGCTGAATCAGGCCAAATTCGACTAAGACCGGGCTAGGCTCGAGTCCGAACTTGACTCGATCTGAATCAAATTGGGTTCAAGCCGGCGCGATGAATCTACTTGCACTAAATCAATTCAAGAATAAACGTCCTTTCGGATCGAATCGAGCTTGATGCAACTGAAATAAAATAATCAAGTCCAATTGAACATAGTTGAGTCTGATCCTGCTCGAGTCGGGTCGATTCAAACTTGAATTGGGCTCGGCAAGGTTCAATTGTATCGATCGAATGCACTCGAGGGCACTCGAGCGAAAATTGAGGTCAACAAACGGACCCCCAACATGTGCGGCGAATAACAAGTGAACCGTACGTGTTGGCGTTGACCTCCCCCCTCTAGGAAGATGCAACTCTAGGGTCAACTAACAGAACAAGATCAATAATGATAGAGAATCAAAGAAAGCAGCTCAGCTATCTGTCCAACCAAAGTGGCAGAATAGGAGAAAGAAAATCTCATGCTCACATGAGCAAAACTGAAACAAGCTCATAGAGAGTCCATAGGAAATTCAACGATCATCCAAAGCACATATCTAAGATGATGTGAGGAGAAGAGAATTCAACAATGGCTTGAAAATCATATCAAATATCAAAGCGATAATCAAAGGAGAACAATAAGGATGAAGAATCAATGGTAAACAAATCATCTATCTGCTTGACCACATCGCAACGGCAGAGTAGAAGCAGGGATTCCATGCTCACAAGAATATGAAACAAGATAATATTAAAAAAAACTAAGGCGAACACAAAAGTCCACAAGAAACACTCTGCTACCACCGGGCGCATATGCCGCGACGATAAGAAGAGGAAAAGAACACTCTAATATCGTCGGGCGCATATGCCGCGGCGATCAAAAGAGGAAAGAACACTCTACTACCGCTTGGCGCATATGCCACGACGATAAGAAGAGGAAAAGTACACTCTACTACTGTCAGGCGCATATGCCGCAGCGATCAGGAGAGGAAAGTACACTCTACTACCGCCGGGCGCATATGCCGCAACGATAAGAAGAGGAAAAGTACACTCTACTACCGTCGGGCGCATATGCCACGGCGATCAGGAGAGGAAAGTACACTCTACTACCGTCGGGCGCATATGCCGCGACGATAAGAAGAGGAAAAGTACACTCTACTATCACTGGCGTATATGCCAAGGTGATACGAAGAGGAAAGAACACTCTACTACCGTCGGGCGCAAATGCCGCGACGATAAGAAGAGGAAAAGAACAACACTCTACTACCGCCGGGCGCATATGCCGCGACGATCAGAAGAGGAAAAGCACACTCTACTATCACTAGCGTATATGCCAAGGTGATAAGAAGAAGGTTGTTCCCACGGACCATCCATGGCCACTGAAGCTTCGCCGACGACGTCTTCCAGTCCTTCTCCAATTCACGACGATCCGACCGACAAGCTTTTTCTCTATCCTTCCCTGAAATTCATTCTTGCAAATCTCAAGTCTTTGGCTCCTCACCATCTCTCTACAGACAACTATCCCGTTTGGCTCAACCAGATTTTCAAGCTGTTCAAAGCTAACAAATTCTCTCAATTTCTTGAGCCTCCGTCCGTCTCATCTCCAGCCTCCGCCGATCAAGAACTGCTCTATCTTGATCCTAAATCCATCAAATGGTTCATCACCGACCAGAACCTCGCCGCCGCTCTCTGCTCCACTATCTCGGCTCCAGTCATCCCGTTCGTCATGCATCTTGAAACGACTTACGAGATATGGGCGGCCCTTCAAGTTTGCTTCCAATCGTCTAGCAGGTCCAAGGTAATCTAGCTCAAAAACGGGCTCCACAACATCACAATACGGAATCTCTCTATGCAAGATTATCTCATGGACATAAAGAAACTAGTCGATCAAGTTATCTCCACCGGATCTACCTTAGACACCGAGGATATCATCATCTATATCCTCAACGGGCTACCTCCCTCCTACCAGTCATTCAAGACATCTATCCGGCATATGCAAACCCCGCTGTCCCTTGACAACTTCTAGCCATGCTTATTACCGAAGAAATCCATCTTCGCGCAGATACTCAGCGCTATTCTTCCACTCCCGACGCCAACACCGCCCTCTATATGTCACGAGGCAAAGACCGTCGCAGGCAAAGTCGTCCGCCACAGAACTCTAATCCTCCACCGAAATCAACCTCAAAAGCATCCCTACAAGGTCAGATTTGCACCAAAGGGGACACACGGCGGACGTGTGTTGGCATCGGCATAATCCAAATTACGTCACACCCTCTCCCCTGACCAACAGCACCATCGTCCAAGCGCTTCTCACCTCGTCGGAGTCTAACTGCACCGACTGGTATCTTGATTCGGGAGCCTCGTCGCACATGACACATGCCTCAGACAATCTCAGCAACGCCTCTTACTATCGCGGCTCGAACCAAATCACTGTAGGGGACGGGAGGTTCATTCCGATTGCTCACTCAGGCACCAGAATCCTTCCCACCCAGGATCGTACGTTATCTCTTTCTAACCTTCTTCACATTCCGTCTATTTCATACAACTTAATTTCTATTTCTAATCTCGTTCGTGACAACAACATCTCCATAACATTTGATCCTAATGGATTGGCCTGTAAGGATTTGCAGACCCAACAAATTCTGCTTCACGATCCATGTAAGGACGGGTTGTACCCAATCTCGATCAAGAAACAAGAAATCGCCAGGCAGGCCCTCTCCGCATGTCTTCCACCAAAACCAAATTGGCATGAAAGGCTCAGCCATCCTCATCCCAGCATTCTCAATTTGATCTCCAACAGCAATCAGTCGCTCCACATTACTAATAAATTGCATGCTTGTACTTCTTGCTATTCTTGTAAAAGCCATAGACTTGTACTTTCCAATTCTGTCAATCGTAAAACAACTCCTCTAGCTCTTCTTCACTCTGATGTATGGGGACCCTCTCCGGTTCCCTCGCATCAGGGGTTTCATTACTACCTGTTAATAGTTGACGACTTCTCTCGATTTAGCTGGATATTTTCTGTTATGCTTAAATCTGATATACCACAAATTTTTATTAACTTCATTAAGTTTATTGAGAAGCAAACTAACAGGAACATTCAAGCCGTGCGCACCGACGGCTGCCGTGAATACGTCAACCAACACTTCGACTCCTTTCTGCAGAACAAAGGCATACAGCATCATCTCTCCTGCCCTTACACTCTCGAGCAGAACGGCCTTGCTGAACGCAAGCACCGCACATTGTCGAAACTGCTCAGACTATCCTTCACACCGCCTTCATGCCCACTTCCTACTGGTCGGACGCCGTAACCACTATCGTCTACCTTATCAACTGAATGCCCACACCTAGTACCAACAACATCTCTCCTCTTAAACTAATGTTTCAAATCAACCCAGACTATTCCCATCGTAGCACTTTTGGCTGTGAATACTTCCCACTTCTCCCACTCCATTCACGCAATAAGCTTCAGCCCTCCTCCACCTCCTGCATCTATCTTGGGTATGCTGATAACCAAAAGGGATACAAATGTCTAAATCAACATACTAATAAGATTTTCATCTCAAGGCACGTTCGGTTCATCGAAAACTCTTTTCCTTTCAAACAAACGACGCAATCACCTCAGTTGGCTCCTTCCGAGCTTCCTGCCTCAATTCTCATACTGGCGTCCACTCTCTCCACCATAAACAGCACGTCCCGGTCTACTACCCGCATATTACCCGAACCTCCCAGCATTAGCCCTCGGTCTACCACTCCCCTTCCCGCTGCGTCTCCTACTACGTCCATTTCCACATCTCCGATCCGGCCTGCCACCCGACATCCTATGATTACTCGGGCTCAAACTGGTTCTCTGAAACCAATCCGTAAACTCAACTTACTCCATAGTGAATCCGACTCCACGGATCCCACAAGTTACACCGAGGCCAACAAATCCTTCGAGTGGAGCCAAGCCATGGCTGCAGAATACTTTGCCTTACAAAAGCAAGGAACATGGCAGCTGGTTCCCCCTCCATCCGATACCCCTGTTCTGGGATGCAAATGGACCTTCCGACGAAAATTTCACTCGGACGGCTCTGTAGCCCGTTTCAAGGCTCGCCTGGTCGCACTAGGCAATCAACAAGAACGGGGACTCGATTATCTGGAGACCTTCAGTCCAGTTGCAAAGCTCCCCACGATCCGCGTTCTGTTTATAATTGCTTTGCACTACAACTGGAAAATCCACCAGTTGGACGTAGAAAATGCTTTTCTCCATGGCAATCTTGAAGACACGGTCTATATGCGGCAGCCGAAAGGCTTTGAAGATTCGCTTCATCCGAATCACGTCTGTCTCCTCCGCAAGGCCATCTACGGACTACGTACGCCAGGCCCCTCACCAATGGTATACCACCTTCTCTTCCTACCTTCTTCACCTCGGCTTCCAACATAGCAAGTCCGACCCGTCCTTGCTCACACTCTGCACAGGACACACGCAAATTTACCTGCTCATTTACGTCGATGACATTCTCATCACCGGCAATGACGAGCTCGCCATTTCCACATTCCTCGCCAAACTTAACGCCACTTTCTCCCTCAAACACCTCGGCACCGCCAATCACTTCCTCGGCATCAAAATTCAGCACCTCTCAGATAAGTACTTCCTTTCTCAGCACTATTTTGATTAAAAAAATATATTTAGAGTATATATAGTTTTGAAAAATATTTAATTATCTTTGAGAATATTAAATTTTGAATTTTAAAATTGAACGCGTCATTATGAACAATATATCACCTCGAAAGACGATCATATCGTTCCCTAATGGGTTCAAATTTCAGAACTTTAAATTTATCTAAATTATTATAGTTAGACTCAAGAGGAAACAACATATGATCTCGAAAGATCATAATAAAGTTTAATCGATTGCCTGACTATGACAATTTAGATAGAAGATCATTAATCTCATAATCAGAACTACAATAATAATTGATATATGTATCCGAAGAAAGAAGGTATCAATTATTATCGATCATTCGAAAATGACGATAATGATTGTTGTATTTGATTTCCCCAAAGAAAATTAATTAGAGATTTTGATAAATTATAGGTTTTGAAAATAAGTTCTGGGTTTCTAAATCTTCTACGAGCGCAAGCCCTCGTAGTTAATTACATCGTAGAAAATTAAAATTCCCTACGAAAACTCTCGATTAAAATAGCGGTAGAAATTTTATTTTAGATTTTCAAAGATCGATATCAAAGGAGGAAAAGGGTAGGAATTTTCAAATGGGATTGGTTCAATGTTCAGCACTTATTTCTGAAGTCAAATGAGGAGAAGTAGGAGGTGCTTTGAGATTCTGAATTACTTCAGAAAACACCTCAGTCTATCCTAATTGTTAGGCTTGTATTTGATTGAAATAAATTTTTAGTTTGAGTCGTCAATTTTATTAGAAAGTGGGATTCAAATCCCAGAAGTTGAGGTCTTATGGCCCGAGCCAGCCTCAGAACCTAAGTCTAAATTGGGTACTAAAAGTTAGTGCCCCGAACCTAGCTAGTGCAATGCGGATCTGGTCTTACCCCGGCCTGGATTGGGGAGCCAGCTAAACCACCTAAACGATTTCAAAATATGAGTCCGGTCTTTTTTGTAGAATGGTAGGGACGTTATTTAAGAAAAGTTTTGAGAACAGGGCCGACATCTAGAGCAGATCCTAATTGGCCCCTTTGACTTATGTTGGGTTTTTGATGTCTAAATAATGCAATTAAATATTAGACTCGATTTAATTTGTTACTAATGCAATGCATGCTAATTGACTCGATTGAATGCAAAATCAGTATGTAGCAGTTTAAAAATTTTTGGCTTAGAAAATAGGTTTTATCCTAGAGATTGCATAACATCCCCTTGACAGATCGGCACCCTCATAGGCCAGGTGGTCTGCCAGAACCCGCAGGCGGGGAGATGCCTAACAAGGTTGAGAAAGTATAATATGTATGCATGAAAAACCCTCGGCGAGTCCGAGCTTACTTCTTAGGACCGTTTAGAGTTTCTATCTTATCTTAAAAATTTTTATTTAATTGAAGTAAAAGAGTTTTTTGACAGACCCCTAAGAGCCTAAAATCGTATTCCAGGTCAATCCAAATACGGCATGTAAATAAAAAGACTAGAAAAGCACGAGTTCTAATGCGCAATTAAATTAAACAAATCAATCAAATTAAATATATCAAATTGAATGTCCATATGGCAAGTGCCACTTATTATTACATCACAGAATCTTGCAAGAAAATTAAAGTGGCCGGGCACCACTGACTACAACCCGGATTTCTAATCCTAAATCAAATGACTTTGAGATTTGGGATTATTCTCGTTGCCACTTCTTCGTCTTCTCACGAACATCTTGATTCGTCGGTTCCGGATACCCAAATGAAAAGAAACTCCCCCTCGATCGGGGTGTTATCTTTCCCCTTTGGATATTTGAAAGATATCCTAATTTGACTTCCAAATGAAAGAAGACTCTCCCCTTTAGGGATGTCTTCATCTCTTTGGAATTCAAATTGGATAAAATATCCCAAATTCAAGTCATTTTAAATAAATACAACCTTATTCAATTGAATTTACATATGAATAAAAAAAAATCTAGACTTGATCCTGCAAGGTTATCCTAATAATCAGCAGTTGTATATTCAATCCCAAGCAGTTATAGTATGAAAATTGAAATGCATTACTTTTAGCCACACTTGGCCATGCTCTTTTTATTTAAAGGGGGTCTTAAGCGCGGCAGGTACCTGTGCGAAGAGTATAAAAATTTTTTATTATTAATTGCCCCCTTTAATTTCAGCTCCTTGTATGAGCATGGCCACCTGCATAAGATTGCACAAGTATATTTTGTTCCTAGCCTATGGGTAAGTCTAACGCAGAAGAAAATCAAAGAACAAAGTGCAGTAAGCAAGTAAATAAACACAACAATTCTATACTAGCAAACAGCATGCAGTGAAAGCCCGAAAATCCGGCACACAGCAGAAAAAGTAAAACACCGGCCTATCCTAAAACTAGAGTCGGTGATCCTAGCACAACATCTAAAGTGTGTGAGGTAGGTCGTGTGGTCTTGACATATCCTAAATAGGATATTAAGTTAAAATTATTTAAAGTTTGATTGGTTGAAAGGCTTAAGGGATATTTAGTTAAAATTTAAATATTAATATTTTGAATCTTTTAAAATCAATTATTTAATTATTTGTTGGAAACCACCTTTGTTTCACACCGAGGCCGTGAAGTTTATTTCACCTTCCTTGGGGCTAAGTCAATAGCCTCGTAGGCCTGGGTTACCCAATGGTACCCGGTATAATTAAGTAGATTAGGTTGATTAAGGGTTTAAGTATTAATAAATTTTATTAGAAGTGTTTGGTTGCTGATTTTTAAAGTTGATTAATCATTTTTGGAGTTTTAAGACAATTTTGAGTTTTATAAATTTTTATGAATATTTTAATCATTTAATTAAAGGGTCAAAATTTGACTTTTGGATTAAGGGTGTTTTCTGGAATGTTTGTATTTTATTAAAATACTAGACCTTACTACGATCAGTTAGAAGGTAAGTACGTTGAAATCGAATTTTTCTACATTTTATTACGAAGGTTTGAAGTTTTGAACTAGTTTTGACCTAGAGTTGACCGATTTGTTGACTTTTTGAAATATTACAGATTTCTGGAATTTAATATTTTTGACAAATATTAGGCCTTATTATGAGTTGAATGCAATTGAGTTTGGGTGATTTGGATTTTCTGAACTTGTAGACTGTCCACGATTAAGTTCCCAGTTGAATCCTAGCTCCGACGCTCCACGAATCGCCTGGAATGAGCTTTAGACGGGTTTGAGCTTGAGTTCGCCGGAATGTACTCGCCGACGAGGTTTGACGGCCGAGTTTTGATCGGGACGTGAAGAGGAGATGGTTGGAGGGTCGAATAAGCAGAGAGCTGGGCTAGGGATCCTTGTGGTGGTGAGAGAAAGGCTAGAATAGAATGAGCCTTCATTAGGGCATTTCTCTCTATTCAAAATATCTCCAGATCAATTCAAGGGCTGAGATCAACATGGGGAGCTCCTGGATGCTTGACATCTGTCCAGGGAGTAGGTGGGAGCAGCAGCCAAGGACATGGAGAGGACATCCTACATGGAAAGGGAGTTTTTTCTTCTATTTGGACACATGGAGAGATAGGGACCTTTGGATCTTGATCCAAGGGTCATGATGAGCTTTAGGAATGTTCTAGACCTTAACTAATCTGCTGAATTGATTTGGGTTTAAGTTTAACAAATTTAATTAAGGATTTTAGCCATTTGGAAGCTTATTTGACCACTTGTTGACTGGTTTGACCAGTCAACAGCCAAGTGGACAGCTGAGGTGGCATAGAGGGATGTCTTGAGTGTTGGTTGAGTGAGTTAGGTTCAAAGGGGTTGGGATGGCTTGAGCTTGTTTGAGCATTTAGACCCCTTAAAGCCTTTAGAAGGCTTGTTGACTGGGTTGACCAGTCAACCAACCTTCATGCTTGATGAGGTGGCAGCCACATAATGGCTAGGAGTCATTAAGAAAGGTTGCAATTGGTCTTAAAGACTAGAGCCCAAACATGATTTGAATCAACACATGTTTAGAGAGCTCTGACCAAAAATTGAAAAGTTGATTTGATCAAACTAGCTAGGTTCTAACTCAAAGTGGGTTTAGAAATATTTGAAATATCAAATGAAAGAATTTTGAGAGGTTAAGAGTTATATTTGGTCAAATGGGTTAAAGTGACCCATTCAAAGCCTTAAGGGCTCATTAGGTCAACCTAGGTTGACTGAGTCAACCGGGTTGACCCAAGGGGTGGGGCTGGACTGGACAAGTTTAAAATGATATTTGGAGATTATTGGATGTGGTCCCAAGGTCTGGAGAGGTCAATTTGGTCAAAATACCTGTTTTGACCCTTAAGGGCTTGTTTGGTCAACCTAGGTTGACTTGGTCAATTAGGTTGACCCAGGGTCTGGGTTTGGGTCGAGCAGGTTCGATTTGATATTTGAAACTTGCCGGAGGTGGTTGCAATCAATTTGGAGTTCATTTGGTTTGAAATCAATATTTGAGCCCCATAGGGGTATTTTGGTCATTTTGGGCTCATGACCACTAAGGGCTGAAACGAGTCTAGAAAAATGCAGTTTATTGATCAACATATCAGGATTAATGGTCTGGAAGTGACCAGAGGCTTTGGTGAAGGCTCTAAGGTCAGAATCTTCAAAGTGATAGGTCTAGTGGCATAGGCTGTAAATATTTGAAGGTTTTACAGCCTTTGGATTTTGATTTAGTTTTTGATGTTAGAGACCTCAAAATGGGCTCAAATTTGAAGGGTTGCCTCTAGAGACATGTCCCATCAGTATACAACTGACAGACTCTGAATCGGAGGTCATTAGGTTGGGTTTTGAAATGTTTGAAAATCCATAATAAAAGGCTTTTGAGACTTGGCCTTTAGACATAGGATTTGAATTTGAATTTTGGATTTGATCTGGATTTTGAGTTTGATTGATTGGACTTGGGGTGCCTAAATCATTTATGACTATTTGAGAGAATCATAAGTGATTAGACCAAATTAAGGTTTGATAGAAGAATGGTTCAAAGTCTAGATCAGGGATTGAGTTGCCTAGGAGTCTAAACATGATCGACTAGGTTTGAAATCTAGGTTGATTTGAAGTCAAGGTTGATCAGGAGTTTGAATTGATTTGAATCTAACTCTGTCCTAGAATCTAGAAGAATTCTAGGGGCTAGACTTTAGAAGGGTTGTAGGATCTAAGAAATCCTAGAGTCTACGAAAATCCTAGAGTCTGGAGTCTAGAAGTCCTGGGATCTAGAGTAAATCCTAGGGTATGTATTCTAGGAGAATCCTATGTTCTAGATTGATCTGGAAGGATTCTATGGTCGAGATAGGTCCTAGGGTTTTGAATCTAGAAGGGTCCTAGGATCTAGAATGGATCCTGTCTGGATCTAGGAGAATCCTAGGTTTTAGATTGATCTGGAGTCTGGATGGGGCCTTAGTGACCTCATACAAAAATGAGGTCAACAAATGGACCCCCAATATGTGTAATAGAATGAAATTCTATTGCACATATTGGCGTTGACCGAAAAAGGTCAATTCTGGAGTTTTGATCCTAAGAGAAGGAGAAAATCTATCCTTAGGGGATAGAGGTTTGAATTGATACTAGAGTAGTGTCACAGAGGGGCATACTCTACCACTAGCGAGTCGAATCCTAAGGGAAGAAAAGGTTCTATCCCTAAAGGAAAAGAAAGGCTAAAATGATCGTATAGGAAGGAAGAACTCCTAACTATATAGGATCAAATTTGAGTTTGATACTCGGGTAGTGCCACGAGGGGCGTACTCTACCACTAGCGAGTCGAATCCTAAGGGAAGAAAAGGTTCTATCCCTAAAGGAAAAGAAGGATAGAATGATCTTGTGGGAAGGAAGAATTGCTTCCCATAAAAGATCGAATCCATATTTAAAATTTAGTATGGTGCCACAAAGGGCGTGCTCCATCACTAAAGAACGGTCTTATGGAGAGGAAACTTGCTCTACACAAAGAACCGCGTCTGGAGATCATATGAGGAGGAAACTTGCTCCATATAGAGGATCGAGTATGGTATGATCGTATGTAGAGGAAACTTGCTCTACACAGACGATCGAGTTTAGAATGATCGTATACGGAGGAAACTTGCTCCATATAGAGGATCAAGTCTGGATGATCATTGGTAGAGGAAACTTGCTCTACGAATGATTGGGTCTGGATTGATCATATGTAAAGAAAACTTGCTTTACATAGAAGATCAGATTTAAAAGATCGTATATAGAGGAAACTTGCTCTATATAAGATCAAGATTGAAATGATCATGGGTAGAGGAAACTTGCTCTACGGATGATCGGATCTGGACTGATCATGTGCAAAGGAAACTTGCTTTACACGGGTGATCAGATTTGAAAGATTAGATACAGAGGAAACTTGTTCTATATAAAATTAGGATCAAAATGATCATGGGTAGAGGAAACTTGCTCTACAGATGATCGGGTCTGGATTGATCATGTGCGAAACTTGTTCTATATAAAATTAGGATCAAAATGATCATGGGTAGAGGAAACTTGCTCTACGGATGATCGGGTCTGGATTGATCATGTGCAAAGGAAACTTGCTTTACATAGGTGATCAAGTTTGAAAAATCGTATATAGAGGAAACTTGCTCTATATAAGATCAAGATCAAAATGATCATGGGTAGAGGAAACTTGCTCTACGGATGATCCGGTCTGGATTGATCATGTGCAAAGGAAACTTGCTTTACACAGGTGATCAAGTTTGAAAAATCGTATATAGAGAAAACTTGTTCTATATAAGATCAAGATCAAAATGATCATGGGTAGAGGAAACTTGCTCTACGGATGATCGGATCAGGATTGATCATATGTAAAGGAAACTTGCTTTACATAGGTGATCAAGTTTGAAAAATCGTATATAGAGGAAACTTGCTCTATATAAGATCAAGATCAAAATTTGAATTTTAGAGTGGTGCCACAAAAGACATACTCCATCATTAAAAAAAACTTGAACTTAAGACAAGAATATCTGAAGAATCACTTCTTAGCCTTAAGAAAAGAGACGCAAGGTATTAAACTTTAAAAAGATTTGAAGAGAATTGGACAAAATTGATTGAAACTTGAAGATTTTATTAATTGAAAATTTGAGCTACATCAAGCATAGTATCTCTTAAGGAAACGCCCGTTTACAGGAAGCATTGGGTGTTTCCTTTACAATCCACTAGCTGATACGAGCCTCCTTCGTATGTTGTCTCCACTACGAAGGGTCCTTCCCAAGTTGGTTCAAACTTTCCACCGAGCTTTCGGTGCGCTAAGATAGGCCTCCGAAGAACCAAGACCAAGTCGCCTACTTTGAAGGTTCTAGGTCGCACTAACTTATCGTGAGCTTGAATCATTCGGGCTTTGTACAACTCTAGATTTTGCTGAGCTTGAAGACGACGTCCTTCAAGGCTTTCGAGTTCTTCCAAACGGAGTTGTGCATTCTGTTGAGTTGTTATCTGGTTCTGAATTGCAATTCTGAGTGAAGGGATTTGAACTTCGAGAGGGAGTACGGCGCCGGATCCATACACTAGTGCAAACGGTGTGGATTGGGTCAGGGTTTGATAAGTGGTCCTATAGGCCCACAAAGCTTCCACCAACCTCTCATCCCACTGACGTTTATTATCATCGAGGGTCTTTTTGATGATTTGAACCAAAGTTTTATTGAAGGCTTCAGCCAATCCATTAGCCCGTGGGTAATAGATTGTTGAATATCTCCAATCAATACCATGGCGATTTGCAAAATTATTGATCTTTGTAGACTTGAAAGCGGACCCATTATCGGATATGATTCTGTGCGGAACGCCAAATCTATATACGATAAGGTCACGGAAGAATTTCATTACATGGTGTGATGTTACATTTCTTAGTGGGATTGCTTCTGCCCACTTTGAAAAGTAATCAGTCGCTGCTAAAATGAAGCGGTGACCCTTTGAAGAAGGAGGGTCAATTGGCCCAATGATATCCGTACCCCAACTTTCGAAGGGCCATGAGGCTATCGTGGGATGCAACACGTTAGGCGGCTGATGTAAAACCACACCATGTACTTGGCACTGATGACAACACTTTGCAATTTTCATGCAATCGTCAATCATCGTAGGCCAGTAGTATCCAAGTCTTTTGATCTTCATTTTCATCTTTGGACCCGATTGATGAGCACCGCACAGTCCAGCATGGACTTCATTAACGATCTTCAGGGCCTCACATTTGTCTAAACAACGGAGCCACATCTGACCAAACGACCGTCGGTACAACGTATTGTTAACTAGTGCGTAGGATAGGGCACGTTTCTTGATTTGATGGTCAAGTGATCTCTCGTGAGGAAGCTTTCCTTCTTGAAGGTATTCAATTATCGGCTGTCTACAATCTGCTTCTTCATCGACTGCTGAAGAGGTAGAAAGGACTTGGAAGACTTGTTTATTGATGTACTCCAAATCTATAGGAGACAGGACTTGACGACCCTGCACCTCTATAGGGATGGAGTCTTCTTCTGGACAGGCAAATTCCTTTGCAAGCTTTGCGAGGGCATCCGCCGAAGAATTGCTTCCACGGGGAATCCTATACATAGTTACAATCGGAATTTGCTCGAGCAAGCGATAAGTGTACTGATGGTACTTCAGGAGTTTAGGATTCAAAACCTTATATGTCCCAGCAATCTGGTTGATCACCAGTTAAGAGTCACCAAAGATTTTAATCTCTTTAATCTCCATTAAAATTGCAAGTTCCAGGCTAGTTATCAGAGCTTCGTACTCAGCCTCATTGTTTGTACAAGGTTCTGATAAATGGTAGGAAAAGTGCATCATTCCCTTATCTGGTGTTATGAATACCAGGCCAACTCTGGCTTTCCCGGGAATAGTAGATTCAGGTGTTTTTCCCCGTTGAGAGGACGCAGCTCCATCAAAATACATTTCCCAGGTTTGAGTAGTGGCTTCCTCAAAACTCATGATTTGCTCATCAGGTAAATCATCGTTTAGAGGAGATTCTACCGGCAACGGATGTGCCGCAAGGAAGTCGGCAACGGCCTGCCCTTTCACAGCACGCAGGGGAATGAAAGTAATTTCAAATTGGACCAATATCATAGACCAACGAGCCAAATGTCCTGACAACGTAGGTCTGGTCATAAGGTATTGCAAGGGGTTAAAACTGGAAATTAAGTTGATTTGATGAGAAAGCATGTAATGTCTTAGTTTTTGAGCTGCAAAGACTAAGGCAAGACAATGTTTCTCAATCGTTGGATACCGAATTTCCATTGGTAGAAGTCTCCGACTTAGGTAGTAGAGAGCGTTCTCTTTCCCTTCGTCATTGACTTGAGCAAGAAGGGCCCCGAGAGACTCGTCAAGGGCCGCAGTGTAAAGTATTAAAGGTCTCCCCGGAATAGGGGCTGCCAAGACAGGTGGATTTGTCAGGTATTGTTTGATATTTTTAAAAGCATATTGACATTTCTCGTCCCAAATGAATTTGGCATCCTTTTAGCGAGGACCGAGAATGGTTGACATCTTCCAGAAAGATTGGAAATGAATCTTCTTATATACGCCAGTCTACCTTGAAGAGACCTTAGTTGAGTAAGGCTCCTAGGAGGCGGCATATTTAAGATTGCTTCGATTTTAGCAGGATCAATTTCAATTCCACGGTGTCTTACTACGAAACCTAGAAATTTCCCTGATGTGACACCGAAGGCGCACTTCAAAGGATTCATCTTAAGGTCGTAGCGGCGCAACCACTCGAAGACGATTCTTAAGTCATAAAGATGAGCCTCTTTAACTTTACTCTTGACAACTAAATCGTCGATGTAGCATTCGACTTGATTGTGGATTAAGTCGTCAAAGATTCGAGTCATAGCCCGCTGGTAGGTTGCACCGGCGTTTTTAAGGCCAAATGACATCACTTTATAACAAAAGATCCCTATAGGACTTCTGAATGCAGTGTTTCTCTCGTCTTCTAGGGCCATCTTGATTTGATTATAACCAGACGAGCCATCCATAAAGGAGAAAACAACATGCGAGGAGGCGATGTCCACCATGAGTTCTGGAATTGGCAAAGGAAATTCATCCTTAGGACATGCCTTATTCAGGTCTCTATAGTCAACATAGATTCGGATTTGACCATTTTTCTTTCGAACGGGCACAACGCTGGCTACCCAAGAAGGATATTACTCCTCCCGGATAAATCCGGCTTCGGCCAGTTTCTTAACTTCAGAAATGACTTGTTGTTCGATCTCCAAACGCATGCGTCGTGGAGCTTGTTTGACAGGAATGGCATCATGCCGGATTCCAAGTTTATGAACTGCTATATCGGCGGACAATCCCGGCATTTCGTCGTATGTCCAAGCGAAACAGTCCTTAAACTCGGATAGAAGTTGAATTAGATCCTTAGACTCGTCCTTACTCAACAAAGAACTTATGAAAGTGGGGCGAGGGTCATCCTCTGTTCCAAGGTTAATTTCTTTAAGTTCATCAACCGTCGATTTGATTTCTTCTTCAAATTCAGGGGGTGCATCCCGAATTTGGACTTCATCTAAATCATCTAAGGTCTCCAAACAAAGTCTGTCGAGCGAATCGACGACTTCAATAGGGACATTTTCAGATTCAAGATGGATGGTTATCATCAAGCAATATTCATCATCGTCGAATGAACTAACGGTACCAAAGCCGATACCACTCGTCCAATTTTTATTGAATTTGGAATTCCAAATATTTTGGTGGTATCTAGCTTGACCCTTAGTCCATTGACTCGGAGCAAAACCTTTAGAGATAAGAGCTTTAACACCAAGAGGAAAGTAGCCGAAAGGTAATTCCATTAATTCATTGAAATCTGCCTCTTCAAGGATTACATCACCTTCATTCCTTGAAGAGGAGGTGCCAGGGAAGAACCTCTGGACTTTCCTTACTTCTCCATCTAAGTTAGGGGAATCCTTAGTTACTAACCCTGAGACCCTGTCAGCGGACAGTGGGGTTAAGGCTAAGGATTTAACTACCCTATTAAGCTTTTCATACATACTCAATTCAGGCTCATCACTTTGAGGTTTAAAATTGTTACCCTCTTGGTCACTATCCGAATCTAAAGTGAGATCAAACTTTGGAGGAAGATTAGATTTTTTGTAGTCAAAAGCAATTTTGTTACCCCTCCTTTTTTATTCTTCATCAGAACTTGTTTCAAGTTTGATGTACATTGGGGGATTTCTCTTTTCAACGGAAGGGCGACCTCGCCCGCGTGCTCTTTGGTCCATCCTCCCACCTCTTTGAGGCAGAATGATTGGAGGCCTAAAAACCACACGCTCGACGTCGTCTTCACTATTAGAATCGTCTCTTTTTTTATTCTTGACTTTTTCTTTTCTCAATTTTTGAATTGCTTTTGAACTTTGATTTTCTACTTTTTCTTCCTTAACATTGATCTCTACCTTAGATTTAGTAGTGGACCCTTTGGGAACATAATATGCAGCATCCTCGTAGATCCCGATCTCGTGAATAGAGAATGATTGCAAATCACCCTTGATTTCAAACTCAATGCCATCTCGTTGGTACTTGATGCATTGATGTAGGGTGGAAGGAACCATCCTATACTCATGGATCCAGGGCCTACCTAGGAGTGCATTAAAGGATGTCGCCGAATCAATTATATGAAATTTTGCTTCAGTTTTCAACTCTCCTATCTCTAGAAGAAGTGTGATCGAACCTAAAGCCTTCTCACCTTTTTCGTTGAACCCGCGAAGCACTAACTTGTCGGTTGAGAGCTTGCTAGTATCAATTCTAAGATATGCGAGAGTCTTTATGTTCATCACGTTGACCGATACACCCGGATCAACAAGAACTCTTGATAACTTAAACTTTCCCACATTTACAGCGATGTAAAGTGGGCGATTGTGGTCGGCAGTTCCAAGGAGTAGATCTTCATCGGAGAAGGTAACTCCTGGGATTTCCTTGAAGTACAAAGCTTCCTCCTCAGAAGTTGAAGCCAGTTGAGCTAAGCAAATCTCTGGGTCGAGAAGTGCTTTAATTAAAGTCTCCCTCATCTCTTTTGAAAGGACAAGGGCATCATAAATGCTCAACTTATCAGGCAACTTCCTAAGGTGAGCTAAGACGTTGTAATCAACACTTGGAACATTAATATTAGGACCCGGTGGATTTGTAGGAGAATTTGATTGTTGAGTAGGAACTTGAATCGGATCAGTGGAAACAACTTATTTTCCCTTTTCCTGTGGTGGAAGCCTAGGGGGTAAAACCTTGCCACCACGCAGTTGCACTTGCACGATTTCATCGGAAGGACAAACTACGGGGAGGTCTACGCTCTCCTTAGGTGGTTGATTGTCATTTTCTGAATGAGAATCTGAATCCGAAAAATCTATCACGACGGGACTCCCTTGAAAGTTAATTTCAGGGGTATCACCATCTGATAAGACATCAAATTCATCTTCTCCTTGAATGGTCAAATCCGGAGAGCTGAGTTTTTGAACTTCTTGATTGTCCTCAGCTGGCTCCGGGTTATTTTCAATGGAAGAGTCATTTAAAATTTCATTCTCAACACTAATCATCAAAATATTTGCAGAAGGATCTTTCTTTTTATTTAATTTTTGACCCTTTGCCTTTGATGGGGCAAAGTAAAAGTCAGATAACTTTAGTGGGGCTAGTGGTTTTGAGCCACCATCCACCACTTGTACACATCTCTCATCAACAAATTTCCTCTCTACAAAAGGTTCACTCTTTTCATTTTTATTTAATACAGTAGTTCCTACGACTACTGGAGAGGAAATCGTCCCAACATCCTCCTGCGATGCCTCCAGCTCAACCTCCCAGATCGGGCCCTGGGCTCTCGTCGGTAACTGTTGAGAAAGATGAAAAGATTGGTTAATCGACTTTTTAAATGCCCGGGATAGTGCTATATCCCAACCATCTTCAATGGAAAAATAAGTATTAGAATTATTACCTGAGATGGATTTGACAGATCCCTGATCCGGATTGACCAAGTATTCCTTTGAAATTATAATATTACCTTGACAAAAGTTTCTCTCGAGCCAATCCTTAAAGACTATACAGTCTTCGATTGTGTGGCCCAACATGCGATGGTAGGGGCAAAAGGTTGGATCATCCTTTTTATTTGCCTCTTCCAGCTTCTTGGCCTCCGGCAATCAAAAATCTGACTTCTTTAGAAGGCTCTTAAAAATTTTCTTCACCGAGTCCCTTTTGAATGGATATGGACGAGCCAATCTCTCTTCAAAAGTAGGCCGGTGATATTCTCTGATAGGTTGAGAAGTTACCTGAAACGGTTGAGGTTTTTGAGTCTGCTGAACAGTAGTATTACTTGATTGAACGTTAACCGGCTTCTTCCCCTTGTCGACTGCTGAAACCATTGCTGCCCTCTTTTCAAAGGATTTCAACGGTTTACTAACCTTCTTATCTTCAGTAGAATCCTTCAAGAATGACATTTTGGAAGCCTCTTCTTGTAGATTACTAGCTTTGTTAAGAAGCTTCTCGAAGGTTTTGATTGTAAACCCCTTTAACAGAAAAGCAATAGGCCCGTGGATATTCTTTAGAAGAATCTCCACTGCATGTTGCTCTTGCAGTTGGGGTTCATATTTCATCGAGAGGTTTCGCCACCTCAAGATGTAGTCGACTAAAGACTCGCCTGGTTTTTGCTTTTCGATGACGAGATCACCAACGGTTACACGTTGTTGAGCTCCTGAGAATCTCTTTAAAAAGTGACCCTCGAGCTCTGTAAAAGTTTTTACATAACCATTTGGTAAATCTGCGTACCACTCGAAAGCAATACCGGACAAACTACTCACAAACTGGCGAAAGAGTAGAGCATCCGACCCTCCTGCATTGCAACAGCTTGCTCGGAAATTGGCTAGATGCTGTCTTGGGTTTTCTAAGCCGCTAAAAACTTTGAAAGAAGGTGGCACAAAACCCTTTGGATAAGGAACCAAATCATATTCCTCAGGGTAGGGTCTACTCTTTGGAATAGATACAGTTCCTTGTGAATGGGCTAAAGCCTCCCTTACCTGGGTTTCAATCATCTGACGGATATCCTTTTCTGGTGGAGACACTGGAGAAGTAACTTCTGGAAGTTTGGGATTTGAATCGGCTTTCCTGCTGTGCTCACCCATGGTGTGTACTGCGTGCTGCAACTGCTCGGGTCTCGACTGCTGTGATTGCAAAAGCTGACTCTGCATCTGTTCCACTCTGATCATCATCTCCTCAACTTTCTTTCAAGATTTTTAATATACTCATCCTTCTCTTTTAATCTAATAGAAATGTTTGAATCTGAGTCGACTGCTGCTGACTCTTCCTCCTTTCCAGAATGGTGCTTAGAAGGCTCAGCATCTTTAGCTGACGCATGAGTTTCAATCATGTGAACATCTGCTACTGGCTCTTCATCAACTAACAGATCATCTTCATCCGGATTGAATTCATCAACGGCCTTCTTCTTAAGGATATCTCTGATTTCTTGAACCACTTCCTCAACCGGTCTCCCATCTATTGCTTCAGCATAAAGTGGCAGGTATCCCTCGTAATCCATCACTTGATCATACTCTTTCACATCTAACTTATCAAAGATGTTATTAATCTTAGCCTCTTCTTCAGTGATTTCTTCACTAACCAATTGATCTAACATCTCTTGATCAAGATCTTGGGTTGTCTCCTCCCCTTCGACTGTCCCGGGGTCGGTAGTCGCAAGGGTAACATCCTCAGTAGGGTGAGGGACATCTATCTTAATTGGTGATGGAGGGGCTTGAACAGTTGGGACTCCAACATCAATACAAATAGAGTCCTCACATCCCTGAACTGGGAGTCTAGGGAGCTCGAACGGTATCTGAATCTGAGGTTCCCTGAATTGTATTCCAATACATCTACTAAACTTCTTTCTTGCACATGATTCTTCTGGCGACATGGGTCTCTTGCCCTTAACATCAACTGGTTCTGGCTTTTCAAGAACTTTTGTAGACTTTACTATCACTGGGGCCAGCTTTGGCAGTTTTGAAGATGGGGTCGGTGGTCTACCACTAAAAGGGCGACTCTGGCCAGACCTAGTTAATACTATCTCCTCGGTCTTTGCAGACGAGAGGCGAGGCACCCAATGGTATCCATCTACCAAGACTGAAGATACAGGTTGTTTGACAAATTTCTTATTTTTTCTCACTGGTTGAGGAGTCAAGTTCTTGGCTTCAGACTTTTCTTCCTTCAGAACTTCTTTCTCAAGTTTGTGTGAAATCACTCCCTTCAAGTGTTTCACATACTGTTCTTTAGTTTGCCCTACTTGAGTAGCATAAGTATGGATGATATTTCTAAGCATCCTAGTTTTTAGAACTTGCTTCTCCTTCGGGGTTCTCTTGACAGAATAGTCGACAGGGCTAGGCGGAGTGCTAGCTATCCGACTGACTCTCTCCTCCCCTGCAGCAGCTGCGAGGGGGTGAAAACGACTCCCTTTAAGGAGTGGAGAAGAGGCAGGGATTGGCAGCTCCTCGGCAGCCTCAAGTTCGACTTTAGTCAGGGCTTTCAGCTCAGCCACTTTCTTAGTCTTGGTGATCTTCTTTCTTACCCTCCTCAGGTAATTCTTCCTGGCATTTTTACTGTCATAAAGAGTTTCAGTGCTGGAGGATCCCTTCTCAAACACAATTTTGCTTTCAACCTGCTTCCTTTTCTTTCTCAAAGGAACCCTTAGGTGCGGAAGCATGAACTAGTGCTGACCACAGGTTAGGAGGGGCATCATTCCCAGCTCCTATGGCTAATTGAACTACAGGGCCTTTTTCTCCCTCTACAGCAAGGTCCACTAAGGTATTTCCATCCATAACCAACCTAAGGGACTTGAACCCTATTCCAAACTGAATTGAGTTTTCATAGACCAACTCCTCAACCATCAAGTCACGGTCCATTGAGAATAGAAGTTTGCCGGCCATTGCAGATAATTTGATTGTCTGAGATTTAGAAAAGAGAAGTTTGAATCAGAATTTTGAATTAAATTTTGAAAAGAAGTCTATATCTTATCATGTATATCGAATCATAAGAACTATAATTCGGTATATGATAATAAGATGTAGAAGTTAACTCTGATTTAAAGAAGATGTGAATTTTTATTGTATATGTGTAACTACAAACAAATATTGTAGAAACATATAACAATACTGATTTGAATTTGATTTGAATGAATTTGGAGAAGATATTTAAATTTGAAAATGATTGAGTTTACATTGCACATGTTTTACCATTGGAAAGTGTTGTGGTGCTACATGTAACAATGGTAATTGAATTGGATTTGAAGGATGGAGATTTTAAAAATTCAAAAATCCGGCAGCATTTCCCCTTATTTTTGGAACTCAATGTGTTGAATTTTCATTCAACAAAAAGGTTCACAAATAAATATAGGGAAAGCTACTAAGAAATCTTCACTCTTTCAACCCTAGGAATAATCAAAGGGTAAAATGTTAAAGACAAACTTTTACCGGATAGAATTTAAGGGTTCGTTGTATATGAGGACATATAACAACGTCAATCAATCGCTTTTAGAAAATTCAAAAATCCGGCAGCATTTCCCCTTATTTTGAGACTCAAGGTGTTGAGTTTTCATTCAACAAAAGGGTCTACAATTATAAGGAGAAAATACCACAAGGTTTTCAAATACAATTGAAAGTTAAAATTATTGAAGGCAAAAACTTGCCGAGAGAATTCAAGGATATGTCGTATATGCTTCTTACAACGATCGCCGTAGGAAGGTATATAATAACAATCAATCAATTTGAAATGATATTTTAAAGAGATGTCTAAAAATTCAAAATTTCGGCAGCATCTCCCCTTATTTTGGGACTCAAGGTGTTGAATTTTTATTCAACGGAAGGTCCACATTACTTAGGGGAGATTTATTTGGAATTTACTTGACTCTTTCATTCTAATTAGTGAATTAAGAATGAAATGTCATAGCTTAATTCTATCGACATAATTGAATTTTTAAGACAAACCTTAAAAGTGAATGTTACGCTTGATCGTATATATCGGATTGAAATTGTTACAATTCAATATACAACGATACAACGTAACGATTATCTAGACGTTGGAAGGATTAAAACTCTACTAAAAGATTGAGAATTTTGATCTTAAAATTTGAGGAAATTTTCTATAAGTTATATAACTTAGCATGCCACTAGATATCCGAGCACGCTAGTTTCTAACATTTATAGAAAGGTTTAGAAAGGAATAGGCTTGACTCTTTCGCTCTACCAACCAAGTTGGAGGCAAAATGTCCAAACCTAAAATAGAGGGAGGTTTCCTACACTCACCTCTCATTACACATGTCTTAATTGAGTTGGCCAAACTCACCCAAGAGAGAAATGGGTAGAGGGACCAATGGAGAGAAAGGTAGTCAAAACTACCGATACAATAAAATTTATACCGCTATTAAAGATGGAAAGAGAGATTGTCCCCAGTGGAGTCGCCATTTTTGTTTTGATTAAAAAAATATATTTAGAGTATATATAGTTTTGAAAAATATTTAATTATCTTTGAGAATATTAAATTTTGAATTTTAAAATTGAACGCGTCATTATGAACAATATATCGCCTCGAAAGACGATCATATCGTTCCCTAATGGGTTCAAATTTTAGAACTTTAAATTTATCTAAATTATTATAGTTAGACTCAAGAGGAAACAACATATGATCTCGAAAGATCATAATAAAGTTTAATCGATTGCCTGACTATGATAATTTAGATAGAAGATCATTAATCTCATAATCAGAACTACAATAATAATTGATATATGTATCCGAAGAAAGAAGGTATCAATTATTATCGATCATTCGAAAATGACGATAATGATTGTTGTATTTGATTTCCCCAAAGAAAATTAATTAGAGATTTTGAAAAATTATAAGTTTTGAAAATAAGTTCTGGGTTTCTAAATCTCCTACGAGCGCAAGCCCTCGTAGTTAATTACATCGTAGAAAATCGAAATTCCCTACGAAAACTCTCGATTAAAATAGCGGTAGAAATTTTATTTTAGATTTTCAAAGATCGATATCAAAGGAGGAAAAGGGTAGGAATTTTCAAATGGGATTGGTTCAATGTTGAGCATTTATTTCTGAAGTCAAATGAGGAGAAGTAGGAGGTGCTTTGAGATTCTGAATTACTTCATAAAACACCTCAGTCTATCCTAATTGTTAGGCTTGTATTTGATTGAAAGAAATTTTTAGTTTGAGTGATCAATTTTATTAGAAAGTGGGATTCAAATCCCAGAAGTTGAGGTCTTATGGCCCGAGCCAGCCTCAGAACCTAAGTCTAAATTTGGTACTAAAAGTTAGTGCCCCGAACCTAGCTAGTGCAATGCGGATCTGGTCTTACCCCGGCCTGGATTGGGGAGCCAGCTAAACCACCTAAACGATTTCAAAATATGAGTCCGGTCTTTTTTGTAGAATTGTAGGGACGTTATTTAAGAAAAGTTTTGAGAACAGGGCCGACATCTAGAGCAGATCCTAATTGGCCCCTTTGACTTATGTTGGGTTTTTGATGTCTAAATAATGCAATTAAATATTAGACTCGATTTAATTTGTTACTAATGCAATGCATGCTAATTGACTCGATTGAATGCAAAATCAGTATGTAGCAGTTTAAAAATTTTTGGCTTAGAAAATAGGTTTTATCCTAGAGATTGCATAACATCCCCTTGACAGATCGGCACCCTCATAGGCCAGGTGGTCTGCCAGAACCCGCAGGCGGGGAGATGCCTAACAAGGTTGAGAAAGTATAATATGTATGCATAAAAAACCCTCGGTGAGTCCGAGCTTACTTCTTAGGACCGTTTAGAGTTTCTATCTTATCTTAAAAATTTTTATTTAATTGAAGTAAAAGAGTTTTTTGACAGACCCCTAAGAGCCTAAAATCGTATTTCAGGTCAATCCAAATACGGCATGCAAATAAAAAGACTAGAAAAGCACGAGTTCTAATGCGCAATTAAATTAAACAAATCAATCAAATTAAATATATCAAATTGAATGTCCATATGGCAAGTGCCACTTATTATTACATCACGGAATCTTGCAAGAAAATTAAAGTGGCCGGGCACCACTGACTACAACCCGGATTTCTAATCCTAAATCAAATGACTTTGAGATTTGGGATTATTCTCGTTGTCCACTTCTTCGTCTTCTCACGAACAACTTGATTCGTCGGTTCCGGATACCCAAATGAAAAGAAACTCCCCCTCGATTGGGGTGTTATCTTTCCCCTTTGGATATTTGAAAGATATCCTAATTTGACTTCCAAATGGAAGAAGACTCTCCCATTTAGGGATGTCTTCATCTCTTTGGAATTCAAATTGGATAAAATATCCCAAATTCAAGTCATTTTAAATAAATACAACCTTATTCAATTGAATTTACATTTGAATAAAAAAAAATCTAGACTCGATCCTGCAAGGTTATCCTAATAATCAGCAGTTGTATATTCAATCCCAAGCAGTTATAGTATGAAAATTGAAATACATTACTTTTAGCCACACTTGGCCATGCTCTTTTTATTTAAAGGTGGTCTTAAGCGCGGTAGGTACCTGTGCAAAGAGTATAAAATTTTTTTATTATTAATTGCCCCCTTTAATTTCAGCTCCTTGTATGAGCATGGCCACCTGCATAAGATTGCACAAGTATATTTCGTTCCTAGCCTATGGGTAAGTCTAACGCACAAGCAAATCACAGAACAAAGTGTAGTAAGCAAGTAAATAAACACAACAATTCTATACTAGCAAACAGCATGCAGTGAAAGCCCGAAAATTCGGCACACAGCAGAAAAAAGTAAAACACCGGCCTATCCTAAAACTAGAGTCGGTGATCCTAGCACAACATCTAAAGTGTGTGAGGTAGGTCGTGTGGTCTTGACATATCCTAAATAGGATATTAAGTTAAAGTTATTTAAAGTTTGATTGGTTGAAAGGCTTAAGGGATATTTAGTTAAAATTTAAATATTAATATTTTGAATATTTTAAAATCAATTATTTAATTATTTGTTGGAAACCACCTTTATTTCACACCAAGGCCGTGAAGTTTATTTCACCTTCCTTGGGGCTTAAATACAATTTTGAGTTTTATAAATTTTTATGAATATTTTAATCATTTAATTAAAGGGTCAAAAATTGACTTTTGGATTAAGTGTGTTTTCTGGAATGTTTGTATTTTATTAAAATACTAGACCTTACTACGATCAGTTAGAAGGTAAGTACGTTGAAATCCGATTTTTCTACATTTTATTACGAAGGTTTGAAGTTTTGAACTAGTTTTGACCTAGAGTTGACCGATTTGTTGACTTTTTGAAATATTACAGATTTCTGGAATTTAATATTTTTGACAAATATTAGGCCTTATTATGAGTTGAATGCAATTGAGTTTGGGTGATTTGGATTTTCTGAACTTGTAGACTGTCCACGATTAAGTTCCCAGTTGAATCCTAGCTCCGACGCTCCACGAATCGCCTGGAATGAGCTTTAGACGGGTTTGAGCTTGAGTTCGCCGGAATGTACTCGCCGGCGAGGTTTGACGGCCGGGTTTTGATCAGGACGTGAATAGGAGATGGTTGGAGGGTCGAATAAGCAGAGAGCTGGGCTAGGGATCCTTGAGGTGGTGAGAGAAAGGCTAGAATAGAATGAGCCTTCATTAGGGCATTTCTCTCTATTCAAAATATCTCCAGATCAATTCAAGGGCTGAGATCAACATGGGGAGCTCCTGGATGCTTGATATCTGTCCAGGGAGTAGGTGGGAGCAGCAGCCAAGGACATGGAGAGGACATCCTACATGGAAAGGGAGTTTTGTCTTCTATTTGGACACATAGAGAGATAGGGACCTTTGGATCTTGATCCAAGGGTCATGATGAGCTTTAGGAATGTTCTAGACCTTAACTAATCTGCTGAATTGATTTGGGTTTAAGTTTAACAAATTTAATTAAGGATTTTAGCCATTTGGAAGCTTATTTGACCACTTGTTGACTGGTTTGACCAGTCAACAGCCAAGTGGACAGCTGAGGTGGCATAGAGGGATGTCTTGAGTGTTGGTTGAGTGAGTTAGGTTCAAAGGGGTTGGGATGGCTTGAGCTTGTTTGAGCATTTAGACCCCTTAAAGCCTTTAGAAGGCTTGTTGACTGGGTTGACCAGTCAACCAACCTTCATGCTTGATGAGGTGGCAGCCACATAATGGCTAGGAGTCATTAAGAAAGGTTGCAATTGGTCTTAAAGACTAGAGCCCAAACATGATTTGAATCAACACATGTTTAGAGAGCTCTGACCAAAAATTGAAAAGTTGATTTGATCAAACTAGCTAGGTTCTAACTCAAAGTGGGTTTAGAAATATTTGAAATATCAAATGAAAGAATTTTGAGAGGTTAAGAGTTATATTTGGTCAAATGGGTTAAAGTGACCCATTCAAAGCCTTAAGGGCTCATTAGGTCAACCTAGGTTGACTGAGTCAACCGGGTTGACCCAAGGGGTGGGGCTGGACTGGACAAGTTTAAAATGATATTTGGAGATTATTGGATGTGGTCCCAAGGTCTCGAGAGGTCAATTTGGTCAAAATACCTGTTTTGACCCTTAAGGGCTTGTATGGTCAACCTAGGTTGACTTGGTCAATTAGGTTGACCCAGGGTCTGGGTTTGGGTCGAGCAGGTTCGATTTGATATTTGAAACTTGCCGGAGGTGGTTGCAATCAATTTGGAGTTCATTTGGTTTGAAATCAATATTTGAGCCCCATAGGTGTATTTTGGTCATTTTGGGCTCATGACCACTAAGGGCTGAAACGAGTCTAGAAAAATGCAGTTTATTGATCAACATATCAGGATTAATGGTCTGGAAGTGACCAGAGGCTTTGGTGAAGGCTCTAAGGTCAGAAACTTCAAAGTGATAGGTCCAGTGGCATAGGCTGTAAATATTTGAAGGTTTTACAGCCTTTGGATTTTGATTTAGTTTTTGATGTTAGAGACCTCAAAATGGGCTCAAATTTGGAGGGTTGCCTCTAGAGACATGTCCCATCAGTATGCAACTGACAGACTCTGAATCGGAGGTCATTAGGCTGGGTTTTGAAATGTTTGAAAATCCATAAGAAAAGGCTTTTGAGACTTGGCCTTTAGACTTAGGATTTGAATTTGAATTTTGGATTTGATCTGGATTTTGAGTTTGATTGATTGGACTTGGGGTGCCTAAATCATTTATGACTATTTGAGAGAATCATAAGTGATTAGACCAAATTAAGGTTTGATAGAAGAATGGTTCAAAGTCTAGATCAGGGATTGAGTTGCCTAGGAGTCTAAACATGATCGACTAGGTTTGAAATCTAGGTTGATTTGAAGTCAAGGTTGATCAGGAGTTTGAATTGATTTGAATCTAACTCTGTCCTAGAATCTAGAAGAATTCTAGGGGCTAGACTTTAGAAAGGTTGTAGGATCTAAGAAATCCTAGAGTCTACGAAAATCCTAGAGTCTGGAGTCTAGAAGTCCTGGGATCTAGAGTAAATCCTAGGGTATGTATTCTAGGAGAATCCTAGGTTCTAGATTGATCTGGAAGGATCCTAGGGTCGAGATAGGTCCTAGGGTTTTGAATCTAGAAGGGTCCTAGGATCTAGAATGGATCCTGTCTGGATCTAGGAGAATCCTAGGTTTTAGATTGATCTGGAGTCTGGATGGGGCCTTAGTGACCTCATACAAAAATGAGGTCAACAAGCACGCATACGCGCTATCTATTATTAAACAAGCTAATCTCCTTAAGTGCAATCCCGCAGCTAATCCATCATGCACCAAGCTGCCCGCCGACATTCCTGTAGACAATGAACTGGGCGTTCCGTCCCTCTTCCGACAACTAACCGGAGCACTCCAATACCTCACAATTACACGTCCGGACATCGCCTACGCCGTCAACAATCTCTCTCAGCATATACACGACCCACAGCCCATTCATATTCATCTTCTCAAACGTCTCATCTGCTATATCAAATGCTCAGCTCACTTCGGTCTACCGATCACCAAATTTGCACTCCGTCTTCAAACCTACTCCGATGCTGATTGGGCTAGTGACCCTGTCACCCGCAAATCCACATCTGGTTACTACACTTTTCTCGCCAGCACACTAGTCTCTTGGGCTGTCAAGAAACAAACCACGGTCTCCAGGTCGTCCACCGAATCCGAGTACCGAGCTCTCGCCGCCGCCACCGCCGATACCATCTGGCTCAAGCGATTGCTCCACAACTTTCACATCGACCACAGCCAACCCGTCGATCTCTACTGCGACAACACCTCCGCCATCGCTCTTGCTAATAACCCCATGTTCCACGCAAGAACAAAGCACATAGAGATCGATCACCGGTTCTTGTGCAAAAACATCAGTAGCAACCACATTTGTCTTCTTCCGATCAAAACTGTAGATCAAATAGCTGATCTCCTAACTAAACCTCTCTCCACAACCAGATTTCGATTGCTCCGAGGCAAACTCACAATCTCTGCAGATCCGCTCGTTTGTAGGGGGCTATTAGAGAACTAAGCATTGTAATTAAGCTTAAAACCTGTATCACGTGGTAGCCAATGCTAGTCGGACATATGTCCATCTCTGGCCAATTAGGCTCTATATATATCGTCCCTGTACACCTCATTAGACAGAGAATAAAGATTCAATTTCATCTTCTCCCGCGCTCTCCTTCTTGCATTCTATGTTCTTGCTTTCTTCACTAGGTATAGAAAGTTAATTCTGATAATTTTATAATCTCACAAAGGAATTATAAAATAATCATGTAGGTTTGAAGATCCTACAAAAGAATATAGTTTGCCATAAATAGGAAATGAAGACCAACCCTCCATTATGTCTTCATGTAATCCTAACATTCTTCCCTTAATTGAACTTAGTATATTTGTTTGATGTTTGATCTTTGTGTTATATCATCTCTATCATATCTCAAAGAACTTTCTTCATAGAGTTAAAATTATTGTAGTCTTCATAAGAACTATCTTGCTTGAATTAGTAGTGACTGCATAGGATTTTGTTGTTAGAGGCTTGTTGTACATGAACTCCTATAATGTTGATGGCTTGAACACATTTATTATAGTTTATTATTATTGAAGGATTTATAGTAATGAAAGACATTGATAATCATTTGAAGGTTTAAGATTTGGTGTTAATGATTTTAAATTAAGCTCAAGAGATGTTGAAATGGGTGGAATAGTTTAAGAGACAACTTTTATCAGAGTTAGAGATGATGATATTGCAAAATTTTACAGGAGAATGAATTTGTATTAAGTTTTCATAAATGACAATATTGGAATTTTATGGCTATTAGATATGGTGACATAAGAAGTAAATCATTCACGCCATTGTAGAAGTTATCATAGTTATGTCTAATGGATTTGAAGATGGTTAAAGCTATGTAAAGTTTTGTAGTAATATGATGATCAAGAAAATTATGATAATGGAGAAGAAAGTTTTTTACTTATATTTTTAATCGACCCAATATGAAAACAACAAATAAATTAATTGATTAAAAAAAACAAATAAATTAATTGATTGTTTTTCTTACCTTTTGAGAAGAATTATCCACAAGTTAAATCTTGATGTTGAATACCTCGTTGCAATTCTTTAAATATTTTAAGGTTTTCTTTGGTACTAAATGATAAGAATTATGTTGTGATTTTATTTTGCTTGTTCATTTTCTTAAGAGATGGTTAAGTGGTGTCTTATGGAGGTTAATGAGATGGAGTGGAGGCCAATGGTGTAATTAAAGGTTTGATTGAGAGTTTGTAAGAGCAAGAGAAGGGAATAATGGAAAATAATAAGTACATGAAGATAATTATGAATTTTTAATAACCTCACTAAAAAAACAAATGGGTTTGAAGACTTCACCAAAGAAATTTAATAAAGGGAGGATCAATAAACTATCTTCAAGGCTCTTGAACATTACTAGAAATAATTTTAATGCTTAATAAATGAATTCCAAGAATAAATAGCTTGCTTGTGTAAAGAATTTTCATATCCTAATAGATTAGCTAACATCTATAGCTTATAACAAAAATTTTAAAGCCAATGAGAATATAAAACAAGGATTCTTGATAATGTATTGATCAAATATTATGTAAAAGGAAGACAAGTGGCATTGAAATAAATAAAATAATGAAATACAATTATGCCGATTTGGCTAAGGTTTATTTAGGAAGGAGAGTGATTATAATTCACACGTTACTTCAGTATAAAGAGAGAGGTGACAATGCCTTGTATAGAAAGTTGATTAAACCATTGAGTATCCACATGATGAATTCTTGAATGGAAAGGTGTGACGCCCTTGGATCTAATGAAAGGATTTGTCCTATTTAAATCTATAATTAATTAACTCATCCACAAACTAGTAATAACTAGAGCTATAAAAGTCTAAAATACGAAAGCCACATAATCAAATTTTATTTCATCAAAATATAATTATAACAATCCAACTCAATAATATTTAAAAGTTCGTTAGGGATGTTAAGTCGTTATGAACTAGCCCAAGACTAACCAAGAAGGGGGTATATTGATATTTTAAAAAATTCTTTCAATCAAAATATAAACTCAAACCAACCAAAATTCATCACAAAGAAAATTAAAGTGCGGAAATTAAATGCGAAAATAATAAAGGAAAGAACACACCAGATTTATAGTGGTTCGGTCAAACCTTGACCTATGTCAACTCCTTGCAGGCACCCTCCGAGTATTGCACTAAACTCATTATCTCTCCTTTAGCCTTCACATCTAGGCGGAGAAGCCATTACAAAATCACTTTCACTTCCCCGGTGCGACGGAGTAGCCGAGTCTTTTGACATCAAAGTGATCTTCTTCTTTCCAAAATTTCCCTCAAAATGAGCCTTGAATCCGATGGTACTAAGGCGCAAGCTTGCCGGAGTAACCGTGTGAAACCCCCTCCATACTCCCTTGAAACCCCCTCCAAGGATCTTCTCCCTCTCTCAACTCCACCCTTTTCTCTATACCTTTTAAGCTCTCTCTTCAAGTATCCAGAAGAAACGAAGCCTCAATGGCTGCCAAAGAGACATATCAAGTGCCTTGACAAAGCTTAAATAGAAGATCTCTAAAAAGGCTCTTAAATGCACCAAACTGATATTATTGTCCAGAACGATCGCCAGATCGTCCAGTATAATGTGCCTAAAAATAGCGCTTCTAAAAACCCTAAAAACTCAAATTTGGCATCAAATATCATCCAGGACGATTGCAGGAATGTCCCATACGATGCACTTAAAAAGAGGGCTTCAGAAAATCCTAAAAACTCAATTTCGGTGCCAAAAATCGTCCTAGACGATCGCAGGATCATCTAGTACGAAGTGCAGAGTTTGATCTGATAGTCCTGGACGAAATTAAGATAGTCCAAGATGATTAGTACAAAATTATACAGATCATCCCGGATGATATTATGGATCATTCAGGATGATTAAAAGAAAAATTATGGTATTCATCTTGAACGATTTAGGAAAATCAAGTATGTCGGTAAACATCGTCCTGTATGATATGCAGATCATCAAGGATGATTCGATTGAAAAATCAACCATAATTAATCCCCTAATTGAAGGATTAATTTAGGTATGATTTATATTGATCGTTCAGGATGATTAGAATAAAATTTTAAACTTAAATCTTTGCCTAAATTGTTATTGGCGTCTCTTTTCCAAGATCATAAAGAATCGTCCTAGATGATCCGAAATTATCCAGTATGATTAGTTCAAAACTTGATCTTCTGGATTTGAGTAGATCTCACTCCCTTGAGTGTGTATGTGCATGGTCACCAAGCAAGCATGCTTTTTTATAGGACTTGACTCAAGAAATCAAAATTACATTAATGAATATTATAAATTCTTTACAACATAATATTATTTAACCCAATCTTGAGCTCTGATTCTTTGTTTGATGTTGCATGGTATTTTTAAAATATTAGTATACATGCAAATAAATATATAATGAAAAATACTATGAGATATAAAATATTTGTTATCATCAAAATCATAAAATTCATGAGCTCGAGTCGCAACAATCTCCTCCTTTTTGATGTGACAAACATTATTGGTGAAGTTGCAAACTAAAAGTATTTTCTCCTAAACTCTCCCTCACAAAGATAAAAATTTAAAAATAGGGGAAGATAAAATTTTTATTGTTTTAATTTTTTTTTAAATAGATACAAATACAACAGTATGTTCTCCCTCTTTGATATTATCAAAAAGAGGAGGGACACAAACAATCACAATAATACAAAAGATTAAAAAACAAAATGATTCTTGATCTAGTGAAACAAAAATCAAATATTCTTAAAATGAGAAAGTTACATCTTGATTTTATTTAAAAACTTTGTAAGGATTGTGTTGACAACGTATAATCCAGAAAGGTTCGAAATTCATCAATCATTAATCCAAGCTCAAATTCTTTTAAAGGCTCAAAATTTTTTTAATCCAATATCTAAATCAAGAAATAAATTAGAGAAAGAAACATTATTTTTTTTTTTTAAATATCCTTTCATAAAACATATCAAATAGAAGATTAATGTAAAAATTGGTGAATCAGGAATCATGCTTTTCAAGCTCAAATATCGAAAATATCAAATATTTTCTTAAGCGTTAAGAAGTACAATAAAGGTAAGCGTTACTTTTTATGGACTCATTTTATGCCTCTTGTTATATTTTGGCCCACTTTGCGTATTTTTTAATTTTTGAAACACTTTGTTTATCTTTCTCAATTTTAACGTCATTGCACATCTTTTGATTTGGCATTATTTGCCACTTCTTTTTAATATGCTACCTTTTGAAATTTTAAAAATAAAAGTAAACATATTCTATTGACAAAATGAACTACTTGATTAAAAAAATTATGAGGTAGATTCAACAACTTTCGAAACATTCCTATACGATAAACAAAATATAGGGAGATGAAAAAGATCAGTTTCAAAATTCAATTTATAATATGATGAAGATTTTGAATCAAAAGTAAAATAACCTCTTTAAAAAAAGAGATAGAGAGACAAAATCATGAGTTTTCTTCCTTTGACTGTTTTTTAAAGATGTCAATCACAACTTACATAAGAATTCAAGAAAATAGGAGGTAGATTTTTCATTTTTAAAAAAGTGAATATGTGTGTTGATCAGAGAGAACTTCACAAAAAAAAAAGTGAAGACAAATTTAAAATTATAATGTAAAAGAAAAGGAACGAAAAATAAACAAATGAATAAATAAACCTAAAAAAACATAGAAATCAAACGAAAATACAACGAACAAAAACATGCATACATAAATAAATAAACACACAAATAAGGGTTTAAACATCATCTTGCTCCTGTTCTGATGATTCAGAAGCAAGGTCTGCCCAGGAGATTTTCCGCTTTTCATTATTTTCCATTTTTATAATTTGCTTAGCTTTATCCTTTTCTTTTGTAGGAAGAGTTCTCAAATTAGGGCACAAATTTTTATATGTCCAGGCTTCCTACATCCAAATCAAACAGAAGAAATTTTAACATTCTTATCATTTTTACCTTTATTCCACTTTTGTTAATGCTTATGCTTTGGTGAGCTTTTTAATTTGCTTGATAAGTCATCGCTTTCGTCACCATCTAAGCCACTTTTCTCCATATTTTTAACATTTAGCACTATCATTTCACCTGCATCCAAAAGTCTTTGACCCAAACTTTGCTCGTAGGCAATGAGTGAGCCAATCAAATTATCAATAGAATATTCATTCAAATTTTTTGATTCACAAATAGCAATAACTTTGACATCAAACTTATCAAGTAGAAAACATAAAATTTTATTGACTTTTTCAAAGTTTGAAAATTCTTTACCTAAAGCATGCAATGATGTCACAATTTGAATAAACCTAGTATACATGTCGAGGATCATCTCATAAGGTTTCATGCAAAATAGTTCATAATTATGCATTAAAGTATTCAACCTAGATTGCTTGATTTCACTAGAGCCTTCGTATATAGTGTGTAATTTATCCCAAATTTTCTTGTCAGTAGTGCACGTGAAAATAAATATATAATCTTCAGAATTTAAAGTATAGAAAAAATAGTTTAATGATTTAGCATTTAATTGAACATTGATTTATTCTTTCCTACTCCATTGATTAAAAGGAATAACAGTTTTAATTCCATCTATTACACCTGACGGTACACAATAATTAGTTAAAATTATTTGCCACATTCGGAAATAAATTGATTGCAAGAAAATAGACATGCAAATTTTTCAAAAATTAAAAGTAGTATTTTCAAACAAAGGTGGTCAGGTGATTGAATAACCTTCCGCAATATTACAATTACAAAAGTTAGCAATGGATCGAAATTCAAAAGTTTTCAAAAACTAGATTGTATGAATCCCGCTCTGATATCACTTGAAACTTCATTAGGGATGTTAAGCTCTTATGAACTAGCCCAAGGCTAACAAAGAGGGGGGTGTATTGGTATTTTAAAAAAAAAATTCAATCAAAATACAAACTCAAACCAACCAAAATTCACCATAAAGAGAATCAAAGTGCGGAATTTAAATGCAAAAATAATAAAGAAAAGAACACACCAGATTTGTAGTGGTTTGGTCAAACCTTGACCTACGTCCACTCCTCGTAGGCACCCTCTGAGTATTGCACTAAACTCATTATCTATCCTTTAGCCCCCACAACTAGGCGGAGAAACTCTTAATAAATCACTTCCATCTTCTCCAGTGCGACGGAGTAGCTGAGTCCTTTGACACCAAAGTGATCTTCTTCTTCCCAAAACTTCTCTCAAGACGAGCCTTGAATCTGATGCTACTAAGGCGCAAGCTTGCTGGAGCAACCGTGTGAAACCCCCTCCACACTCCCTTGAAACCCCCTCCAAGGATCTTCTCCCTCTCTCAAACTCCATCCATTCCTCTCTACCTTTCAAGCTCTCTCCTCAATGTTTCTCCAGAAGAAACAAAGCCTCAATGGCTGTCAAAGACACATATCAAGTGCCTTGACAAAGTTTAAATATAAGAGCTAGAAAACCCTAAAAACTCAATTTCGACGTTAAAATTATACTGGACGATCGCAGGATCGTCCAGTACAAAGTGCAGAATTTGACCAGATAGTCCTGGACGATATTAGGATAGTCTAGGAAGATCAGTACAAAATTATACAGATCATCGCGGACGATATTGTAGATCATCTAGGATGATTAGAAGAAAAATTATGATATTTTGTCTTGAACAATTTAAGAAAATCAAGTATATCAGCAAACATCATCCTGTATGATATACAGATTGTCCAGGATGATCCGATTAAAAAATTTAACCATAATTAATCCCCTAATCTCAGGATCAATTTAGGCATTATTTGTATTGATCGTCAAGGACAATTTGATTGTCTAGGACGATTAGAACAAAATTTTAAACTTAAATCTTTGCCTAAATTATTATTGGCGGCTCTTTTTCAAGATCATAAAGAATCGTCCAATACGATTAGTTCAAAACTTAATCTTCTGGATTTGAGTAGATCTCACTCCCTTGAGTGTGTGTGTGCATGGTCACCAAGCAAGCATACTCCTTTACAGGACTTAACTCAAGAAATCAAAATTGCATCAATGAATATTACAAATTCTTTACAACATAACATTATTCAACCCAATCTTGAGCTCTGATTCTTTGTTTGATGTTGCGTGGTATTCCTGAAATGTTAGTATATACACAAATAAATATAGAATGAAAAATAATATGAGATATAAAAATATTTGTTATCATCAAAATCATAAAACTCGTGAGCTCGAGTCGCAACAATATCTATACATCAAAATAATAATCTGGATTTCAAAATTATCACCTTAAGCTTAAAGATCACAAAATTCACCTCTAAACCTAATCTACTTTATTGAACCCTTTCCTTTGTTTGTAAAATTAAAATAAATAGAGTGAGTTCACTAGCTCAGTAAACTTTTTAACCTAACCAATCACAAATATTAATATTCAAATTAAAAATAAAATTATAATTAAGCAAAAAAGGTAATAAAGAATTGCTAAAGAACCATTGCCACAATGAAACAGTAAAACACAACTTTCAGGGCTCCATAATGCACTTGACTTTTTTGTTTACTTGTAAAGTCACTTTTTTAGAGATTCCCATATAGTTCAAAGAGTACTTGCCACTAGAGATTTACTTGCACTTAATTTTCATATTTTATTAGAATCTCATATAAAGTTTTAGCATTTTCCAATATTCATTTCTGAATATTCCTTTGACTTGCTTTATCAACACAGATGCAATACGGTGATGAAAATGCACATATCCTTTTGTTTGCTTACAACTCCACTTTACTTATATATCTCTTTTACCTCCCTCACTTGCCTATATCTCATGGGGACAAAATCAGAATATAACAATGTTACATAACTTCCCAACCCTACTTTCAACAAGTAGGGTCAGAATCACTCTCACATCTGCATTAGGAAAACAGGGACAAAATAAAATATATAAGGTCCTTATAATATATTATAGAATGCACATTTCCACATATCAGAAGATCTCCAATTCAATGTGATGTATGATGCCAATGAAATGCAATGATAATTAAATGCAGAATCCAATGAAATATTCAGATAGTGGACAAATTACTTGTAAAATCCATATTACTTGGAAAACATAATTACCCCTTAAAACTTTGCCTTTTCAATTTCGAACTTCAAGAAAACATTCACATGAGAATTTTAAGTCTTTAATATAACTACATCATTTGCCCAAAAAAATCTCAATCAAATCATATACTCATAAATTTACTGAGGGAAAATCAATTGATGAAAATTCAAATTTTTATAGTTAAAATATTCATATAAAAACATTCAACATCATATAAAAAGTTATGCAGTGAGAACAACAAAAAATCTGATAAAAATCTATTTTAATCCATAAATTTTCATTAAATAAATAAAAAAAATTGAGAGCAGAGATAGGATTTTAGAAGTCTACATGGTGCTCTACAATATCCCAAAAAGGCTCGACAGAATCCTGAGTTTTGGTCTCCAAATTTCTCTTTCCTCTTCTCCTCTTCCTCCTCTCTTCTTCTCTGGCAATCGTCCGGTGAAATGAGTTTGTGCAAACGATTTTAGATATTTAAATATTTAAAATCTACTAACTTAACCCAGCGCTGCAGTACACAATGCCAAATTTCTCCAAATTTGGCATTGACAGAATCCTGAGTTTTGGTCTCCAAATTTCTCTTTCCTCTTCTCCTCTTCCTCCTCTCTTCTTCTCTGGCAATCGTCCGGTGAAATGAGTTTGTGCAAACGATTTTAGATATTTAAATATTTAAAATCTACTAACTTAACCAGCGCTGCAGTACACAATGCCATCCCCCCCCCCCCCAAGAATCTTCCAATTTCTCTCAAAATCTTTCCATCTATGGCCCTGCACTGTAGTGCACACCCCAAACCTAATTTTTTCTCTATTTTCCCAAGAGCTCAATGTTGAAGCGCTGCCAACCCTTACAGAGTAATTTTTCCAGCTTAAAATTTTCATTTTTCCAACCCAACCCTGGCTACTCAGAACTCCATTAAACATTTTCAAACTTAATAATTGAATATTAAATCAACCGCAAATGAGTATTTAAATTAATTACCTTTAATTACCAGAGTTTCACGACAACGAATGTTACAGAAGGAATATATGTGGTCCTTTTTTTCATTTTATTAGTCTTGTCATGAGTGATTTTGATCATCATATATTTGTATTTTGAAGGAGCCGACTAAACCATCAAAATAGGGGGCGGAGTTACCCTCCATTCTATCTATATGCTTGATCTTGGTCTTCTCCATATAATCGAACATCTATTTGATCTTTGTAGTACATCATAATGCTAGTCAATACAATTCGCTCGCTTTGCTGCCCACACCTATTACTTTCAATGTCATCATAATGACTCCATTATTTTGATGTTCACCTCAAAAAATTTGAAATCTTTAGTCATTGTTCCTACCATCTTATGTGCATTATCACCCTTTTCAATCTACCAAATTTTTTACTAACCAAACAACCTTTTCAGCTTTCTCCTTCATCAAGTAGTCATCCAACTCCTTTGTCCGCCAACAAAGTTTTTATTTTTTATTTTTTAACATTCTCCTCTTCTATGACATTGAGAAAGCCTCTCCACCACACAACAATTATTATTGATATCTATCCATTGCTCTAAACTATTGAATAGATAAGGTTTTCATCAAATAGTATATAAGGCCTTATTCAATTCCCCCTATTTTCTATTCACTTTTAGCACAAAGGTAGTTGAAAGTTTCATCTACTTCTATCTTGAGTTCATTGAATGGTTTTATTATCTATAGTCGAGCGAAAATGATCGTCTTCGTCTCACAAAGCTTGCTATTTTCTTAGAATGATGAACGGTAAATTATAATATATTATTTGAAGATGAGAGCGATAAATGTTTAGAATATTTTATCTTCCTTATTTTTAGTGTGAATATAGTTAAACACAAAATATAAAGAAAAGTTTATTTCTATTGTAAAATATATCATAATTAGCTTCAAAGCTCTTGAATTTATCGGAGATTAGTATAGTTTAAGATGTCATACACAATATTAGAATCTGTTTGAGATAGTTGTAACTTTTTGTAAAGGTTATTGTAGAGCTATAATGGGGAAATTATCTTTTTAAAATATGATGTAAAAAACAGCTTCTTAGTACAGAAATTTTTGAAAATAGTAAAAAAATAATAGTCAAATAGAAATTGTGATTACGATCTAGTAAACAAAATAAGAAAGTTGTCTCAAATAGACTTTAAGGTTTTGTTTGGGACAACTTTTTTACTGCTTCTTAAAGCAGTTTTTCAGTACAAAATTAAGTTTTGTACTAAAAAGTTGCTTTATAAAGCAATAAAAAAGTTGTACTAAAGCTTTGTTTGGAACAGTTTTCTTACTACTTTGTTTTTTTTTTTTTCATATTATAACAATAATTTTTATATAATCATTATTTTTTGCTGCTTTAAAAAAAATTGTATTAGAAATATACTTTTTACAATAATTTTAAAAAGTCATTTTCTCTATATTAATTTTACAAAATAGTAAAAAAAATATTGCCAAACGAAATCATTGCCTCAGCAAAAATTCAAGAATTTTGAAGATAAGCTGTTTTTTTTTTTCCTCCAAAGGATCACCAGGAGTACAGCTGCTAGATGTAGTTGAGGCCACATAGAAGGCTACAGGCAATGCTCCAGTAGTCGGTAAGTTCCCGTCGACCAAACCCTGTAAGGCCCGAAGCTCGCGGGTCAGCACGCGGCGCCCAACAGCCAAAAACTCCTGTTCTATTCTCCATCTGCTACTCCTCTATGAACGCACAACTCGTCTATTCACCAATCTTCTCCATCCTTTCCACATCACACCAGGTGGCGCACATTTTATGGACAATTACCATGCTCCCTGTTTGTCCGACCCGTCTCTTTCAAATTCTCAACGCGCGCGCAACTAACTTGACCTGTAGCAGGTTAACGAACTCCCCTCCACAACACAAAATTTAAGTATTGAGAGTCATTTGTTCAACTATTCCTTCCCATATGCTCCATTTTATAAGCTTTTGGTCCGCTTGCCATCTCCTTCTCCAATTGTGGCCATGGGAAATCTTCTCTCCTGTCGGGCTCCCACCAGCAAGTTCATCTTTCTACCGGACGGCAAAGCTCGCCCGATCGAAAGCTCGATGACGGTTGCAGAGCTCATGCTCGAGCACCCGTGCCATTTTGTTGCTGAGCTTACGAGCGGTAGGCCAGTTCCTCTTCCGGCTGATTATAAACTAGATGCAAAGGTGGCATATGTTGTGCTACCGATGACGGCAGGAAAAGTGGCGGCAAGGTCGAAGTCTCTACCGACTGTATTGAAAGATGAACCGTCGGAGTTGATGGAAGTCGGTTCGGAGATTTTGTTGCAGAGGCAGTACTCGAGTAAGGGGTGGAAGCCGAGCTTGGGGACCATAGAGGAGTGGTCTTTGGTGAAGAAGGTGCCGCATTGGCTCTTTTGATGTTGAAGGTTTGCAATTGAGAAGTCTTGAGAGGAGGTAACTAAGAACAGGAGACTGATTGCTACTGCTGTAGTTTGAAAGGTTTGGAAATATGTCTTTTTCAGATTTAAGGATAAAGAATTATGCAATTTTAAATTTGTTGTATGAACCTGCCTGTAAATTTGGGAATTATAAGAGTGTTTGAGTAAATTTATAGATATGATTATGATAATAAAATTTTTATTAGTTGAAGCATAGGTTTTGATATTAATTTTTATATTTCCAAACATTTGTAAAGGTCAATCAACAATTTAATATATATATATATATATATATATATATATATATATATATATATATATATATATATATATTTGATGATCAAATGAACTATAAAGAGGGTATGGAAGAGGAGATCTTGACTTCAACAGCTTTGGCACACTTGATGAGTTCAATAGGGAGGAAGTGGAGGGAAGAGGAGAGGGGGAGAAAGGGTGATAACTCCTTTCACCATAATCATCTTCTTTTGGATTGTATCAAGAATCTTCTAATCTTATTGTTAATAATATATTGTGATGAAAATGTTAAATAAATAATGATTGTGCTATTAAAATTATGCTTCCTTGGGGATAACTTTCTTACAGCTTTATGAAGCAGCTTTCTATTGCAAAAATTATAACTTCAAAAAAAATTTGTATTAATAAACTGCTTCATAAAACAGTTAAAAAAGCTGTCCCAAACGAAGCCTAGATGCTCTGATAATTCTTTAGATGAATTGATGTTATTGCAATTATGCTTTTACTAATTCAAATTGTTTCTATATTTATCAACTCACTTCATCTTGCGATCATTGCTTTGCATTCAGAATAACCCCTACTCCATAATCATGGACTCCACCTCGATGCTCAAGGTGGTGTCTAACGCAAGATGGTTCATTGAGTGGAGGTATCAGCCTAAGGAGAAATTATTCTGTGCGGTCACCGGACCATTCAAAGATGAATCAGCATTCACCACTTCATCCGGTACACAGCGGTATAAAGCAAAAAAGTGATGTGCCACATCCTGATTCACCTCTTGATGGCGTCTAGTGACCGCACAGTAATTTCATCAGTCTAAGACCTTAGATCATCTGCAATTAACTGAATTTCCTGAACCTAGAATGATGCTCCATTGAAGTTAACAGATGGACTACTCTATGTGTGCAACGCACGCGAACTAGATATCTTCAACTCGCAGTTCACCTTGGTCTGTTGGTTAGGAGTTGTGGCTGTCAATCAAGAGGTCTTGAGTTCGAGCTAGTATTACGTATGTGTCGCCTGTGTGAATTTATCTTACTTGGCCAAACCGTCCAAAAAAAGTATCTTCAACTCTGCCACCTATTCCTGCATTATATTATTATTTCCTTCATGCCTCTCCACCATCTTAATCTACTCCAGCGTTGATTATTTAAACTTTTTAAGTTCCTTGAATAGTTAAAATTCCGAAACTCCTTGAAGAGCTAAAGTAATTATCTATAAAATGATAGGCAATGTTCAACTACTAGCTAGTGAGAATCCTCACTTGCATTTGCGACAAAAACTTCCATGGAAAATCTGGTCTCAAACAAATCTTGGCAATAGATATCGTTCATGCACATATTCCATTCCAAGTGGAAAATCCTCATGCGTTTGTTTCTCCTCATGAACGAGTTGAAGGCTGCAAGCTTGGTTGAATCTTGGCTTCCTCTCTTCTCCCTCTCCACTAGAGGAGTTGGAAGGGGAGTTGGATTTAGTGGAGGCACGAGAGGTTGATAGAGGAATGTTGCAGCGTGGAATCAGCGGGGGAAAGAGAGTCGGAGTGGAGTACTTGAGGAATTGGTAGAAGTCACAGGCGCAGTTAAAGAGACACACATGTAGTCTTCTTATTCAAGAGCAAATAAAAATAGCTCAAATATTTCAAGAGAAAATAAAAATAGTTCAAATATTTTGAATTTAGTTATGCTAAATCATGATCTTCTATGACTATTCAGTAAAAGGATTCTCTACTTTCACTTCATTCACAATTCTAAAAGGTAAAAACATAACTAATTTTAATCATATGCCATATTCAAAAGTTAATGGATTGTAAAAAAGTAGACATAAATTTTTTTTTAAAATTGAAAGAAATATTATCAAACAAAAATGGTCAGATAATAGAGTACCCTTTCGAAGTATTACAATTACAAAACTGTATAATTTGATCAATTCAAGATTTTTAAATAAAACTAAAAAAAAGAATAACCCGCTCTGATATCAATTGATAGTGCTTTGATGCACTTTTTTTTTTTTTAGTGCTTTGATGCACTTGAATATGCAAAAGGCATGCCAAGAGAAGGGGGGGGGGGGGGGGGGGGGGGGGGGGGGGGAGGGGAATTGATTATTTTAAATTTTTTTGGTATCTTTTACATAAAATCCAAAACTTTAAAATATATATGTAGACGCGTGTAATAAATTAAGCGACTCAAAACAAAACCCAAAGCAAATATAATTTTTTTAAACTTATGGAAAATAAATAATGATTTCTTTATTTTTCAATACCGAATTTAAAACCACAACAAAAAAAATAATTTCCAAAAACTTCTTTCACCAATATAATCAAAATAAAACTATAGTGCAGTAATCTAAATTGTAGAAAAGTAAGAAAATACAAATCAAGGTTTATAGAGGTTTAATTAAATTGATCTACATCCACTCCACAAAGGTCCTCTTTTTTATGTAATGCACTAATAGTGTCTCTCCTTAAACACATAGCTAGGTGGAGAATCCATTCTCCTTTATCACAGGCAAAGAATAACCTTTACAGACTTTGAAAAATCTTCCTCATCTAGCCTCCTCCGTTCGGCGAAGATATCATCCCTCATTTTGCCTCCTTAGCCTAACGAAGATGTTGATTCCTCCTATCACCTCATCGTCTCAATAAAAATGATGTCCCTCTTTTAGCTTCTCACTTCGGCGGAGATGTCGCTCCCCCCTTTTGCCACCCAACCCAATAGAGATGTTGAATGTCTAGCCTCCTCGACTAACGAGTCATTGACCCTAAATACATCTCTTCCTAATGATCCTCTCCAAGAACTCCACCAAAACAAAACTGCATAATGGAAGGTGTGTTAAGCAAATATTATTCTATTATTTTGTGTTTTAAATTCCATTAAAAATATATTTTTTTAGTTCTTGTTGTGCATGAAAACTCAAGAAAAATAATTTGGAAATGCAAGTTAGCACAAGCGCCACAGTGCAAATCCATTCAATGCCGCAACACTACACTTGAGTATCGAGGCACCATTGGTTCAAGAAAATTGCAAATTAATTTAGAGCTATAATGTCACTTCTTCAAGCATCGCAGCACTATCAACGCCCTAGTGCCATACGATGGAACACCATGAAGCTCAACATTTTATCATTTTGCAAATAATCTAATGTTACAATGCCAATATCTGAAGCACTGCGTCACCAACTTGTCGATCCGAGCACCATAGAGACCATAACGTTTCAACACTATAGTGCCAAGATAGCACCGTAATGCCAAATTACGTTCAGTGCTATGATAGAGGAGTTAGAGTGGTTTACTATAGAAACATCACACTTATTTAGTCCAACGTTGTGGTGGAGACAATTCATTGAGCATCGACGCACTAGTTCAATATTATAATGCCATGAGGTCACCTTTTTTTAGCGCCACGATGCCTGAGTCTGTTTTTGTGTACTAAGTATAAATTATATGGTGAGTCATCTATATATTGTTCAATCAAAGTTTAGGAGAAAGTTTAATGTGGAGGAAGGACATGCTTTAGAGAGATCGCTCCAGGAAGTGTCCACTATTTGGATTTACTTGTAAACACTAATCTAGGTGATATTTTCTCCACCAACTTCTTATAGCTTTTATGTTGTTATTAATGGAATCTACTTTGTGTAAAATAACTTCTATGACCAGCTAAAATCTTTATTTTTGACTTATAATGTGAATGAAGCATATCGTTCTGATATAGACTCTTGCATATGAAATTATTTATGGTTGTTCTTAATTACTCTTAAGATTCATTTAATTCATGCAATAAACATGAGTGGAATTAAAACCTTAGTGTGATTCATTGCCTCGACGGAGGAATGTTGGAACAAATAGAATATTTGAGATAGAAAACTTTCATACCTAGACATATGATGAATATGTTTTAGGGTTTATGAAGAAAAAATCATTGTATTGAGGTGAGAGCATTATTTTACGCCTTTATAAGCTTGATAGGGATCTAAGGGTGCATATGCTTTGATTCACAACAAACTTAGAGAAGTCTACTTACGAATACAACAACATTCATTTTCATGGGTTCAATTCATCTTTTATTCTGAGTATTTTATCTTTTTAACATTTTTAGTAGTTTATAGAACCACACCATCAATTTGATTCAGTTAGATAACCTTACTACTTGAGTAGACAATACTAGAACAATTCATAGGGATACACTTTTTCCTTTTGGGATCGACAACCCTCTCATTCACTTTATACTTGATCAACACGTGCACATGCATAAACAACAATATACACACTGCATCAAGTTTTGGTGCCATTATTGGGAAATCAAGTTGTATATTTTGCTAATTTTTCATATATTGTTTAAAAAGTCATATATTTAATTCTGCTTTTATTGTTGTAATTTATTATTTAGTTGCAAATTGTTAGTTTTAATTTGAGCACTTGTTTAGTGTTATGAAGTTTTATGTGTATTTACTTTTATTTACATTGTATCGTATCATTTGGGTGTTTGTTTGTTCATGTGTAGTAGATCTAGAAAGAGACCCTTATTATTTGACTTAGAGATAGAAATGACCCTTACAAAAATTTGATTATAAATCTGTACAACATTCAAGTACAATGGAGTCAATGATAATACTAGTAGAATTTGATTATTTCCTTTGTCTATATGTGACTAAGAAATGGTTGAATTCTTTGTCTCCAATCTCAATGGTTACTTGGAATGAGTTGGCCCCCTAACAAAGTACTTTCTACCTTCTAAAATATTAAAGTTTAGGAATAATATTACCTCATTTTCCTAATCTGATGGGCAAACAATTTATGAAAGCTAAGAAATATTTAAGAAGATGCTTAGAAAGCATACTAACCATGCTTTGCTTGATTGGTTGGTGATTCAGAGCTTTTATAATGGACTTATAAGATCCATAAAATTCATAATTGATGCTATAGCTGGAGGATCTTTATTGTCAAAACCTTTTGAAGAGGCTTATACCTTGATAGAGGATATAATAATAAATATTTTTCACTAGCCATTTGATAGGGTGAATCTAAAAGAATAGCCATTGTGGATTATTCTGATACACTTTCTATTTTGAATGCCCAGGTAGTAGAAATGTCCAAGAAATTGGATAATGTTGGATTTAGTATAGCCTCATGATCACCTATGTCTTTAGAGGAGAGTCTATTTAATCCTTCTAGTGATCCTAACATGTAATGGAAAAAGAATGTGAATACGATGGAAGATCAAACAACACCTACTCGAATATATATAATCAAAGTTTGAGGAAACACCCAAATTTTAGTTGGAGTAATAATCAAGATGGAAATCAGTGGAATGTTAATCAATCAAATCAAGTACGTAGATAATTCTTAGAACTCTCCTCAGAATCATGTAGTTAACTCTAGACCTTTTTATCCCCCAAGCTTTAAAAGAATAATCAATTCAAGGATAGAATATGCCTTTGAAGGATTTAGTACATCAGATGGGGAATCAATTACAAAGTCAAGCTATTGCCATTAGAGATATAGAGATTCAAATTAGGCAGCTTCCTAGTGTAATCAATAAATCAAATGAAGTCTCACCCATTGCTATTGAAAATAATTTCGAGGACCATTGTAAAAACATTCAATTAAGAAGTGGAAAGAAATTATGAGACCCTTATAAGGCTAAAGATCAGACTTAGGAGGCAAGTGTGTTATGAGAGCCCTCAGTGTCCGACCCACCTAAAGAGCAACCTGAAATAATTAAGGAAGCTGAAAAATCAATTATGAAGGTTGTAAAGAGAACACTATAACCTTTTCCCATACAATGATTAAGCATAAGTCAAATAAGCAATTCTCAAGATTTTTGGAAGTATTTAAAAATTAATAATTAACATAGCCTTCTTAGAAGCCTTAGAGTAGGTACTCACCTATGCTAAATTCATAAAAGTCATCCTTAATAGGAAGAGAAAACTTGAGAAATTTGAGATTGTAGTATTAACTAAGAAGTACAGTATTATTATACAGAAGAAACTCCTCAAAAAGTTAAAGGATCCTAGTAGTTTTACCATTCCAATGACTATAAGGGATAAATTTTGTGGAAGAGTATTATGTAACTTAGATGCTAGTATCAACCTTATGCCTCCATTTTTAAAGGTTAAACTTAGGAGAGGTTCAGCCCACCTAAGTTACCCTTCAACTTACTGATAGATAATTTATTTATACTAAAGGGATGGTAGACAATACAGGAAAATCGCGAGTTACCGGCGTCCAAAATCATCCAAAAAATATCCAAAATCCGTCAGAAATTAGCATTTCCGACAGATTTTAGACGAAAAATTTTGTTATGGTAAAACACGCGTCAAACAAATAGTTTCAGTGCAAAATATCCGCCAAAGATGTTTTCCGGTGGAAATATTCTGTCGGTATAATTTTCGGCAGGACTTTTCCGCCGGAAAAATTAAGAAAAAGATTTAAAATGTTGTTGCCCAACCAAGGCGCACAGGCCCAGCCCTGTACCCAATCCGTGAGCAACCCGCAGCCCAGGCCCAGCCTCCAGCCCCAGCATGTGTGCCCCCCCACCAGCTTGAGCCAAGCCCCAATCCGCGCGCACCCCAACCCAAGCCTGCGCACCCGGCTGAAGCTCCCAACCATCTTGCTGCAATGGAAAAACTGTTATGTATGCTTTTTATATTTATATTATAACTTATAAAATATAATCAATTAACAATAAATTATAAATTTAATTAATATAATTTATTTATTTTATTTAAATTAATTTACTTTAATAATGAATTATTAAATTAGTTAATTTAATTTTAAAATATTTTATTTAAAACTTTAATTTTATAATAAGTTATTAAAAATAATTATTTATAAATATTTATTATATTCAATTATTAGGAAAAAAATAATTTTCCTCAAAAATTCCGTCGAAAATAAATCCGCCAGAAAGCTAACAAAAAAATCCGCCGGGAAAACGTCGAAAAATCTGCCGGAAATTAACCATCGATAATCTGCCGAAAAATTTGCCGAAATTGGTGACGAATTTATTTTCGCCAGAAATAAGCTATTTTCCGGTAGTGAGAGGATGTCCTTGTCAAGGTAGACAGGTTTAGCTTTTTCGTAGATTTCATTATCATAGATATAAAGGAGGATAGGGACATACTGATTGTCTTAGGGAGACCTTTCCTAGCCATAGGTAAATTTATGATAAATGTCCATTAGGTGGAGCTGACCAAAAGAGTTCAAGACCAAGAAGTGACTAGATGTGCTTAAGTTCATGAAGTTTCCTAGTTAAAGAACTATGGATTATTCCTGAGTTGATTTGGAAGAAGCTATTTTAAAGAATTATAAAGAATATCTTTTATCATATAATACTTTGAATGAATCTTGGAATAAGATGAGAATTGTGAAGGGTTAGAAGAACCTATTCATTATATTGGTGAGATCTCTAGGATATTTAAGGATAGGTACGAGACTTTGGATACCTCATATTTGGGTAGAACTTTAAGACCGTATGTGGATGAAGCACCTACTTTAGAGCTTAAGGCCTTACCTAGCCTTTTTAAGTATTCCTTTTTGGATATCAATTCAACTTTTCCTATAATTATTTATGTTGGATTAGTAGAAGATTAAGATGGCAAGTTGATTGGGGCTTAGCTTTTGGATGGATCATAAATGATATCAAGGGAATTAATCCATTTTTGTGTATGCATAAGATCTTGATGGAGGAGAATTCTTTACCAAAAGATTATCCCCAAAGATAATTGAAGCCGCCCATGAAGGATATAGTTAAAAAAGAGATACTTAAATAATTAGATGCATGAATTATATATCTCATTTCTGATAGTATCTGGACGAGCCATATTCATTATGTCCCAAAGAAGGTGGCTTGATTGTTCTGTCTAATAAATATAATGAGATTATTCCTAATAAAAAAAATAACTGGTTGGAGGATCTGTATAAATTATATAAAGTTGAACAAAGCCACTAGGAAATAACATCTTCCCTTTCCATTCATAGATCAGATGATAGATATGATGGCAAGTTATCATTTTTATTATTTTATGGATGGATATTCTATTTACCACCAGATTACTATAGCTCCTGAGGGCTCCGAAGGGCCAAGATTAAACCACCTTCACTAACCCCTATAGTACATTTGCCTTTAGAATGATGCATTTTGGATTGTGTAATGCTCCTACAACTTTTCGGTGATGCATGATGTTTGTTTTTTCATATTTAATGCAGCAAGGCATTGAGATATTATATGGATAATTTTTTAAATTTAGCATTACTTTTGATTCCTGCCTTGATCATTTGACCTATGTGATTGAAAGATATGTAGAAATAAATTTAGTGTTGAATTGAGAAAAGTGTCAATTTATGGTTGAAGGAATAGTGTTATGTTGTAAGATTTTTAAGAGAGGGCTAGAGGTAGATAAAGCTAAGGTTCAAGTTGTAAAAAATTTGTTATCGCCTACATCTGTTAAAGGCATTAGGGGGTTTTTTAGGACATGTTAGATTTTATGGGAGATTTATCAACGGTTTTTTTTTTTTTCAAATTTTCAAAATCTCTGTCATTTGTTGTGTAAGGAAGTTCCATTTGGGTTTGAAATTGTATGTTATAATGTCTTTAAAATATTGAAACAATATTTAATCACTACACTTATTATTGTTGCACCTGATTAGTCTTTGCAATTTGAATTAATGTGTGATGCAAGTGATTATGTTGTGGGTGTTACTTTATGCCAAAAGAAAGAGTGGAGGCATTGATAACCACTACAAGAAAATCACCCATTACCGGCGGCTTTCCAGTAGTTTTCCGACGGCTTTCCGACGGTCAATTTTTCGGCGACGTTTCTGGCGGCTTTTCAAGATTTCGGTGGCTTTTAAATAATTTAAATAAAATGTTTAAAATTTTATTTATTTAAATGATTTAATAAAAAAAGATTAAAAATTATATTAACTAATTTAAGTTAACTTTTTCCGTAATTAAATATTTAAATTTAAAATTATTATTTAAATTTTAATTTATTTTTAAAATTTTATTTTCATTGATCAGTAATTTTTATAGTACTTTTAAAAATTATGAAGTTATTAATTTGTTTTAATTAAATTTTAATGGTAATACTTTAATTCAATTAATTTCCATTTATTATTAATTTTAATGATAATACTTTAGTTGAAGTAATTACTAATTTTAATTTGTACATTTATTATTAATTTTAATTTAATATAATTCCAATTTTTAAAATGATTATTAATTTTATGAAATAATAAGTTTAAATATAAAATATTAAGAAGTAAAACATATTTTGCATTGTAGCAAAATGGTTGAATGTTTGATATAAATTTGAATTGAACATAGTTCAAATCCAAGGTGATGCGCTATGGGCAGGCGAGCAGACCAGCGGGCATCAGGCAATTAGGCGGGCAGACGGGGAAGGGCATCCGGGCAGTCGATTAGCACGGCGGGAAGGCAGCGGGCAGCACGGGAATAAGTTCGGGCAGGCAGGCAACGCCCCTGGGCAGCTCAGAGGGAATTGTGATTGCAGTTGGGCGGTTAGAGGGTGGTCAGTGGTGGCCAAAGAGCACCGAATAGCCACCTAAGCGGCCAAAGAATTTTTTTTTTAATTTTTCGGTGGCCAAAGAGCGCTGAAAAGCTGCCATAATATTTTACTACTGGAAAAGGTCTTCAAAAAAAATTTTCCGGCGGGTCTTTTGTTGCAAACTTATTTTCATGACCTGTGTTTTGATGATTGACAAACACTATTGATTCTCTTGGACTACTTGTTTCTTCTAACTTTTCAAGAATAGAAGATCGGACGAACAGATGAAGTCAGTTCAGGATTGCGTATGTTTAGGGTTGAGTCAGTCTGTACTTTTATTTTTGACTTCTTGAGTCTACTTGTAATGGTCAAAGAGACTGATGCTAAGTAACCCTACACACACACTTGAGAGACTTAGAATTTCTGTTTTTACTCATATCGGCCAGGACGATATTTTCATCGTCCAGGACGATCAGGCTTAAAACAAAAAGTCTAAATAAGGATTCTTAATTAAGGCAGCCGTCATTAACATATCGGCCTGGACGATACATGTATCGGCCAGGACGATAAGCTCAAAATAGAAAGAAGTTGCCGCCATAGACAATTAAGGTATACTGTACTTTTAAATTATTGGCCAGGATGATCATTGATCGGCTTGGATGAAATTCTCAAATTATGCCTTAATTGATCGGGAAATCAAGGGAGTAATTAAGGTTGATTGATACGATCATATCGTCCTAGACGATCGCAGGATCGGCCAGGACGATCCATTCAAAAACCTTAAGTTACTTCAGGACGATAAATATCGGCCAGCTCGTATTCAGGGTGATGCTCTGGACGATTTACCTCTAATTTGAACTAATCGGCCGGGACGATCGTAAGATTGGCCTGGACGATCAAGCCAATTTTAAATTGTCTAGTTTGCATTCAGGAAGATGCTCTGGCCGATCTTCTGATATTTGTACTGATCGGCCAGGCCGATGTCCATATCGGCCTGGACGATATTGTCGGCAACTTGCAATTAATGAGCTCCTTTGAAGCTATTCTATTTAAGAACTCTTGTTCAACATTTTGGATGACCTTTTGCTGCTGCCTTGACCTGAGAAGGCCTTGAGGAGAGAGAGAGAGAGAGGGAGAGGAGAGAGAGAGGATCTTGTGAGGGGGGAGCTTGTGAGGGGATTCACAAGGGTTGCTTCAAGGATCGTTCTGCTTGTTCTTCGTCTAGAGTTTCTCGTCCGTGGAAGGGTCGGTAGAGGTAAGGAGTTAGCTTTTGGTTGTGGTTCTCTGCCAGCTTTAGGAGGAAGCAAAAGGAGGTAGGTTCTCTGCCTTGCCGGGGTGGCAAAAAGGAGGTGCTTTGTAAAGGCTTCTCCGCCTAGCTGTGGGGGCTAAAGGAGAGTCACGTTTGTAGTGCAATACTCGGAGGGCGCCTCCGGGGAGTGGACGTAGGTCGAGTTGACCGAACCACTATAAATTTTTGTGTTCTTGTTTTCTTGCTTCCGCACTTTTATTTCCGCATTTATTTTTGTGGTGTGATTTTGGTTTATGTGATTTTTATTCTTTGTGAACATAAATTTTTAAAATATCAATTCACCCCCCTCTTGGTTAGCTTGGGCCAGTTCTATAGGGCTTAACATCCCTGACGAACTTTCATCTTTTATCGGTAGAAATTTTTTCGTCGGTAAATTCCAAAGCCACCAGAAAATTATCACTTTCCGCCGGAAAAAAAAAGCTGCCGGTAATTAGTGATTTTGCTATAGTGAAACAAAATTTGGCATCCAACATAGAATTATAACAGCTTATCATCCTCAAAACTATTGGCCAATTTGAAATTACTAATAAGGAAAGAGAATCCTAGAAAGAATATGAATTCAAATAAAAAATATAGCGCTCTAAAAATTACATAATGCATTATGGGCTTATAAAACAGCTTTTAAGACCCCAATTGATGTCTCCCTAGCATTTAGTTTTTGGATAAGCTTGACACCTACCTTTAAAATTAGAGCACAAAGCATACTGGGTGATAAAATAATTAAGGCTTCGTTTGGGACGGCTTTTTTATTGCTTTCTAAAACGGAGTTTTAGTACAATTTTTTTTATTTTTGTACTAAAACTCCGTTTTAGAAAGCAATAAAAAAGCCGTCCCAAACGAAGTCTAAATTTCAATCTTATTAAGAAAAGAGCTAGAGGTTAATATAATTGAACGAGCTAAAAGAGTTTAGAAGTAAAGCTTATGAAATGCTTAGGTATATAAGTAGAAAATGAAAAGATAACATGATTGTAAGATTCTTAAGAAAGAATTCACATATGGACAAGAAGTTCTTTTATTTAATTCAAGATTAAAATTATATTTTGGAAAACATAAATCTAGGATAGTAAGACCTAAAATTTAAAAGTTAATAGCCAAAGGTTAAAACCCTATTTAAGAGGAGACATTAATCAGTTAAGGAAAGTTGTTGAGTTGGCCTATTCTAAATAAAAATCTTGACAAAATTTGGCTGAAGACTTAAAACTTAACATTGTTTAGAAGAAAACCCAAATATGTTATGTATGTGCATTTTTTATTTTATCTATTTGTTGTGTTTATATAGTTTACTATTTAGTATATATTTTTTGTCATATGCTATTATTTACTTTATTATTTCGTATATGCTTTGACTGCGCTTTGACCTGCGCTTTTGTTTCGCTTAATTTAAAATAATATTTTATTAATATCTGGACCTATCTTCGCCTCCGTGGACCGGATGCAATAATTTGCCATCAAACTTAGGGCTTTTGAAGGAATAAAAAAATACCAGATATTTAACATCATTATTAAAGTACTCTAATGAAATAAAATTAAAAAGAGAAAAGGATGAAAAGGAAAAAGTGAAGACTAAAAAGAAAAATAAGTACTGGAATATAAAAAATTGGTACCTGCAAAAGCATACTTCTTCGAAAGTATATAATACCTAAATTAAATAAGGGAAGTATAAGTAATATAATATATATTGATGTTTATAGATGAATTAAAAAATTAACTGAAGTATAAAAATTTTTAAAATAAAAAATCACTCAATTACGCTAATAACTATAGTAGATAAAGCTTAGAATGGGATATTAATGAAAGTGATTGATTAGGATGTCTATTAATAATTATTTTTAATTAAAATTCCCGACCTAACATCAACTTAGTAAAGCAAATTCTTATAATTTAATCAATTTTAAACAAGCAAATTATTCAATAGGGAGAATGAATTAATCAAAAGTTCAATTGCATTACTTCAGGAAAATTAATAGCTTAAGCTGAGAGAAATTTATTAAGTGAATATTATGTTATTATTTTATGCCTTAAATTTCAGTGAAAATATGTTAAACTCACGAAAAATGCTTTAGAAATGCAAGTTGGCACAAGCACCGAGGCACCAATTGATTCAAGACCACAGCGACTTCAAAGCCCTAGTGCTATATAGGGGGTGCAAATTAGTCAAGCTGACTCGTGAGCCAGCTCGGGCTCGACTCGGTAACAGGCTCAATGAGTCGAGCTCGAACACGATTTCGAGCTCGACGGTTTATCAAGCTCGAACTCGAATAGGCTGCTGCTCGAATCGTCAGCTCGTCGAGCAAGTCGACGGCGGAACTCGTAGGAGGGAAAATGCAAATCCACGAAGCGGGAAATCGAAGTTGCGAGCGGGAAATAAAAAAATGACGAATCTCAATGACGTGACGACGACGACGGGATGAGCTCGACGACGATCTCGATAGCGGGAAATTTTGAGCTCGACGACGATATCGACGGCAGACGATGGGATGAGCTCGATGACATTCTCAAAAGTAGGAAATTTCGAGCTCGATGATGATCTCGACGGAAGACGACGGGACGAGCTCGACCACGATCTCAATAGCGGAAAATTTCGAGCTCGACGACGATCTTGACGGTAGACGATGGGACGAGCTCGACGACAATCTTGACAATGGGAATTTTTGAGCTTGACGACGACCTCGATGGCAGACGCTACAGGACGAGCTCGGGATGACGGACTCGACGGCACACACGACGGCGAACGATCTCGACAACAGACGGAACGATCTGGACAACAGACGGACCTCGGGATGACCACGATTATGCTCAGACCGCTCGGTACGACGATCTCGATGGTAGACGCGATGACGACGACAAGCCTCGGGAGGACGGACGCTATAACCAGCGATGGATCTCGATCTCGACAGCGGAGCTCGATAGTAGAGCTCGACGAGCCGCTTGACAAGAAGTCGAGTCAAGCTCGAGCTTGGTCTTTGATAGTCAAGCTCGACTCGGGCTCGACTCGACTCGTTTGCACCCCTAGTGCTATATTTGAGCGCCATGGCATCGTTAGTTAAAAAAAATTATAAATTAATTCGGCGCCACAGCTTCACTTCTTCAAGAACCACAATGATATTACTGGCTCATTGCTACATGTTGGAACACCACGATGCTCAACGTTCTATCATTTTACAAATCATTCAGCACCACGAAGCCGATATCTAAAGAGCTACAACACCAAATCATTGATCTGAGTACCGCAACGCCCATAAATTTTAACCATATTGTGCCAAGACATTGTCGCGAGCAAATACCGAGCAATACCAAACAATAACGAGGAATACCATCACGTGAAGACCCAATACCGAGTTATACCGAGCTATACCGAGCAATACCGAGTTATACAAAAGTTGTACCGAGTTTTTCCTAGAAAAAACTCGGTACAACTCGGTATTGCTCGGTATAGCTCGGTATAATTCAGTATTGGTCTTCACATAGCGGTATTCCTCGTTATTATCAAATAATACCTAGCAATACCGAGCAAATACCGAGTTTTTTGGCGGAATTTTCCCTCCGATCAGACGTTCCTCTATGTCCTTACACCGGACCTAATAAAAGTTCCAATGTTACACGGCATAGCCAATTTATAGAGTGTCAGAGGTGCTAGTTGGTTATTGTAACATCACGGCGTTGCTTTTTCCAGCACCGTGACCCTTGATTCTATTTTTGTGTACTATGTATAAATAGTTTTCTTTTCATTTTGTTATGGTAGTTCGTCTATGTTTTTATTTTTTCAAAATAGAGATTATGAGAGAGTTTAGTGTGGAGGGAGAACAAGTTTAAGGGAGATCGCTTCGCAAAGTGTCTATTATTTGGATTTGCTTGTAAACCTTATCCAAGTGATATTTTCTCCACAAATCTCTCAAAACTTTTATGTTGTTATTAAAAGAATATGTTTTGTCTAAAATAACTTTTATGGCTGTCTAAAAACTTTTGTTTTGGGATTAAAATATGAATGAAGTGTATTGTTCCTAATGTAGACTCTTGCATCTGACATTGTTTATGGTTGTTCTCAATTATTCTCAAATTTCATTTAATTCATGCAATGGTCATGCGTGAAATTAAAACCTAGCATGGTTCATTATCTCGTTCACTTTATTATTTGATCAACACATGCACTTACATATTAAATAATATATATACTGCATTGTGGAGCAGGCTGGCGGAGCAACCATGTCACGCTCTAGAATCTAATTTGGAGAAACTATATATTATTTTTTTTATCTTTTAATTTTCACAATCAAAACCACCTAATTTCTTTTATTAATAAAATACAAAGGATTGGCATTTTTTAGCTCCAATTTAAACAAAACATATGTTTTTTTTTTTTTCAATTATTTTTAAAAATTTTGGGTTGTTATAAACAGTGTGACTCCTTTTAGTCTCTGTGAGTCCCTTTAGGCACTCTCCCTCTTTCAACCTCACCTCCTCTTTCCCTTGTGAATGTGGACTTTCTCCAAGCTCTCACACATAAAGAAAATGTCACTTGAGTACCAAAGACTCTTTCCCTCAATGCAAGAAAGAGTTTATAAAGTGGAATATTAAAACCACTAATTTTAAATTTAACTGCTTCTAATTGTAAAGTACGATGAACAGATTGTATAGTATGATTAGTTCAATTCCATCGAAGATCATCCTGTATGATTATAAATCTTCAGTATGATTAGTTCAATCGAATCACAAATTATACAGAACGAACCAACTAGTTCAATCGAATCACAAATTATACAGAACGAATCAAGTTCGCATAAAAAATCTCTCGGGTGGATCAGACTTTGAAATATTTGTATTATATAGTACGATATATAATTAAATAAGATATAATTCAATTTCTTAATCTATGAGATTAAATTAGGTAGTTTTAATTAATTTTCATATTGTACAAACCAGTTTGTACATTATGATCAGTTCAATTTTTAAAATTTGAATCTTCCTAATTTAGGAAATATAGATTCGATAGTGGGGTATTATCAAAACAGTTGATCGTACAATATAATTTTATGTCATACAGTATGATTAATTATATCTCAATTTTAACTAATCTTATTTAATTAAATTTAATTAATTTTTCATTTAAATTGATCATACAATATAACTTGGATCTTACAGTATGATTAATAAAATAATTTAACTATTTAATCACTCTCTCTTATATGTGTTTGAATCATATAGGACTATCTAATATTTTAATAAACCCCATTATTGAATCTATATTTCTAAAGTTAGGCAGATTTGAAATTTAAAATTTAAACTAATCGTACCATACAAAGACTTCTGAATTGTATGAACATTAGTTAATATTTCCTAATTTTATCTCATAGATTAATGAATTAAATCGGGATTAAATTTTAATTCATTATCAAACTGTATGATCCATATCATCAAGGTGATATAATAGATAGCTCACTGGCCAAACCTTTGTTCATCCTATATGATATGTGATTTGATATAACTAATCATATAGTACTATTTGTACATTGTACAAGATAACTAGAGATGAGAATTAAACTAATTGGGTAGTACGATTCAAGTATTGCACTATACATTTAGAGCAATTAAAATATAAAAATTAGGATTTAATTTAAATAACCCAATCTATTTAAATCTCAAAATTAGGGTTTAATTTAAATAACCCAGTATATTTAAATCTCACATGACTTAAGGGTAAGAGGTTTAATAACTAGAGACATTTTTCTAGAGAGAGAACTCTAGAGAAGGAGAGGGAGTTTTCTTGTTTTTAAGAGTGTCGAAATCACTTGGGAGAGAGAGAAGGTAAGGTTGGAGGAGTGCTTTCCTTTAGGGTGTCAAGGGGCACATGGGTGTTCCAAGAAGGCTATGGGAGAGTATCTATACCATTACGAGGAGCAAGAGTATTGGAATCTTCATCATGCGAGGATCAGAGGGAAGGAGGTGCATTTCCATTGGGCTTAAAAGCAAAAGGCGTGATTGACATCTCAATCATACGAGGAATAAAAAGAGGGAACAACATCTCTGTCGGGTCGGGAGGCGAAATAAGGGTGATTCTTTGGGATAAAAGAGTATGTAAAGGTCATTCAACACTTGATAAGGGAGAAGGGCTTCACTACCAAACTGTGTGCTAAAAGAGCTTGAGTTAGTGCAATACCCACAGAGGATGACCTTTAAGGAGTGGACATAGGTCGATTTCAATCAAACTACTACAAAATTTTGATTTATATTTTTTTCTGCGTTTGCTTTTTGCACTTTATTTTACTTGAGTTTTTATTATATTTGGGAAAGTTTTGGTTAATAATATTATGATTGAAATCCTATTTAAAAATCATAAACAAAAAATATTTTGTATAAGTTTGAAAAATAATATATTTTCTTTGTGATTTTGTTTTGAAAATCTTATTTTCATAAATGATTTTGCACTATACTTTGATCTCATTTAAAAGATTTTTAAAATATCAATTTATCCATCTTTTGGTATGTCATACACACTTTCACTTGCCCAACTTGTTAAATACAGGTGTGGGAGGTTATTTTATTTATTTTATTCTGACTCTACTTGTTGTATACATGCACGGGAGTTTAAATAGAGTTATAAGTGAAAGTGAAGTTATAAATATGCATCATGACATGTGTTTTATATTTATGCAGTGCATGTTCTAATAATAAACGAAGTAATACAAATAATATTTTTGATTTAGTTTAGATACATTCTGAAATCTCTATAAAAACTCAGAAGGTACAAAAAAGTTTAAGTGTAAGCAAGGTTCTTATAGCAAATGTATTCTTGCATCTCTGATTATTTTTTGAAAATGAATTGTGAAAGTATAAGTAATAATCCTAAACCATGAATACATGGGTAACTCTAAGAAATTACTCTCCATTAGTACCTTGTATATTCTTTATTGATTTATCAAATATTTAAATAAATTGCTATTATTTAATTAAATAAATATTGATATATGTGATAGGGTTTATTAAGGAAGTCTACTAAGCTTATTGTGCTGATCACCCTAAGATATTCCCTGATGGTTCAGGAAAATGGAAGGGGCTAGCCAAGTAGAGTGGCAAGGGCAAAGTTGATATAACCAGATATTATGAGGTTTTTTTGCAATCTAAAATTAATTCTTTTGATGTATGGATTCTATGTGAACTAGATTATTGTATATAAGTTTTGAGAAATGATGTTTAAACTATTTTTATTAGTTAAAATTTTATAGTAGCTCCAATTTATTCTGTATTGTAATTAAATTAAATTTAGATTTAGGAATTCAATCCTTCCATTAGATCATAGGGCTTCAAAACGGTGTTGTCCTCTTTTTTTATGGGAAATTATTTAAGGGAGCGTTGCTGAGCTGAAAAACATTGTGGCACTACCTTCTTTGTCTTTAGAATGCACTTGAGAGTACTGCAGTACTATAAATGGAAGCTATGACACCAAGTTCTTTGTCTAGAGTATCTAGAATATTTTATTGGAGCGTTGCAGCATTGGGAGAAGTGGCGCCACAAGATTTGGCTGATTTTGAGAGTTTTATATAAATATCCAAAAGCAATATATCATTTGTCATTCATCATTCCCATTTGCTAAATATATCATAGAGGGGCTGGAGAAGAGAGAGAGAGAGAGAGAGAGAGAGAGAGAGAGAGAGAGAGAGAGAGAGAAGAAGAAGAAGAAGAAGAAGAGAAGAAGAAGAAGAGAAACTAGGCTTTAGATACTGTCGAGCTAGTTGGGAGAATTATCCAACTCGAAGTATGCTGTCGATATCCTATTTTGAATTTCAACTTTGATATTTGTATGAGTAGATTTGGGATTTATGTGATTTTATTATGTTTGAGAAACTTTTTATCATGTAATTTTTGATATATTATAGAATAAGTTGTTCTAATAATTTTGATAAGGAAAATGTAGATTTTCACAAGGTAGTTTTATCTGTGCATTATTTTAAGTATTTTTGTAAGAAAAAAGTGACACTTATGGAATTGGCTATAGTTCATTAAATGTCTTCATATAATATTATAAACATTTCCTATGAATAATTTTCTAAATGGTTAATATTGAGTATGTATGCAAATTTTATGTCTTCTCTACTGGAATGTCATACATATAAATTCTTTTATTTTTATATTCATATTAAGTATTGCATATACATGTTGAACATATTGATATTAACATGTGCATGGCATGTAGAGAAGGAGGAATGGTGGAAATGTATATAATAGCTTATTATGTCATGTTCAATATAAGTAGAGTTATAATGGATCGCATACACATATATGTATGTATGCATGTAAAAGTGTATGTTCTATGTATGTATGTATATAAAAGTGTGTGTTGATAACATAGAGATGTAAGCATTAACCATATGTGAGATGATAACATATAGAATTACTTAGTCTACTGAGAATTGGTTTGCTCATTCCATATATCATTTGATAAAAAGACAGCCAAAACAAAGTATATTAGAATTTGATAAAATCAAGTTCCGAAAGAGAGTATGTTTAATCCATTATATATAATCTAAATTATTGATGTTTAGTCAACTCTGTATGCGACCGATTCTCATGGGATCAAGAAAATTTAAATATGAAATAGGATAACGATAGCCTATACAGAGCCAAATAATTTTTCTAACTGGCTTGATGAACAAAATCAACTTTAAGAACTCCTCTCCCTCTTTTTCCTTAACTCCTTACAATAGTTCTCTGCATAAGATGAGAAAAGGGCTTAAAATGGATTCTGGGAATTACATTATAATTATTGAATATGCTAAATTTTTATAATATAATTTATGTAAATTCTTTTATAAATTGACATCTGACATTTCAAAAATTACAAAAATAATAGTCAATAAATGCAACAACATGTTTAAAATAGTTATATAATAATAATAATAATAATAATAAAATTTAAGTTTTTTTTTTTTTTTTTGGAGTGGCCAGTTAGGTCAATTAAGAGACTAATATATGTATCACATACATAAGATTTAGGAGCGGAACCAGCTTCAATTTTGAGGGGGCCCAGTTAGGTCAATTAAGAGACTAATATATGTATCACAAACATAAGATTTAGGAGCGGAACCAGCTTCAATTTTGAGGGGGGCAAGTACAATACATAAGTTATTTAAAAAAATTAAGCAAAAAAAAATAAAGAAAAAAGTGTAATTAAATTGTCATGAAAAACACGAAATAAAATATTATAACTAAATTTGAAGAAATATATATACATTTTAGGACAAGTTATGACAAGAATTTTTTAGGGCGACAAAAGTCATTTTTTAGGAGGGGCAAAAAAATTTTTTCTCTATAAATTTTTTTTTTCTTTCCTATAAAATTTTTTTTTTCTAGGGGACTAGTCTAAAATGGTTCCGCTACTGATAAGATTTGAATTCAAAATCTCTTAATTGATAATCTAAACTTAGAACTAATGGATAAAGATGAGCTGCGTATAAAATTTAGGTTTTAGAGTCATGGTTGTTTCTCTTAGCTGGAGTTAGTTTGCTGTGCGGCACAAGCATGAGCAGCCGGGCACGTGGAGCCAATCCAGACGAAGGCCGACGATCCACGGATGCTCTCTGACCCGTCTCTCCCCACTATAAATATCTCTTTACTGCTGAACTGAGCCAGGCTCTACTGTCGTGATTAGGAGGTAGGAAATGGCAGCGACGATTGAGAGAGAGAGGGAGATCGACGATCTGCCGAAGAACCCCGCGAACCATGAAGCTCTGACGCCGCTGTGGTTCTTAGAGCGGGCTGCCGTCGTTCAGCCGCGGCGGCCGGCGGTGGTGCACGGAAGCACCACCTATTCGTGGGCTGAGACCTATCGCCGCTGCCGCCGACTCGCCTCCGCTCTGGCCTTACGATCCATCGGCCCCGGCTGCACTGTAAGCTTTTCATTTGGCCAACTCTCTGATATCCAATTTTGTTGGGGTTTGTGATTTTCTGATTCGGTTTTGTTTTTTTTAAATTTCGCTCGATTCTTCATTTCTTCTTGAATTTTGTCGGCTATTACTACACTTCTAAAAAATTAAGGACTACATTTGTTCTTTTTTATTTTTCTAAATGATTCATGTATAACCAGCGATTTTTTTTTTGGGGATTGGACGGATGCTGTTCCCTTGATTAATTAAAATTTCGAATTGCTTTATGCTTTTATTTCTAGAATTATTCTTCTCCATTTTTTGTGGATTTTGCTCGTTATTATGTTGTTTTATCTAGATATATTTATTAATTGTAATTTTTTCTTTTTGCTAGGACGTTTATCACTTCTTTAGTAAATTAATAAATATTAAATTGTTCTTGCTGGTTATTATGTTGTTTTATCTAGATATATTTATTAATTGTAATTTTTTCTTTTTGCTAGGACGTTTATCACTTCTTTAGTAAATTAATAAATATTAAATTGTTCTTGCTGGTTCTACTTTGTTCTTTTCCATGATTGGTTGACCGATTTTTCTTTTTTATTTTTTTAATGTTTTCCTGAAATAAATTGGGTTATCTGTGAGCTTACTGGAAAATTCCGACTCGTATGATTTTCAGTCTCATCGAGATACTCACTTGCTGTTGCTTCATATGAAATAAAAATTAATTTATGTTCCTTCTTCAATTTCTCAATCTTTTGCTGTTAAATTGAGATTATTACAGTTGGTTCGAATTTATTTCAATTTTCGTTTTCAGTGCTATAAAATATGTTAAGGAATTAAAGCTAGAGCAGATATCTGAAAAGAATCAGAAAGAAAAATTTTCAGGTAGATCAGGATCATCCACACACAAAGTAAGAGTTTCTGGATAATATAATGCACTGTTATTGATAGACTTTTCAGTTGACAACACTTTTCACTAATTTTCTGAATTAAAAACTATTTTCTATGAGAATTCCCTCTTTAGGACTATTAGGAGTATCCAATATAAAGTTAAATTATGACCATGGCAGTTAGATGTGTAGATACAATGGATGACGGATGAAATACAGTAATTATTTTAATTACACCAATACCGAGTCCTCTTTACAGTAAATTATGCTAATCGACTTTCAATCCTTGCTAAAGTGAAAAGGGATCATTGTCATAGGATTGTTGAAAAAAACTCAACTTATAAAATAAAATTGCAGTTAATGAACGCAAAGAAATTTTGCTCAGATCATTGCTCGGTGTAATGTTTCTGATAAGAATAAACTCATGGATTTTCATTGCTTGGGTCAGATTGATCAATTCAATTGATAATTGCAACTTATTAACTATGAACTGCTTAATTTGCTCACAACTCACCGATATTAGAAGTTGCCCATGGTTTGCTAGTTGCTTACCATTCTTACTCCTAGAAATTAGAATTTCATCAAGTAGTTTAGGACAACCAATCTTATTCGAGCCTTAAAACTTAAACATTAACTCATTTAACGGACTATAGAAATCACTAGACTAACAAGGCCATTCATCATGAAGAATGGCCTCTATAGAATCCTGTGATCTTGATCGGACTCACCCTTTCTTCTCTCAAAGAGTCAATTAAGTTCTTTGTAATCCCCAATTAATCAAAGAGAATCTGGCCACAATTTCTCTCTCTTGCTTCCTATAGCTTGACCCAAACCTATAGTAAGGTCATTGAATAACTTCATTGCCAACATTTAAATCAAAATCCATAAGTTCCTCTTAATTTTTTTTATCGCACATAGTGGGATAAAAGCTTGTTGTTGTTGTTGTATTGTTGTCAAAAGTAACCTCATAATGTAAAGTTACTAGTTTTTATGCTTGCCATTTTCTTTCAGTGTAAATCATTTTCTTCTCCATTAATATCAAAATTTAAATATTACTAAGATAAACATTTATTTCAAGAACATTTCTCAAATTAGAACTAAACTTCTTGCAAATAGATGGGATTAGGCTAGTGATGTTAAAAGTCATGCAGATTTTGTGCCTGCAAGTGCATTTTGTCCATTTTTTCATTCTTCATGTGCTTTCCTCCCCATCATATCTGTGGTCTTAATATTTTGTTCCTTTTTCATCTCAGTTATTTTTTATTCGAACAGAGCTTGACTTTGTAGAACTTAACAGGTAGCTGTAATCGCTCCAAATGTTCCAGCTTTATACGAAGCGCATTTTGGCGTTCCTATGGCTGGAGCAGTGCTGAACTGCTTAAATATTCGTTTAAATGCTCAGACAATCGCCTTTCTATTGGAACATTCATCGAGCAAGGTCGTCATGGCTGATCAGGAATACTTTTCATTAGCCGAAGAAGCTCTAAAAATCATTGCTGATAAACACAAAAAAGAGACTTTCCGGCGGCCACTTATGGTTGTGATCGGTGATGAAAACTGTGACCCGAACTCTCTTCATGCAGCTTTAAGGAATGGCGCTGTTGAGTATGAAAAACTTTTGGAAACTGGAGATCCTGAATTCGCTTGGAAGCCACCAAAGGATGAGTGGCAGAGCATAGCTATAGGTTATACCTCAGGAACAACATCCAGCCCTAAAGGGGTGGTTCTGCATCACAGGGGAGCTTACCTTATGGCTCTAAGTGCTGCGCTAGTTTGGGGCTTGAATGAAGGTGCAGTATACCTGTGGACTTTACCTATGTTTCATTGCAATGGATGGTGCTACACTTGGTCGCTCGCAGCGTTATTTGGAACCAGCATCTGCCTTCGCCAGGTACCTTTTCTTTAATTAGCACATTTATGTGCAGAAGGCCACATTATTATTGAGTTAAATAGTCATCCTAAGTTTCCAAATGTGTTTGCTTTTCCCCTCCTTAGACAAAATTACTTGACTTTTTGGTTCAGTAATTATTTGGATTCTTTCAAGCTGCCTTTTTTCTCTTAATTCATGTAGTAAGAGTATTACTAAGCCTGTTGATTATTGCAATAATAATGAAAAGAGAATCTCTGCTTTTTTTTATCAATCATGTTCATCATTCTCCATCTTCAAAAACAGAACAAAAAAAAAAGTTTTTTTTTTTTTTGGCTAGGTATCAGATTTATATATTTGCGTGATTTTAATGGCATGCACATAATTCTAAAAATTGATTAGGAAAGTCTTGTCGGTCTTGAAGATCAGGAATGAAATCCTTTAATACATTTCTTTAGACAACAAAAATTTCATAAAACCACTTTATTCTTCCTTTACTAGAGTGAAGTATTTCATCTTCTCATCTCAGGGGACGGAGAAATTATTCTGTGTAGAATCTGGATATAGGTTGCATCCGAACTTCAATCAAAATAAGTCACGTCGCCTATACATACCAGCGTGTGTACAGGCCATGTAGCCAATTTTGGTTGAAATCAATTTTGGTTGAAATCTGAATGCATCCGAATTCCGCACAGAATTATTGCACCATTCACCAAACAACTACTTCACAGGACATCATAAATAAATAAAAAAAGATTTCACATGTAGTTGCTTGTAATGGATTCAGGTTTCCATACTTATGCAGGTAACGACTAAGGCCATCTATTCAGCTATAGCCAACCTAGGAGTGACCCACTTTTGTGCAGCACCTGTTGTTCTAAATTCACTTATCAATGCCCCTCCAGCCGAGAAGATCCTTCCACTCCCTCGCACCGTCAACGTCATGACCGCCGGCGCCGCTCCGCCTGCTTCCCTCCTCGCTTCCATGTCCGACCAAGGCTTTCGCGTCACTCACACCTACGGCCTCACCGAAACCTACGGTCCCAGCACCATTTGCGTCTGGAAGCCCGAATGGGACTTACTTCCACCTGAAACCCGGGCTCGCCTCCACTCCCGCCAGGGCGTCCGTTACATCGGCCTCGAAGGCCTCGACGTCGTCAACCCGGAGACCATGGCCCCCGTCCCCGCCGACGGCAAAACCATCGGCGAAATCGTCATGCGCGGCAACTGCGTCATGAAGGGTTATTTCAAAAACCCCAAAGCAAACCAGGAAGCTTTCGCCGGCGGCTGGTATCACTCCGGCGATCTTGGAGTAAAGCACACCGATGGATACATTGAAGTTAAGGATCGGTCCAAGGATATAATAATCTCAGGCGGAGAGAACATCAGCAGTTTGGAAGTGGAGAATGTGCTTTACAAGCACCCGGCGGTGCTGGAGGTGTCGGTGGTGGCTCGGCCGGACGAGCGGTGGGGGGAGTCTCCTTGTGCCTTCATCACACTGAAACCAGATGCCAGAGCTGGGAAGGACGAGGAGGCCATTTCTGCTGAGATTATGAAGTTTTGCAGAGAAAAAATGCCAGCTTATTGGGTGCCTAAGTCTGTGGTGTTCGGGCCATTGCCCAAGACGGGCACTGGAAAGATACAGAAAAATATTCTGAGGAAGAAGGCGAAGGAGCTGGGGCCTGTGAAGAATAGCCGCCTGTAGATAACTATATACATATCTGCAGCTTTCTTTCCTCTGCATCAATAAGCATAGTTAGCTCTTAGAATAATTATTGTGTCCGGACACACCGAGCATATTCAGAGATCAATAAAAATGCGTCACATCACTGGACGCTCGGTATCGAGCTCGATATCGCGGTCGGTACCGAGCTCGGTACCGCGGTTAGTACCGATAGTGGTACCGCTCGATATGCTCGGTACCCTATCCGGACCAATAATTTTTCTAATTCTTGAGAGTTGGTTTATGGATTGGTATGGTGTGTAATGAAGTAATTTTTATAGAACATTAGTGCTATCTTCAATGTTGTTTGATATGCATCGTTTGTTATTTGTCAATACAATTGAATTATTAGACAAATGTAAAAATATTATCGGAAATGTCTAATAATTTAGTTATATCGAAAAATGAGTAAGCCTATCAACAACAATAGCAACATCATCGAGCTTTTTCCACATTATATCGGATCGACTATTTGATTTTTTTTTTCTTTTTCATTATGATATGTTAGAAGTTAAATTCTCATTCAAATATTAAAAAAAAAAATCAATTTTAATATTTTAGTCAAGTTTTCTTAGGCTTATATTTACCTTTCTTAAAATTAGTTAAATTTAATACATGTACTGTCCTAATTGAGTCAACGAGAGAGATTATTGTATAATGATGAATATTAAATATGCTTTTATTGTTTACAGAAACAAAATCGAACGGTTCTGTATATCTGATTTCTATATGCAATAATTTCTTCATTGGAAGGGCTGACAATTTGTGTCCAAACAATCTTAAGCCAAAATGAGTGAGTCTATTATGGTATAAAATGTTTTTTTTTTTTTGTGATCAGATATGATATAACATAAATTTTTTTATAATAAAAAATATTTTTAATTATTAATTTATAGTAAAAAAATTGTTATTCTATAATTATTATAAAAATATCTGATATTTTTGGGTTTTTATCAGTATTCAATGTATGTTTTCTTTTGTCATGTTTGTGAATGCAGCTGTCACGAGATTCTTGTAATGCCAAAAAACAAAACATCATCGAAGAAGCCAAACCGAAATTCCCTTTGATTGGCTAAAAGAGGCAAATTATTATATCCGGTGTCTGAATTCGTCTGGACATCAATCCAGACACGTCACGTCACCCAAATACACCGGCTCCCAATGTATTTGGGTGACGTGACGCGTCTGGATTAAATGTCCGGACATCCGGTCCTAAAAGAGAAGGAACTATCATTAGAAACTTTGGATATGTTCAATTATGTTTATTATATTATTCAATATTTTTTTTTTTTTATATTATTCATTTACATGTAGAACTAGCAAAGGTTGGTAACATTTCCCATCTATGTCTTCCAACCACTACTTTTGCTTTATCTTTGTAAAGAAATATGATAAGGTGTAATAGCAGAGCGGATGGAAAAATTTAGGGGTGCTAATAAATGATTCGACTCAATTATGATTTGAAATTTTTAGGTTATGATTGACCTGTTTAATAAATGGGTCGGATTTGGATTAATTTTTTTGACCCATTAATTAAATGAGTTATGTTATTAAATATTTTGAATTTTATAGTTAATAAGTTATAAAAAAGTTTAATAGAAATGGGTTAATAAAGTTTGAGAAATTATTCTATACAGAATTCGGACGGGAAGAACTGTCCAAATTGTTGCGTATTTATTGAATATTTGCAAATACTCAACAAATAAATACTCATAAAATATACAATAAATCAACAAATAACCACAAAATACTCAATAAATACTTACAAAATACTCAATAATACTCACAACTGAGTATTTATTAAGTATTTGATGAGTATTTACTAAGTATTTATAAATTCATAACAAATACTCAATAAATACTTAGCAAATTCAGATGATTCTCCAAGTCCAAATTCTACGGGAAATAATTTGTCATTAAAATTTAGATCATAACAAAAAGAGACACAAAAAAAAATCATAAGGGGAGCAATGGAGCACAAGCCGGACCCAATCTTTCTTCTTATTCCTTAAGGGAACACCGGGTTTGTCCATTGCTGATCCCTGAGTCCCTTTTGCCTTCATCACTCTCAATAATCTAGGGATCTCTTTGGTGTGGCAAATTCTAACCGCTAAGAATCACGCAGAATGGAGCAGAGCCGTGATGATCGCGCTATCCGCCGAGAACAGGTTAGGGTTCATCGATGGCCATATTTTCAAGCTTGAAGGTATGGGCTCAAACCTCACAGATTAGATTCTTGGGTTAGAAATAACAACATTTTGATTTCTTGGATGATCGCCTCGAGCTTGCTGTTTTCGAACGCTGCTTGCGAAATATGTTCAGATCTCAATGATTGATTACAGCAAAACAATTGCCGATAATACTCCAAATATTGGGCGAATCGATCGACAATAGGCAGATAAACACACGGTGAAATGGTATTTGCAATCAAGAACGAGAACCCCACCCCCTCTTGAAATTCTAATTTCAGAAACAATCGATCCAAGAAGGGACGGGGCCGCCCTATTGCACTCCTTGCAAACTTCATGGATACCTACCAGGTTACAAATCAAGACAGAACCCTCAATCCAAAAATCCTAATGCCAGTATGCCACTATCAACCTGGTTTTCGCCTGCGAATACAATGACGAGAAGGGCGAAACAAAACTTCTTTCAGTCTGAAGGAATCTCAATATAATCAAACTTTAGAAATATTGTCTAAGCATCTGCACTCCATCGCTAGAGGTACAACCAGTCTTTATCGTTCGCAGGTACGTGTCTCTCTGTCTTTTTTCATGACAGATTTATCTACCTTCTGAAACTGGATCATAGACTCCGGTGCGTCCAAACACATCTGCACGCCTCCACTCACAAACACTACAGACACATTACCCAATCGTATGAAGATAACGTTCACTTACGTGCTGAGATAAAACTTAGTTCAATCAATAGCTTTGCACGATGTCCTCCTATTCACTGTTACTTCCTTGATTATTTCATCATTTAAGAAACTCAACATCAAGATAATGATTGGCAAGAATGAGAAACAGAATGAGCGCTACATTCTTAATTCCATTTAGTTATAATAGGCTTGTATATCGACAATATTTCCATCAATGTTTGGGGTAAACATCTCGGGCTTCCGTCTTTTAAGAGAATGGACTGTCTCAAAGATTTATTGCAATGTGCCATATTTGTCGACTTGCGAAGAAGAGACGTTTATCTTTTCTCTCACAATAATGTAGCAAAATTTGCATTTGATATAATTCATTGTGACACTCGGGGATTGTATTATATTCCCTCTCATTTTGGCCTTTTGTATTTACTAATATTGGTGTTAGTTGTGTGGAATCTGGTTGTGTCGATAAATCGGGTTGTACTAGTGTCTCGGACCTCAATTCAATATGTCGAGCTCACTGGGGTTGTAGGGGGTTCTCCCCCTAATTGTGTTTGGGTGTTTTGCACCTTTTTTTTTAATTGTACAACATCCTGACGTTGTGTACTCAAGCGTCCCGACATTCTAGATTTTAGTGGAAAAAGAGAAGAGCGAAGCACTGCGGCGTAGCTAAGAGGGCCATGGCACTCCAAACCCAGGTGTTGCAGTGTTGTCATACAGACACGAGACAGAGATTTGAACATTGTGGCACTCCAACTTGGTGCCGCAACACAGACAGAGTAGTTGTCATTCTCTTTTTTTCATTAAGGGTTACGTCCCTTGGTGGTTGTTATGAATCTCTTGGTTTGTTCTTGTGCAAGAATGGTGCTAGAGAATAGAGATATGTACTATTTCTCTCAATTTTCATAGTAGATTTCTTGGTGTGGTGTGGCTCCGTGGTCTTTTCCCGGTTTCAAATTTTTCCACATTAAATTTTGGTGTTCCTTTCTTTCCGCCGCAATATTTTATTTATTGTATATTCCGTTGTGTGGTTTACTTCTCCCAAACACTTGGTTGATGAATGCAGTCAATTCACCTAGATTTTTCTTCTTAAAATCATATGCCCCTGCTAAGATTCGTAACTTTTCTAAAATTGGTCCAACACCATTTAATGTCGAAATCAATATCATTCGATCAAACAACAACAAAGGATTAAATTTCATGGAAATTTTTAATGAATATAGGGCACCTTACATCACTACGAGAAAGTTAGCAATTTACGACAGGCTTTACGATGGATTATTTTTTGTCGAAAATGGCGACAAATTTACGATGGAAATTTTGACCTTTTTTTTTTGCGGCGGAGATAACTTTCCAGTTGTCAATCAATTAACTTTCCAGTAGTCAATCAATTACGTTGTGTTGAATGTCCCGAAAAAACTTCATCCCCAAAAAATTTCATAGTTGAATGAAGACATCATCATTTACTAAATGCGGCTTGCGCGCTCTATTTATAATCATATGTTCTCATTTAATTTGGAATGAATGCATGGAGTGCCACTTTCTTGATCAATAGAACTCTCTCATCACTCCGCCACAAGCTTCCATACGAGCTCTTACAAAAAATTACTGTCCGGTACTCCACCTTTCAAGTGTTTAGATTATTAGCTTTTGCATCCAACCTTCACACAATGAACTAAATTCTAGCCTCCTGTTTGAGCATGTGTCTTTCTAGGTTATTCATAGGGCACCAATGGATGAAAATTTTATGATCTATAAACGAAACAAACACTTTTCTCAACAAATGTGATCTTCCCCAAATGATAATTTCTCTTTCACTAATTTTAATCCACATCTTGAATTATTTATCTTTTTAATAATCTTTCCTTTTTCAAATCCACCACTTAATATTCCATTATTTGTCACTAAATGTAATATAATTCTGGAAGGCACTCTATCACTGGAAATCTTGCCACCAACTAGTCCCGATCTCATGGACAATTACAATCAAGCCTTCCCATTAGTCCACAAGAATCTCTAAAACTTAATCCTATCTTCTTGATTTTCACTGCAATTTACTTCATTCTTTTGATTGAATAATCTACATAAATGATTCATTATCACATATCTCTGTGGGCTCCGAAAATTTGCGCCTCGGCCTCTCTGTGGCTTTGAAAAGTAAATTCACTACAATTTACTTCATTTTTTTGATCAATTTCTTTTTGTTTGGGTCGTCGAGTAGAGTTTTAACGCTTAAGTTCTGAAACAAATTTTTAGAAGGCAGATTGAGTTTAGATAAGACATTATCCATAGATTTTGTTCTCATTTTGCGAGGGCTTTATGATCTGAGTTCAGGTTTCCTATAAGCGCAAGCCCCTATAGTTAATTATCTCTCTCAATAACTAGAGAGAACTTTTGATTAAGGCTAGCCGTTAAACAAATACATAGTATCTGGCGTACAGTAGCAGTATAATTAGGCATTTAAAATTTAACATTTAAAATGAGAAATTCACCACCTTGCACTTAAAGCGGATGGTGAGGGGAATGATGATAGACCTGATCAAGATCTCATGATTCCATCATCCTGGGTTATCGTAGTCCCTAGTCTGCTTAGTCAGAGAAGGTAGTCGACCCTACCTGATCGAATGATCCTTATCGGTAACCATGAGTTGCTTTGTCCAAGGGTACCTTATAAATATGGCGTGAATATTTACTTAAAGCGACATATTTGAGTCCACTTGAGCTGACCAAAAGTTTTGTGCCCTATTGGTCATATCATATTGCTTCTTAAAGATTAATGCCATTGGGGAACATATGAGCTCGAAAAATTATTGTAATTTAGTGGTGTCATTGAGCAGAAAAACCACCCTATCAAAGGGTCTGGTTGTAGTTATTTCTCTGTGGTACCAAGGTTTAAAATTGCGTATTCGGGTATTGAGGCGTTTTTCGTTCGTGAGGCGAGGCGTAAGCCTCAAGGCGATTTGAGGCGTAAGCCTCAAAATCAAAAAATTGCGTAAACATAAAATAATAAATTTTGTATATACTAATGAGTAAATAATATATAAAACATAAAAATGCACAAGATAAATAGCAATGACATTAACATATCACATAAGAAGTTAGGAACTCACTAGTCATTAGCATTATCATCACTCATCAGTCATCACTAAGGGGGTCTTCATTTGAATCATCATTATGATGAGCTGCTCTCTCATCTTCCCCCTCTCCTATAGAGTCCAATATCTCCCAATCAGCTTCTTCTTCCTCATTATTAGTTATCTTCCTCTTCTCTAAATAGTAGAAATTTTTGAACACTTTCATAATGAATAATAGTGTAATACATTAATAAAAGTTTAAGAAAAGAAAACTATATTATTTATATACCTTTTTTGATTTGTTCTTGAGTTCTGGTAGATGTGGATGCTTTAAGACCATCAAAGAAATCAACATTTAAATCTTCATCTTGTAATTCAGACGGCATCACTTCAACTTCATCATCTACAAACCACTCATCATCAGATGCCACATCATCGCAAAGCAAAGGATCTTCATCATCCATTAATCCTTTTTTCTTCAAATTTCTATCTCTGAGTCTCCTATTATACATAATGTACACTAGTGAGTTCATCCTCAATGTCGACAAGCGATTTCTTCTCTTTGTATGCACTTGGTTGTAGGTACTCCAATTCCTTTCACAGCCAGATGAAGAGCATGTCAAGCCCAAAACTTTCACAGCAAAACGTTGTAATTCTGGAGTCCCATCACCAAATTGAATCCACCACTCAACTGGAGATCGTTTGGCAATTGTATCTTTTGCTTGTTGTAATCTAAAAAAACCTTCTTTGTTCCTAAAAGGTACCAATTGCAAGTCAGCATTTGATCTTTCAGTTGCATCACTTATTAGACGATCCATGCAATGATATAATCCCAACTTTATTTCAGGGTTTGTAGACTTGTTCTCTGCATATTGATACTGAGGGTTTAGGTAGTAGCCAGCGGCATGCAAGTGTCGGTGAAGCTGTAGTTCCCACCTATCATCAATAATATTCCAAATTTCTCTAAAGCTTCCCTCACTTCCTCCTAAGTTGGAGGCAATTATCTCTTTGGCTTCATCCATAGCATTGTAGATGAAACCCATTGCAGGCTTCTTCTCAGCATCCACCATCCTTAAAACATGAACCAAAGGTCTAGTGGTTGTAATGGCATATAAGACACTTTGCCAAAATCTGTCATTTAAAACAATCTTTCTAATCTCTTTTCCCTCAGCCTTCTTCGCCCAAGCACAACTCAACCACTGTGTAGATGTGAACATAGCCTCTAAAGGTTGTCTGGCATCCAGCATGCTCTCTAAGGTCAAGTATGCGGTGGCAAATCTTGTTGCGGCTGGCCTTAGAATTTCTTTCTTCGAAAACTTTCTCATAAGAGCTAGAATCCAAGAGTGGTTGTAAATAAACTTGGTTATTGTTTTGGCTTTAGTGAGTGCATTTTTATGTTGAGGTAGATCCCCAAGCTTCTCAAGAATCAGATCTATGCAATGTACAGCACATGGAGTCCAATACAAATGTTTCCTCTTCTCCATAAGTTTATTACCTGCAGCCTTAAAAGAACTTGCATTATCTGTCACAATTTGTACAACCAACTATTCTCCAATCTCTTCAACAATGCTATCTAATAATCTAAATATGAACTCAGCATCTTTGACCTGGTCAGATGCTTCAATTGACCTTAAAAACACAGTACCATAAGGATTATTAATGAGGATGTTGATCAGACTTCTATGTTTGATATCAGACCACCCATCTGACATAATTGTTACTCCTGTTTGGGCCCAAGTCTTCTTAATTTCTTCAATGCTTTTATCAGTGCTTTCCAACTCCTCCTTCAAAATTCATGTTCTTAAATCATACATGGTTGGAGGTTTGAACCCTCTCCCAAATGCTCCAACTGAACGAATCATGTTGTAATAAGCAGGTGATGTTGCAACATTAAATGGAATTGCATTTTCGTAGAAGAATCTGCCTATATCCTTACACACTCTTCTCCGCGCCTCTCTTGCATTTTCTGGGGCCATCTTCTGTGTAGTAGAAGGCCTATCCTCTGATGTGTCAACCATATAATGATCCATAGGCCCTCTAGCACCCCTAGATGAAATGGGCTTCATTGAAGAAGATGAATCCCTGACGCTGCGCTCACTCCCGTAGTAAGATCCAGCATCAACTCTATCCTCAAATTGCTTCTGTGCAAGATGTTTTGATGTGGTAGACTTATTCATGTATGACTTTATCTCTTCCCTTACAGCATCAGGAACTTTGGAGCATGGAGCAACATTCTTGTGAGAGCCTGAAAGGTGTTTCTTCATCCTAGTCACACCACCTTTCACAACTTTATCACAGTAATTGCATTTCAGATAGACATATGTTTTATCACTTCCTCCTACATCCACCTGAGTGCTATATTTCCATGCTGGATCTTTTCTATGACCTGATGCAGCCTTATCCTTATTTTTGACCATCCTGATTGAGAGAAATTTTAGGAAGCAAACGAGTTCTTACTAATCTTTTATATGACCTGATGCAGGTCGGAGGAGACAACATCCTCGGAGGCTCGGATAGAAGCGTACGCTGGTCGGACGGAGAAGACAACAACCCAACTCACAGTCTCGCAGTAGAAGAAACCTCCAAGCAAATAAGTTTAGGGTTTAATATGCGGGCTGGATGTGTTCAGTATTATATAATGTCGAGCCGTCGATAAAGCAGAACACTGCGTACTCTATGCGTATTTATGCGTATTTTATGAGTACACCTTACGTTCACATTGCGTGTTTTGGAGCAGATGTAATTTAATGTATGATTTTGTAGTAGTAGTTAATAAAACATGATTTTCTAGGTATTGTTTGAGTACCAGGAGTGTTAATTATTTTATTATGCGTACGTTATGCGTATCTTATGCGTTATATATTGGTAAACTATGCGTTCACCATACGTTTTTTGTGCGTGGTCTCTGCGTCAACATTGCGTATTTTTAATGAAAGATAAAGTCAAAGAGAAAAAAGAACATTTAATGTACATCTTTAAATACAAAAAAAAAAGAATATTTAATGACTATGTACAATATAAAAAATATAAGAACAAATTAAAAGAACATTTATAACAAATACAATTTTACAAGAGACCCTAATGTACATCTTCAACAAGACAACAACATCAACTTTCCTACAGGAATTATGATTGATGTCTTGTCCAATATAAATCACCTTGACAACCAAGCTTCCCTCCATCACTGCGATACTTATCCTCCTCCCATGTTCCTGATGCCAATAACGTTAACAGAAACCTGGTCAGGTTAGAGAGGTTTAAGTTTACAAGTTATTGGCATCAATTTCATGGGAGGAGGATAAATATCGTAGTAATGGATGGAAGGCTTGGTTGGACAACAGAAGGTAAGATTTTTTATAAGAGAAGCTTGCTTTGACACTTTGTCATAAGGCAAACGTTCCTGCATTATATAGTGAAAAATTTAATGTTGAGCAATAGTAAGTAATAAATTGTAAATAAATGCTCATAAAAATTCAACCTACCCTATTATCCTCCCAACCATATCTGCCACCCGTCAGTCCACAGCTAACGAAAATTATTATTCATGTCACGGCCCCTCAGTCCATACTCCATACTAAATGTAAGTAATCAAAAATATTTAATAGAATATGTGCGTGTTTTATGCGTACTAAATGCGTAATTTATGCGTTTGTTGTGCGTGCTTTAAGTGTATGTTATGCGTATTTTATGCGTTCGTTGTGCGTACTATGTAAAAAACATTTCAAAATCATTTATAAAATTATTATTTTTTTGCTTTAAAATAAATAAGAAATTCAAACACTAATCTTTGAACGAAATTGCCAAACACAAACTTCCAAACAAACATCATATTCCTTATTCCTCTTCCCTAAATACAATCCAACAAGAGTCATAAACCATTTGTACTTGTTCAAGTATCATGTTCAAGATTAGAAAATGAAATCATACAAATCTAACAAGAGCCATAAACATCATATATTCATATTCCTTATTTCTTTATCATTTTAATGTAAGTAACTTACAAACAAAGATATATATTAATTAAAATATTTAATAAAATTTTATGAATAAAATTTACTGCTTATGTATGCGTGTATCATGCGTCCGTTATGCGTACGGTATGCGTTCGTAATGCGTATTTTACGAGTTCATTATGCGTATTTTATGCGTTCGTTGTGCGTTCTATGTTTAATATGTAAATTTTTCGTTGTGCGTTCTAGTAAGTAATAAATGCTCATAAAAAATCAATCTACCCTATTATCCTCCCAACCATACCTGTCTAAAGCCTCATAAAATATATAATAGAATTTTGAAAATAAAATTTACCGCTTATGTATGCGTGTATCATGCGTGCGTTATGCGTACTCTATGCGTTCGTAATGCGTATGTTGAGAGTTCATTATGCTTATTTTATGCGTTCGTTATGCGTACTATGTTTAAATAAGCATTTATACATAGAATCAGAATGAAAAACATTTATACACAGAATCAGAATGAAAAACATTTATACACAGAATCAGAATGAAAAACATTTATACACAAGCATTTATACACATTACATAGAATGAAAAACTGTTATTTTGACAACGTTTTACAAAGTAATTCATATGCAAATTCTGCCCTATACTTTGGCATGTCTTGTTGCCAATTTGTACTATCAGTCCAATTAGTGTTGCCTTCAAGAATTATTCTTTCCATATATTTACAAACATACATTCCACAATCAAAAGAGTTCTGCTGTTTTGGTATTCCTTTAATGGTAGAAAGCTTCCATTTTCTGATATCACTATCAAAAGCTCCTTTCGTGTCAGAATATAGGGCTTTAACCTGAAATATACGTAGAGCAAGGATTAGTTCTGTAATTTTTTTAAAAATTGAAGAGTTTATGTTCATCTAATGACCTAAGTATCTGACAGACTAACACTTACAATTTTTGGAACAACAAGCCTATGCTCTTTGTCGCGGTGGTCCAATGAGTCATAAAATTTCCACTTATGTTCTTTCAGCAAACCAACCAGAAGGGTAATGTGATCGGATTCAATGATTGGTTGTAATAAAATATCATTTGAAGTAACAGAAGGCTCGGTTATATGGTCGATTTGTAATTTGGACAATTTATCCCTTCCTTTGTTATTCTGCAAGTGCAAGTAGTAAATGTAAGAACTAAGAATTGATACTAAGTTACTAATCTAATAGTTAAACTGATAAATTGAATACTAAGTTACTAATCCAATAGATTGGAGAGATGTATAGAAACTTATGGTACTTGTCTGGCATAAGGTTACACTTCTCATCTAAGATATAGGCAAAAATATCTACATGTTCATTGCCTAAATAACTGTCGCTTAATAACTCATCAATCTCAGATCTGGTAATAAGAATGTTAATAACAAACAAGATACTATCGTCCCTACAAAAAAAAAATATATTAAATACGCATTTCATAAGCATAACCCACGCATATCATACTCATAACACACGCATATAATACGCATACCACACGCATATAATACGCATACCACGCGCATATAATAAGCATAACCCACGCATATCATACAAAAATAAAGTTACAATTTTTTACCTTTTAGAGTACTTTTTCAAACATTCTAACACAAAATTTCTCTTCTCAGAAGTCAAATACATAAGTCCTCTGTAATTTTCTATTTCAACTGCATAAACATAAGTTACAGGTTTTATTTGAATGTTATCTACTGGTATTGGTTCATTTGGTTTTGTATATTGAACAAGTTGCATTTCTGCTGGGACTGGCTCATTTGTTGGGATTGGATCTTTTGGTGGGATTGGATCTTTTGCTGGGATTGGCTCATTTGGTTCATTGGGGCTGTGGGGTTGGATATCTGATCTCTGTCTCTTATTGGAAGATGAAGAGTAGCTAATAGATATTTTCTGATGAACTACTTTGCTCTGATCAATGTAATTATTGAGCTTGACCTCAATAACTCCAACTCTCTCAGTAAGATCTTCAAACTTTGTGCTCAGCCTGTCTTCAAATTCTCGAAAAAGTTTTGTGCATGTTTCTTGGCAGGATTTCATGATTGTTTCTTGTATAGACTGAAGTGCTTCAGCAGAAAAACTTAAATGTTGTTGCTGAGGAGATTGGTGGGGGTCTTGCTGAGGAGGTGGGGTATAATGGGGAGATTGGGGGGTATGATGGGGAGATTGGGGGGGGGTTGTTTTGATGGGTGGATATGTCATGAGGGGAATCAGGGGATGTAGGGTAGTCTGTTGGATATTTCTCAACATTAATCATATCCATTTCTTCCTGGTTTACTGTCTGTAGGACATTACAAATCTGACTTTTCCTTATATTAGCAAATAAGTTAGTGATCACCTCTGTAGTATATACAATATCATCAGCCCATCGAAAAAAACGGGGCCTTTTGTCAGAATGCACAGGAGCATGAATAGTAGTATGCTCCAGGAACCAAATCTGCATAAGATGAAAGAAAATTTTAGCACTCACATTGAGCCAATAAAATTTTGAATGAATTTAACAGTTAGCACTTAGCACTCACAATTAGCAGAGGTACAAAACCGTTGATGTAACCTGCTGGCTTCTTATTTGAAATCTTGGAGGCTGCCTTATTAAACTCTCCAACTAAAAACTCCCTAATAGAACTAGTCCAGTTTATTGACAAAAAAATATCTGGACTATTTGCTATTCTTTGGATCAACCGAGGGGTTTTGAAGTTGTTTAGTTGAAAAAGTAAATTTGAAAATAAATACATGATAAACGTTCTTAACATAGTCTCCGGGGGGGGGTTTACTTGTTCAACTCCATCATGTCATCCCTTATTTCCTTTGATGTAACTGAAGTATGTGCTAAGGAATGCCAGGATATTTCTTCTCCTTTATTTGGCAGACCAGTGAGAAGGGCCACTTCATCAGCAGTGAAAGGAATGGGTTGACCTTTTATAACAAAGCATTATTTTGAAATGTCCCACCTTGAGATCAGCTCATAAATAAGAGGGAGATTTTGCTCAAATCCAGGAAATTCCAAAAACTGTATCATCTTTAAATGTTTCAATGTGTCCTTGAGTTCAGGAGTAATTTGCCGAGCAAAGTTATCACAGATTGTTCGAAACGAAGAAACATAGCATCTATAGGTAATTGGACGAACATATATCTGAAAATTGTAAAAAATAATAGATTAAAAATAAGTAAATGAGATACGCACAAAACAAGCACAACATACGCATAATATAAGCAACGGTCACTCACAGTGTACGCATAACATACGCATATATTACGCACATCACACGCACATTGCAGGAAACATACAGCAAATTATACGCACGCATAAAGTACGCATAGTGTAAGCACTAAGTAAGCAACGTGTACGCATTATGTACGCACAAAAGACGCATTGAGTACGCACAAACTACGCATATTTACTCGATGGTTAAAATTTGGTTAGGTTTTATATTTCAAATCTCAACATAAATTTATCATATAAACCTGAATACAGAGAAAACACGATGACATCACAGTATCAAACATTTAAAAAGTTTCGAGAAGCCATGCATACGCATAGAATAAGCATAAAATCGGAAGATCTTCAGACCCTTCAACGCGAACGCATAGCATAACCACAAAATACGCAATACGAAACAGAAAACATAGCATTAAGTTACCTTTTTCTTTGGGGGTGACGCCATCTTAGAAGAAACTGAGTGAAGAATGCTTGAAATTCCTCCGGGTGAATGCTTGAAAGTTCGAAAGTTTACTGTAACTTGAAAATCGAAACGTCGACTCCGCCATTCGACCTTTACAAGGGTTTAAATGTTGATGCCACGTCGACATTTCAATAGGCGCGCCACGTCGGCAACTGGGGGTCCGAACTGGAAAAAAATAAATTAGGTTAAATTTTAAAAAGGCGACGCCTTAAATATATGAGGCGCTCAGTAAACTTGAGGCGTAAGTCTCATAAACTAAACTTATTGCGTAGGCTTTGAGGCTTAATTGGTCGAAAATGTGCTGAGGCGCGCCTCAAGGCGCGCCTTTTATTGCGCAATTTTAAACGTTGTGTGGTACCATTTTGCAGTGAAACCATTAGTTAGAGGATGTATGTCAAGTCCTTATTTGAAAGAAATGATTTGAGAACGAATCTTAGTTATATTTTTGACTAGACATTCGCTCTTTGTTAGCCGAAGTGTTTTTCAAATTTGTCCACCTCGACAAATTGTTATGGAGGGTGAATGCATATTTTGCTTTAAGTATTTTGACTTTTTATTTTAATTTTAAACATTAATATTGTTCATGAATACGTTAAAGTCAATTGAATGTATTTTATGGAAATTTGGTGGTATTTTGAATGTTTGGGGTCCCCTCTAGTTGAGATCTTCTATCAACATGGCTATCATCAAGGTAACTTCATTGTCACTTTAAATGTTTATAATTTATAAGTATGAGAGGCATTTTAAAAGTTTGGGGCTCCTTCGGTTGAGATTTTCTATCAACACGGCTATCATCGGAGATATTTAAATAGGTCGTGTATCTGTCATATGAATCGTGTCAACTCTGATCGCCCACTGATAGAGAATTAGCTGCAATTGTTGATGTTGTGAGTTATCATACATATATTGTGAATCAAGAGTTCTATGCTTTTAGCAGTTAACGTTTCTTGTAATAGACCTTGAAGGTCTAATATGAACTTTGAAAATAAAATACTCTGGTTGGCGTTACAACTGTATATTTATTCAGTAGTTCAAGTCGTGTCTACTCCGGTCCGTTCAAAGAGGAGTATCAGACTTAAACTCGGGTTCACTTTTGATCCACGCAACATCCTTAGATGTCACGTGCGTATATACATCACACTCATTGGGGCCCATGCGGGTACGTGCTTTGGAATATATTTTGCATGATGCATTTATAAATTGCCATTTGTAAGCAATGCAGGAGGTGTATACAACATATTTGCATGTCAGCATACTAACATATGTAGTTATGTATTTGCATGTATGCATTTGTATCTTTCATGACGTGTTTGATATGTTGTGTAGTAGTTTAATGTATGATCATGGTATGTGATGTATTCGCATGATATGCACGTATAATGCATAGATGCATTCCATATTTTCCTGTATAATACACTTGCATGATAATTCATTGATTGTATAGTATTGCATGAAGGGTTTGCATGTTTACATATGTACTTTCACATTTGTATACATATTATGCATTTACATATATATTTGCATGTTGGTCATGTGTGTACAATACATTCATATGTTATTCATGAATTTGCATAGTGCATTTGTGTGGTGGCTCAGGGCACTGACATAGCATATGATGCACTTTGGCATATTGGACAACTTGTTTGTGCAAAACACTTTGCATGTTGTGACATGTATATTCACAATATGATCGTGCATCACTATAATGCACCGTCACAAGGTGTGGTATATTGCATATTGTATGATATGCTTGTATAATATACCCTGCATAGTGTAATGTGTGTATGCTTTATATACCTTTCAAAATATTTGTAAAATGCATATGCATGCTATGAATGCATCAATGCGTATTTAAATGCATTAGGGGGTATTTTTACAATATTCAAGTATGCTCAATTGTGCATATGATGATCATTTAAAAAGTGCACAGATTTCCATTTGTGTTTGTAAACGTCTTCTGCCTGCTTATACGAATGTTACGAATCCGATGGCATATTTAGCTCGTTTCATCTTTTGTGAGCTGTCATTTTCTTTAGTATTCGACCCATAAGAGCGTAATTTTTTCTGCAAACACGTCATATGATGAATCAGGAGCTTTCCACCAGTGCTCTATAATTTTTAATATAAATTCTTTATTCTTGCTTGTAGGTGAATCTTAGTGTTGGGCTATAGGTCATTTATTGCTTTATGCAGATAGGTTGTTGCATAATGCAAGCTTTGTTAACACTGTTCATGACCCAGCACTAGGCATTCAGGAATCACCATATGTTGCATGTAGGTGAAGTTTGCTCAACGCTTATCTTCTAATATTACTTGTAGGTGGGTTATAGCGTTGTGCTACGAGTCGCTCGTTGCTTCTTGCAAGCGAGCTATTATGCATTGCAAACTTTTTTAACATTATTTGCTGGAGAGCATTGGATATTTAGAAGCCTCCAGCTGTCGCATATAAGTAGACTACATTCGACGTGAATCTTCCAACATTATTTATAGGTGGGTTATAGCGCTATGCTACAGATTGCTCATTGCTTCTTGTAGGTGAGCTGTCGTGCACTACAATTTGCTCATGCAAAATATATGTTGATGTTAACTACCGGGCGTTAATGCATTTCTTTTATTTGTTAAAACCTCATTAGACATGTTTTGTTGACGAGTTGATTGCATGTCAACTTTCATTACTTGCATGATTTAACATATTTGCTTGTATGTTGATGTTAACTACCGGGCGTTAATACATTTGTTGCATGTTATTTCCTTTGTGTTAACTGTTATGATCATGATGGGCTCTTGATTATTTGCTGGTAGATGAACCGTCAGCAGATGTTTGCATTCATCCCTTCTTGCTTATATGCTGATTGATAGGATCATCAATTATTCTTGTTCGTATGTAAGTTATATTATTTATTGAAAGTCTCACATTATTGTTTATAGTTGGATATTCATATCCCATGCAGTTTCATTATTCAGCATTTGTCCTTTACTTGTTTATTGATATTCATGTGAATGACTAGGTTTGTTGTTTAGTATTTATATATTTTTGTGATTGTGTATTTTAAAGTTTAAGGTCCAATTACATGTAGTTTTATTCTAGTTCAGTTCCCTACCAACTTAAATTTCAGTAGTCTCCTGACGTCTCCCCTATTTAGGAGAATTTTTTGGGAGTCTAGGCCTGACCACCACGTCAAAAAAGATGTTCATGGTCGGTGTTGGATGACACCATGGTCGTGTCTTCAATCCTACCACACCAAGAAATGCGTGCACGGGATCCTTAGGGATGCCTGTGTGATAGTTTGCAGTTTTTTCCCCTTAGGCATATAAGCTTGTATACAAGTACTTAAGTTTTACCCCGCCACGCTAAAAAAAGTGTGCACAAGACTTACCCACCTCACCGCAAGCAACGCAACGAGTTTACTCTCACTGTGTCAAGAAAAACACACATAAGTGGTTGCTCGCCATGCTGCAAGCTCAGAAAATAGAGTTTTGGGGGTTTTTGAGTTTGAGATTGATTATATCTTGACAAGCAAGGTGGCAACGACGACAGTGTTGATATTGACGGCCACATCGATAACAAGGGGTCAAACCATAATCAAAATCTCTCTTTTTCCCCTCCTTTTTTTGTACTTTCCTAATAATAGATGAGAGGGTTAGGAAGAGAGCAAATCTTTGCTTAAAGATGGAGTGATATTGATTGGAGTTGAGGATTGAAGTGGGTTGATTTTAGTGGGGACTTGTTGTGCTGTAGGTGGTTGATTAGAGAAGTAGAGCTGAACTTTATTAGAGAAGTATAGGGTTATAGAGGAGATGGGATTTTGTTATTTGGATGAAATTTGGGCTGGATTTAGGTGTAAAAGGGGGCTACTGTTGGGTTGGAATTGGGTCTAAAGGGGGCTGCTATTGATTGGCTGTTTAGGCTGAAGTTTGGGCTGGATTTGAGTGTTAAGGAGGCTGCTGTTGGAGGGCTGTTTGGGATGAATTCGTAGAGGAGTTGGGGAAGTATTGGGCTGATTGTAGTGATCTGACGGTAGATGAGGGTTTCAATTAATGGGCCTTAGGCTTGCTAAGAAAAGGAAATGAGTCTAAAGGGGGCTTCTGTAGGGCTAATTATTACGTCTTCTGACCTGACGTAGAGCTACATTCGGCCACCAATAACATATCGCCACGTGCTCTTACTCTTTTACTACGCGGCCCGACGACTTGACCCGTAGCGGAACCCGGGAATGCTATGTTCGCGATTTTCTCGGTATTGCTCGGTATCTCAGATCGGTTCTATTTTTGATTCCTTCTTCTCCGGCGATGGCGACTGCATCTTCCTACTGGTGTTACCGCTACAGTCGCTTTGTGAGGGTCTAGTCGCAAGACGCGATTGTCTGTCCTGACTGCGATGGTGGCTTTCTAGAGGAGCTTGAGCGTCGCGTGCCGGTATCTTCTTGGCGGCAGTGGGGATTTCCCAGAAAGCCAGCCTGAGCCCATCAGAATGCGTCGCCACAGGCGCAATGGAACCGGAGACCGCTCGCCTTTCAACCCTGTCATCATTCTTCGCGGTCCTTCCGACAGCGGCGGTGACCGCGGTGCCGATCGCCCATCGAGCAGAAGCTTTGAGCTCTACTACGCAACAAATCTCTTGCAATACCGAGCAAATCCTGAGCAATACCGAGTTTTTTCTTGCAATACCAGGCAAATACTGAGTTGTACCGAGTTTTTCTACAACTCGGTACAACTCGGTACAACTTGGTATTTGCTCAGGATTTGCTCGGTATTGCTAGAGATTTGCTCGGTATTGCTAGGTATTTGCTCGGTATTGCAAGAAAAAACTCGGTACAACTCAGTATTTGCTCAGTATTGCTAGGTATTTGCTTGGTATTGCTAGAAAAAACTAGGTACAACTCGGTATTTGCTCGGTATTGCTAGGTATTTGAAATGATGGGATGTTGTTCGGCTCGTCAAGGATTTAAAAAAACGCATGTGAGAGAACCCAAAAAACAGCGGGTCGGGTCGGCGTCTTTTCTTCATGCTATGTGGCGCTAAAGGTGGCCGAACGTAGAGGAGCGTACATTCACCGGACCAAATAAAAGTTCCTTCTGTAGGGATGGAGTTCGGCTCAAAAGGATGGGAGATGGAGTCACGGCTGGAATGTTGGTGGCAGCTTAGTAGGTGGAGGTTATTCGGTTGTAGCAGTGGAAGGGAATGGGTGTCACGACCCGACCCGACCCGACCGGGGCGGATCCCGCCCGCACCGGGCCGCGACCAGCCAAACAAACAAACCAGGATCTAGCTTTGGAATTTGCTTCGGAACTTATTCTTCCAAATATTTCAACTCAAAACAGACTCACAGAGCTACTATGAAACATCAAATGCAGCGGAACAAATCATCTATATTTTTCTTTTCCTCAAAACAATCATCTACAAATACAGTACATGTCTGACAGAAAGAACAAAGAAGAAAAGCCATGACTGTACAAAAATCAAAAAGTACAAAAATACCTATAACTGATCAGACTCTGAATTCTAGTCCAAGATCTCCTTCCCTTTCCCAGAACCTGAAAACCACCAGAAAAGAAGGGTGAGCTCAACAGCTCAGCAAAGCGACAAACCTCCAATCAAAACTTCCAGAATCCAAAACCAACAACTTCAAACCAAATCCGTACAGAAACCAGAACAGAATCAGACAGATATCCAAAATTGTGCAGATCAAAACGAAACAGATCAAATCAGAACAGATACGAACATATATCAAATCTATCAATTCAGAACAGGTATCAAATCAGAACAGATCTAAACGGAACAGATCAGACAGAACTGTACGGAAACAGAAGTCATATCAAATCAGATATCGGATAGTATTGTAATTAATAGCTAAATTCCCTGACACTGACAGACTCTCTACGGATTCTGGCCCCTTATGCTTCCCTTTGTGCTCACGGCACCAGAACAGATGTGCTTATAGCACCAGAACAAATGTGCTTATAGCACCAGAACAGAATTCATCGGATCCGGAACAGAATAGATATAAGATTTCAGATTGAGCTCTTTTAAGATTTCCCAGACACTAACTGAATCTCTTAGGATCCAGGCCCCTTATAACTCCCTTTTTATAGCATATACAGATAGCATATCAATTCAGAAGAAATTCGGACGAATTCAGAAATCAGACAAAAATCGGGCAGCACAACGGCTGTATACGGAATTTACACAATTTTCCTGAAAAAATCACAGAATACCAAATTTGCACATAATATAGATAACAACATTGCAAGACTTTAATTCTACTCCCACAACATTTTTAGACATCGTAGAAAAATACAGTCGAAATAAAACACCGCTGAATTCAAAATACCCGGACAAAAATCTCCAGAAAATAACCAAAATGTGCACACTCGGCACGTCAACAACATACGAAAAATTACACGGTAAAAGCTGAACCAGACGGGAAATACGGACAAAAATCACTAACAAAAATCAATTCTGGACAGATAATACCATCAAACACGACGGTTCTGAAACTTAAGAAAGGCGGATTGTGCCTTACCTTGCATACAGCAATATCTTGAATAATCACGTCGGACGAAAACGGACCGGTGTTGCCCGAAAATCAGCTTTTCGAAAAATTCCCTCGACCTTCTCTCTCCTCGGCTGAATTTTTTAGATATTTTTGATTTCCTCTCTCTTCAAAATGACTTGATTTCAGCTTTAAAATACTCAGATCGGCCTGGCCGATCGCACGATCGTCCTGGACGATCAGACCAATTTCACATCTTCCTGGGATGATTTCGCAGGACGATCCAGGACGATAATTAATTTTCAAAAACCCCTTGCTCTCTGACTTGTGCCATCTACTGATCATCCCGGGACGATCCCAAATCGGCCCGGACGATCCCTACAGGAAATCATTCCTGGAACTTCTGTACATAATCTGGAACAAAAATTGCACTGATCGTCCCGGGATGATCCAGATCGGCCCGGACGATCCTGGAGCAGATTTTGATGTTACAATCTCCCCAACTTCAGAAAAATGTCGTCCTCGACATTGTCCAATCCAAACGACGTTAGAACAAGTACGGGTACGACTGTCTCATGTCAGACTCCTCCCAAGTCGCTTCCCGTGCAGTACGGTGCTTCCACTGCACTTTAACCATCGGAATCTCTTTACTTCGTAGCTTTCGGACGTCGTACGCCAAAATCAACTCTGGCTCTTCCTTATACGCCAGATTCTCATGAATCTCAACCTCGTCAGCTGACAGCTTCTTCCCAGAGTCAGATACCCACTTCCTCAAAGTGGATACGTGAAACACGTTATGCACGTCAGGCATTGAATCAGAAAGAAACAGTCGATAAGCAGATTTTCCAATCCTTTTCAGGATTTCAAAAGGTCCAACATACCTTGGACTAAGCTTGCTCACCTGGCCAAATCTGCTCACACCCTTCATCGGGCTGACTTTGACATACACAAAGTTGCCAACCTGAAACTCAACAAACATGTGCTTCTGATTGTAATATTTCTGCTGTCGATCCTGAGCCGCTTTCAATCTTTCTTTAATCAAGCTAATCTTCTTAACAGTCTCTTCAAAGAAAGTGGCACCCAGTTCCTGTCTATCTCCGACCTCAGTCAGAGTCAAAGGAGTACGGCACTTCCTGCCATACAGAGCCTCGTACGGTGCCATGCCAATACTGGACTGAAAACTGTTGTTATATGCAAACTCAATCAAAGGGATATGATCTTCCCAGCTTCCGTCAAAGTCCAAAACACAAAGCCTCAACAGATCTTCCAGCACCTGAATAGTCCTCTCAGACTGTCCGTCAGTCTGAGGATGAAAGGCTGTATTGAAATGCAGTTTTGTACCCAAGCCTTGCTGAATGCCCTTCCAAAGTCTGGAAGTAAACCGTCCGTCTCGATCAGAAACTATCACTCGAGGCACACCATGCAATCTGACTATTTCCTTCACATATATCTGTGCCAAGCGATCCACCGGATCGGTCTGTCTGATCGGAAGAAAATGGGCGGTTTTCGTCAGTCGATCTATAACCACCTAAATGGCGTCGTGCCCTTGTCTAGATCGAGGAAAACCCATTGCAAAGTCCATCGTTACCTCCCACTTTCACTCAGGGATAGGCAATGACTGCAACAGTCCACCTGGTCGCTGATGCTCTGCCTTCATCAACTGACAGGCCTCGCATCTCGACACAAACTCTGCCACATCCTTCTTCATTCCAGGCCACCAGAACAAAAGCTTCATGTCAGCATACATGTTACCACTGCCTGGATGAATAGTGTAGCCTGAATGATGAGATTAGTACAGAATCTCCTGCCTCAAATCCCCAAACACAGGAATCCACAACCTGTTCTTACAGAAAATAGCACCAGAATCAGAAATTCGAAGTTTAGGAGTCTTACCAGATCCAATCTGAGCAATCAACTTTGAATAATCAGAATCTGACTTCTGGGCTTCCTGAATCCTTGCTTCCAAAGAAGACTGAATGCTCATCTGAGCTAAATCCAAACCACGGGAGGAAATCACCTCCAACTGTAATCGCTCCATATCTCGAATCAGGAAATCATCAAAAGTGAGCTACAAACCTGATAATCCAGAAGACTTCCTGCTCAGAGCGTCTGCTACCACATTAGCCTTCCCAGGCTGATACTGGATGGTCAAATCATAGTCCTTGATCAACTCGAGCCATCTTCTCTGTCTCAGATTCAGATCCTTCTGAGTGAAAATGTACTTCAGGCTCTTATGATCAGTGAAAATCTCACATCTGACGTCATACAGGTAATGATGCCAAATCTTCAAAGCAAACACAACAGCAGCTAACTCCAAATCATGCGTCGGGTAATTCTTCTCATGTGGTTTCAACTGTCTAGAGGCATAAGCAATTACCCTTCTATTCTGCATCAAAACACATCCCAAACCTTTCAGTGAAGCATCACTGAACACCTAAAATCCTTCCGTACCTGACGGAAGTGCTAACACTGGAGCTGAAGTCAAACAGTCCTTCAATCTCTGAAAACTAGCTTCACACTCCGGTGTCCAAATAAAAGGTACTGCCTTCTACGTCAGTCTCGTCAAAGGCGTCGAAATCTGTGAAAATCCCTTCACAAATTTCCTGTAATATTCGGCCATGCCCAAGAAACTACATATCTCAAATACCGTAGTCGGCCTTGGCCAATCAGCAACCACCTGAATCTTCTGGGGATCAACAAAAATGCCTTCTCCGCTCACCACATGCCCTAGAAATGAAATGCTCTTCAGCCAGAATTCACACTTGGAGAACTTGGCATACAGCTGATGCCGCCTCAAAGTCTCCAACACAATGCTCAAGTGTCTGGCATGATCATCCTCAGAAGCGGAATATATCAGAATATCGTCGATGAAGACGATCACAAACTGATCCAGAAACTCCCTGAACACTCGGTTCATCAGATCCATGAAAATAGCAGGCGCATTGGTTACCCCAAAAGGCATAACCAAGAACTCGTAGTGCCCGTACCGAGTACTGAAAGCTGTCTTCACCACATCAGCTTCCTTTACCTTCACCTGATAGTATTCAGATCTCAAATCAATCTTCGAAAATACCGAAGATCCGGAAAGCTGGTCAAATAAGTCATCTATCCGAGGCAAAGGATACTTGTTCTTGATTGTGACTTTGTTCAAATCTCTGTAATCAACACACATACGAAGTGTCCCGTCCTTCTTCTTCACAAACAGAACAGGTGCTCCCCAGGGAGAAACACTAGGACGGACAAAGCCTCTGTCTACCAACTCTTGAAGTTGAACTTTCAACTCAGAAAGTTCTTTCGGTGCCATCCTGTACGAAGCTTTTGATATCGGAACGGTACCCAAAAAAACATCAATAGAGAACTCCACATCTCTATCCGGAGGTAAACCAACCAACTCCTCAGGAAAAACATCCGCAAACTCCCGTACCACAGGGATCTCAGAAACAGAACCAACCTCCAAGTTCAGATCCCGCACCGAAGATAAAAATACTAGACATCTCTTCTTCCACATTCAGCTCACCTTCAACATAGAAATCAGACTGGAGAGAACACCTCGTAAGCCTTGGAATACACATCGCTCTCCAGCCATAAGCAAGCTCACTTGCTTCTTCAGACAATCAATCTGAGCCTCATATAGACTCAGCCAATCCATGCTCAAAATCACGTCATACGAAGAAATCGGCAACAGAATCAGACTCGATTTTCACTTCTTGCCAGAAATCTCAATCTCACAAAAATAAAACTTATGGGCAATCAGATTACTTCCAGCCGGCAAAATCACGGAAAGAGAAACCGGAAGTAAAATGGAATCCAAATGTAAAGTCTCAAAACACCTTTCGGATAGAAAAGAATGACTGGCTCCAAAGTCAAACAAAACACGACAGGGCTGATCAGAAATGTAAATCGTACCTGTCACAACATCTGGAGCGTCTCGAACCTCCCGCTGACTCAAACTGTAGACTCGTGGCTAAACTGGAGCTGGAGTTGAAGCAACAGAACTGCTCGGCTCTCCCTGCCTACCAATAGGTGGTCTCCGTGGTACAGAATTAGATCTACCACCTCTACCAGAAAATCCCTCTGGGCATGGAGGAACAGTCCTCGGTCTTCCTGTTGCTGAACCGGCAGGTCTGACAAAGCCCTCTGATCGGAACTCAGAACGCCGATCAAATCCAGTCTGGGGACACTCTGCAATCCGATGTCCTGGCTGACCACATCGGAAGCACAGACCAGCCATCCTGTAGCACTGGCCAAGGTGTCGTCGTCCACAACTCTGGCACACAGGTGCCATACTGACAGATCCAGAACTTGTCATACTGGTAGCAGTACTAGACGACCCTCCACTCCTCCTAGAGTCACCAGATCCAGAACCAGCTACAAATCTCCTCTTCCCAGAGGAACCACTGCTTGAAGCCTCGCCTCCAAACCTCTTCCTACTCGCAATCCACCGCTGCTTAGTAGCCATCAGGTCGTTCTCAATCAGACGAGCTCGCTCTACAAGCTCAGAGAAATCAGTGATATAGAACGGTATCAGGGGCTGCCTCAGAGTATCTCGTAATCCCCTCAGAAATCTGTAGCACCTCTCAACAGAAGTACTAACCAGCTGCGGAGCATACCTGGCTAAGGTAGTAAACTCAGCCTCGTACTGCATCACAGTCTTGCTCCCCTGAACAAGCCTTAGAAAGGTCTCCTGCATCTACTGTCGTGCAGAAGGGGGAACGAACCAGTCTCGGAACACCTCAGTGAACTCTTCCCAGTAATCAAAGAGTTCAATCTGCCCTGAAATTTGGCCTCCTGCTGGCCAACCCACTAATGCTCAGCCTCACCATCCAACAGAAATACTGCCAAAGGTACCTTCCTATCTAACGGACACTGCATGCCGTCGAAGGTCTTCTCTAATCTCCTCAGCTGCTATGGGCTCAACAGTGCCCTCAAACCTCGGAGGTTTCAACCTCAAAAACATCTGCAGATGTTTATCAATGTCATCAGATCTGACAGTAGAAGCTCTACTGTGACTCTCACTCATCATCTGAGCAACTAGCGTAGCAAACATAGACAGTGTATCAGCACCGGCCACTGGGGCTGTACTCCCCACTGGTGCTGCCTGACTAGCACTCTGCCCGTCTGTCATGTCTGGGTCTGGCTGCTCCATACAGAAAATCCAGAAAAATCCGAAAAACTATAACAAAAACAACACAATAAAAAGCCAAACAAATCAAAACTACCCCAGACAGACTCACTTACAGATCACTTCATATAGCTCTGTCTTACACAATCCAAATTCCAAAACCATTGCTCTGATACCACCAAAGCTTGTCACGACCCGACTCGACCGGGATGGATCCCGCCCGCACCGGGCCGCGACCAGCCAAACAAACAGAGCAGGATCTGGCTTTGGAATTTGCTTTGGAACTGATTCTTCCAAATATTTCAACTCAAAACAGACTCACAGAGCTACTATGAAACATCAAATGCAGCGGAACAAATCATCTATATTTTTTTTTCCTCAAAACAATCATCTACAAATACAGTACATGGCTGACAGAAAGAACAAAGAAGAAAAGTCATGACTGTACAAAAATCAAAAAGTACAAAAATACCTATAACTGATCAGACTCTGAATTCTAGTCCAAGATCTCCTTCCCTTTCCCAGAACCTGAAAACCACCAGAAAATAAGGGTGAGCTCAACAGCTCAGCAAAGCGACAAACTTTCAATCAAAACTTTCAGAATTCAAAACCAACTACTTCAAACCAAATCCGTACAGAAACCAGAACAGAATCAGACAGATATCCAAAATCGTGCAGATCAAAACGAAACAGATCAAATCAGAACAGATACGGACATATATCAAATCTATTAAATCAAAATAGATATCAAATCAGAACAGATCTAAACGGAATTGATCAGACAGAACTGTACGGAAACAGAAGTCATATCAAATCAGATATCAGATAGTATTGTAATTAATAGCTAAGTTCTCTGACACTGACAGAATCTCTACGGATTCTGGCCCCTTATGCCTCCCTTTGTGCTCACGGCACCAGAACAGATGTGCTTATAGCATCAGAATAGAATTCATCGGATCTGGAACAGAACAGATATCAGATTTTAGATTGAGCTCATTTCAGATTTTCCAGACACTAACTGAATCTCTTAGGATCCAGGCCCCTTATAACTCCCTTTTTATAGCATATACAGATAGCATATCAATTCAGAAGAAATTCGGACGAATTCAAAAATCAGACAAAAATCGGGCAGCACAACGGCTGTATACGGAATTTACACAATTTTCCTGAAAAAAATCACAGAATACCAAATTTGCACAGAATATAGATAACAACATTGCAAGACTTTAATTCTACTGCCATAATATTTTTAGAAATCTTAGAAAAATACTGTCGAAATAAAACACTGCCGAATTCAAAATACCCGGACAAAAATCTCCAGAAAATAACCAAAATGTGCACACTCGGCACTTCAACAACATACGAAAAATTACGCGGTAAAAACTGAACCAGACGGGAAATACGGATGAAAATCACTAACAAAAATCAATTCCGGACAGATAATACCGCCAAACACGACGGTTCTGAAAATTGAGAAAGGCGGATTGTGCCTTACCTTGCGTACAGCAATATCTTGAACAATCTCGTAGACGAAAACGGACCGGCGTTGCCCAAAAATCAGCTTTTCCAAAAATTCCCTCGACCTTCTCTCCTCGGCTGAATTTTTTAGATATTTTTTATTTTCTCTCTCTTCAAAATGACTTGATTTCAGCTTTAAAATACTCAGATCGGCCTGGCTGATCACACGATCGTCCTGGACGATCAGACCAATTTCACATCGTCCTGGGACAATTTCGCAGGACGATCCCGAACGATAATTAATTTTTTAAAACTCCTTGCTCTCTGACTTGTGCCATCCACTGATCGTCCCGGGACGATCCCAGATCGGCCCGGACGATCCCTATAGGAAATCATTCTAGGATTTTCTGTATAGAATCTGGAACAAAAATTGCACTGATCGTCCCGGGACGATCCAGATCGACCCGGACGATCCTGGAGCAGATTTTGATGTTACAATGGCTTTGGTTTGCAGCAGGTTGGAGGGAAGGAGCAAGAAATGGGTGGGTATTCAATATCGGGAGATAAATCAATTTACATTTCTAATCACCGTATATCTTATATTACTGCAATCCTCACTATGTAGTGTGCATCATTTAACCACGCTGTGATTATGGTAAATTCTGATATGCGGCTAGAAAGTTTGCAATCAGAGTAAAGGGCAATAAGTCTCAAGGCCATCAGTCCATGGCACACTGCGTTCAAAAATCATGGAAAGTGGGTGGGTATAGGTGGGTACGGCATCCCGAAAGTCACCATGGGTGGGCGTGGGTGGGCAAAGCATGTCCGAGTAAAGCATGGGTTCCCAATGGGTACCCAACGAGGACCCCATTTAGGGATTTGCTTTGAGCGTTGAGCTTCGATTTCGTTTCTTCTCAATTTTAATAACGAGAGTGGGAGATGAGCAGCCATCGTGGGTTTTGGTTAAGAGATGTGAGCGGCGTCGAAATGCTGAATTGTTGGATTACAATGTGATTTGAACAAGAGTTAAGCAAGATTTAAACAGGATTTTAGGAATTTGAGCAGGAATAAAATTCCTTGATTTTTGTGCGTCGATTTGTGCACCAACATATCTCTTAATTCTTGTTGTCGCCACGTCAAAATACATGAAAAATATACCTTTACACTCACGCAAATAACCCAAACAATATTACAGTCATTCTTAGATATTTTCGAAACTGCAAAGTTTGTTTCACAAACGGCCGTCATTTGGGCGACTTACCGCCTCATTGTGCTTGTAATTTGTCAATTTCAGCCGCCTTCATTCAATTCGACTACGAGAGGTTATCTCTTGGCTAAAATCGATGCTCTGATTACATCGGCGCGATCTGTTTGTCGATTAGAGGTGGTTCGGATAGTTCAGCGAAGTGTCGCGCTTGCTATGTTGCGTGGTCGATCGTCACCTCAGTCGCCTTCGCTCGCACAGATTTGGCATATGCGTGGAGGTCAACTATCTCACCATATGGTTCACTGTCAGTCCCTTACAAATCTTCATACTATCTCCATTAATTTTGAAACCCAATCTTTTCACCCAGACATCAAAGCCCCATAATAGTGAAAGGCTATGAATGCTAAGCTCACATCTCTTGTATCGAATCATACTTGTTTATGTATTGAATCATAGTTATGTACTTCACTTATCACCAGGAAAACACTCTGTCAGTTTCAAATGCGCATATAAGCTTAAACATAATCCAAACGGCTCTACTAGTTGATATGAAGCTTGAGTGGCTTTAAAATGTTACAACAACAAGAAGAAATACACCTATTGTAAAGATGGTCAATATTAAAATGCTTACAACTAGTTAACTCACATGGCTAAAACAATTGCTACATGAATTTGAAATCCAATCCTCTATTGGAGCTCCAGTTTTTTTTCCCCCGGATAATCAGGAAGTGATACACATCGTCGTGAAAACCCACCTTCCACAAGCAAACAAAACACATCAAAATTGACTGCCACTTTGTTTGCAATAAGGTCTAGAAGGATGCATGCATAAAGCTGATGCCCATATGAACATAACATTAACTTGTTTGACATCTTTACCAAGCCTTTGTCGGTCCACACCTTACATCCTCTTGCAAATGTCTAGTACGAACATCCATGACTTAAGAAAAAAATATATCGGCTTAAAGCTGATCCTTAATGTAATCCAACTAAAATATGAAAATACTTGAACCATCTTATGTTTGAACGCAATTAATAGCTCTTAAAAAATATATTTATAAATAATAGGCTCCAAATATACCAATAATTATTCAGATCATACTATAAGACTGAAACGCACACATAAATTAAACCTTATTTACTAATTTGTTCATAAATTCCAGCCAATGAATTATTTAACTAAGGCTTTCTCCAGTCAAACGTCAAGCATGCGTATGGCATCGTTTGGTCGCTCCAGCTGAAAGTCAAACCTTCAACTATTGGCGTCGCACTGTTCATTTCGCTATATATATATATATATATATATATATATATTATTCAAAAAATTGGTGAGAAAGAATATAAAATAAAGTATGAGAAATAATATATTATGAATATTCTCTTTTTGGTGTTAGAAAATGGAGTTCGGTTGGAAACAAGTTATTGCATATTTGTATATTATTGTATTTTGGAGTGAAAAATGAGTTTTTCGGTTGTAGATGTCCTAAGCAGTTGGAATAAGCTAAGAGCTAATACCATTATGCATATCCTCATAGCCTCAAACCTTGGCTCTATAGCCTCAAACTTCCGACGAACATACATCTTCATATAGTTCTGAAACATAAATTTTGGATAAGTTTCTTTCTTTTTTTCTCTGCCTCTTTCTCTAACAGCTCCGGCGCCTCGAAGAAGTCAGTCTTTTAAACCAAATGTTCCCAAGCTCCCTCCAAGCTTCCATGGCTACCACCTTTCCAGGACATCTTGAATTAGCCACCGGTCCATTGCCATGTGTACCAAAATGTTCTTGCGTTATTCTCCAACAATTTTGAATCATAGTTATGTACTTCACTTATCACCAGGAAAACACTCTGTCAGTTGCAAATGCGCATATAAACTTAAACATAATCCAAACGGCTCTACTAGTTGATATGAAGCTTGAGTGGCTTTAAAATGTTACACACAACAAGAAGAAATACACCTATTGTAAAGATGGTCAATATTAAAATGCTTACAACTAGTTAACTCACATGGCTAAAACAATTGCTACATGAATTCGACATCCAATCCTCTATTGGAGCTCTAGTTTTTTTTCCCCCGGATAATCAGGAAGTGATACACATCGTCGTGAAAACCCACCTTCCACAAGCAAACAAAACACATCAAAATTGACTGCCACTTTGTTTGCAATAAGGTCTAGAAGGATGCATGCATAAAGCTGATGCCCATATGAACATAACATTAACTTGTTTGACATCTTTACCAAGCCTTTGTCGGTCCACACCTTACATCCTCTTGCAAATGTCTAGTACGAACATCCATGACTTAAGAAAAAAATATATCAGCTTAAAGCTGATCCTTAATGTAATCCAACTAAAATATGAAAATACTTAAACCATCTTATGTTTGAACGCAATTAATAGCTCTTGAAAAATATATTTATAAATAATAGGCTCCAAATATACCAATAATTATTCAGATCATACTATAAGACTGAAACGCACACATAAATTAAACCTTATTTACTAATTTGTTCATAAATTCCAGCCAATGAATTATTTAACTAAGGCTTTCTCCAGTCAAACGTCAAGCATGCGTATGGCATCGTTTGGTCGCTCCAGCTGAAAGTCAAACCTTCAACTATTGGCGTCGCACTGTTCATTTCGCTATATATATATATATATATATATATATATATTATTCAAAAAATTGGTGAGAAAGAATATAAAATAAAGTATGAGAAATAATATATTATGAATATTCTCTTTTTGGTGTTAGAAAATGGAGTTCGGTTGGAAACAAGTTATTGCATATTGGTGTATTATTGTATTTTGGAGTGAAAAATGAGTTTTTCGGTTGTAGATGTCCTAAGCAGTTGGAATAAGCTAAGAGCTAATACCATTATGCATCTCCTCATAGCCTCAAACCTTTGCTCCATAGCCTCAAACTTCAGACGAACATACATCTTCATATAGTTCTGAAACATAAATTTTGGATAAGTTTCTTTCTTTATTTCTCTTCCTCTTTCTCTAACAGCTCCGGCGCCTCGAAGAAGTCAGTCTTTTAAACCAAATGTTCCCAAGCTCTCTCCAAGCTTCCATGGATACCACCTTTCCAGGACATCTTGAATTAGCCACCGGTCCTTTGCCATGTGTACCAAAATGTTCTTGCGTTATTCTCCAACACTTCTGAATCATAGTTATGTACTTCACTTATCACCAGGAAAACACTCTGTCAGTTGCAAATGCGCATATAAACTTAAACATAATCCAAACGGCTCTACTAGTTGATATGAAGCTTGAGTGGCTTTAAAATGTTACACACAACAAGAAGAAATACACCTATTGTAAAGATGGTCAATATTAAAATGCTTACAACTAGTTAACTCACATGGCTAAAACAATTGCTACATGAATTCGACATCCAATCCTCTATTGGAGCTCTAGTTTTTTTTCCCCGGATAATCAGGAAGTGATACACATCATCGTGAAAACCCACCTTCCACAAGCAAACAAAACACATCAAAATTGACTGCCACTTTGTTTGCAATAAGGTCTAGAAGGATGCATGCATAAAGCTGATGCCCATATGAACATAACATTAACTTGTTTGACATCTTTACCAAGCCTTTGCCGGTCCACACCTTACATCCTCTTGCAAATGTGTAGTACGAACATCCATGACTTAAGAAAAAAATATATCAGCTTAAAGCTGATCCTTAATGTAATCCAACTAAAATATGAAAATACTTGAACCATCTTATGTTTGAACGCAATTAATATCTCTTGAAAAATATATTTAAAAATAATAGGCTCCAAATATACCAATAGTTATTCAGATCATACTATAAGACTGAAACACACACATAAATTAAACCTTATTTACTAATTTGTTCATAAATTCCAGCCAATGAATTATTTAACTAAGGCTTTCTCCAGTCAAACGTCAAGCATTCGTATGGCATCGTTTGGTCGCTCCAGCTGAAAGTCAAACCTTCAACTATTGGCGTCGCACTGTTCATCCGCTATATATATATATATATATATATATATATATATATATATATATATATATATATATATATATATATAATTCAAAAAATTGGTGAGAAAGAATATAAAATAAAGTATGAGAAATAATATGTTATGAATATTCTCTTTTTGGTGTTAGAAAATGGAGTTCGGTTGGAAACAAGTTATTGCATATTGGTGTATTATTGTATTTTGGAGTGAAAAATGAGTTTTTCGGTTGTAGATGTCCTAAGCAGTTGGAATAAGCTAAGAGCTAATACCATTATGCATATCCTCATAGCCTCAAACCTTGGCTCCATAGCCTCAAACTTCCGACGAACATACATCTTCATATAGTTCTGAAACATAAATTTTGGATAAGTTTCTTTCTTTTTTTCTCTGCCTCTTTCTCTAACAGCTCCGGCGCCTCGAAGAAGTCAGTCTTTTAAACCAAATGTTCCCAAGCTCCCTCCAAGCTTCCATGGCTACCACCTTTCCAAAATAGTTTTATTATAAAAAAATTTAGTTCAAAAAATATTTGTACTAAAAAGCTGTTTTAAGAAGCAGTAAGAAAGTTATTCCAAATGAAACTAAAATTTTGTTATTTGCTTTTTTCCAGTTCTTCATCAATTTATAGAGAATTTAAATAAAACGGATCCATTTTCATTCATGCATGAACTCATTTTATATAACTCTTGTTGCGTTCTGGAATATTCGCGGCGGTAGAGAAATATTTAGTTTAGCGTCTTAGCATTGTACGAAAATCCAGCACACAAGCAGATAAGTGAGAGGGTGTAGCATTCATAAGAGACACCAGAGTTTTTACGTGGAAAATCCCTGAAAAGGGGGAAAAACCACGGGGCCTGGCCCAGTTTGAATGAATCCACTAGTATTTGTAGTCGATTACAAATGAGGCCCTTCCTTAGGAGAAGGCCTTGGATTGATATAGCAAATGTACATCATATAGATTGCATTACATGGTAGGAGTTACATATACAGGTTTGTTTGGCCTGAAGGACCGTAGTCGGCAGGAGACCGTGGTCGGCAGGAGACCGTGGTCGGCAGGAGACCGGGGTCAGAAAGACCGTTGTCTGTTGATGGAGGTCGGAAGGACCATAGTAGGCGACGAAGACCTGAAGGACCGTAGGCAGTAGGAGACTGGGGTCTGAAAGACCGTTGTCTGGTGATGGAGGTCGGACGGACCGTAGTAGGCGATGAAGGCCTGAAGGACCGTAGGCGGTAGGAGATAAGGAGTCAGGTGTTAGTCCCAGTGTCACTTGGAAGATTGGATGTTGATGGTCTAGCCTTGAGTAGGACGTCGGGTCTTAAGCAGGACGTTAGGTCTTAAACAGGACGTCGGATCTTCAGCAGGACGTCGGAACTTAACGTCGGGCCTTGAACAAGACGTCGGGTCTTTGGCAGGAAGTAGGGACTGAGTGTCAGGCCTTGAACAAGACGTCGGGTCTTTGGCAGGATGTAGGGACTGAATGTCGGGCCTTGAACAAGACGTCGGGTCTTTGGCAGGACGTCGGGGATGAACGTCGGGTCTTAAGGCGGTGGTCCGGCGAGGTTTTGTGGTGGTCCGACGAGATTCCTGCGGTGGTCCGACGAGATTCCTGCGGTGGTCCGGCGGTGGTCCGGCGAGGTTCTGCGGTGGTCCGGCGGTGGTCCGGCGGCTGTCGAGGAGGAACTCCTTCCTTCTCTTCTCTTCTTCTCTCTCTTGCTTGTCTCCCCTCTTGTGAAGAATGAGGGCTCTATTTATAGATTTTCTGGAGTGGCATGGTCCGTAAATAGGTGTGAGATCAAGGGCGAATAAGGAGTGGTCAAATGGACGGCCGATATTTAATCCTACGATCGTGCACCGTTTGTTGGACATTTGGAGGCCTTAATGATGTCGGAATTTAGTGATCTTGGGCTTGTTGGATTCGTCTCGTCGATCCGTTCGATTCAAGTATAAGCTCGTCAAAATCGGAGACCGTTTGGTAACTCAAATTGCGGTTTGAACCTTCCGACATCGCTTTGAACCCCTGATTCGGACTCATTTGGGCTCGGATTGGGTCGATCTTGGTGTCGTTGGGTTCGTATTTCCGAGACGCTCAGTTTGACTTTAAGCTCGTTGAAATCGGAGTTCGGGTGCTCCCAAAATTAATTTTTGAAATTTCCAACTAGCTTTTGCCTCGAGATTCGTGCTCGATCAAGATAATTTTTGTGATGCCGTATCAACTCTTATATGCATTTTCATAATCATTAATATTTTGGAAAATATAAAATTATATTAAAAGCCCACTCCACGCCATATATTTTCAAAATTATTAAATGATTGTTGAAATTAAGAAATATTAAGGAAAATCCCTCGAAACCCATCTTTGATTCTATTTTTTAATTAAAAAATAATTATTTGAATCCTAAATCCTAGAAAATCGATGCATTTACAAAACTCTTTGATTTTTTTTCCTTTTTTGTGAATTTTAAATTAGTTTAAATAAATAGAAAATTGACAAAATTGCTTAAATATTTTAGGGATACCTAATTGCATGTGTTTGAGAGCATGTGAGACCTAAATGTTTAACATTTTTTTGTTTATTGCTTTTCTTTACAATTTCATTATAAATTATTTTACAATACTAAAATAGAAAATTAATAAAAGATTTTTATTAAATCATTCCCAAACCTTTTAAAGCATAATTTCATGATCATTTAGGCTTCGGTTTGAGAGAGCTTTTTTTCTATTTTTTAAATCAATTTTTAATTATAAAAATTTCTAATTTCAAAATTTTAGATACTAAAAAAAATATTTTAAAAAATAATAATAAAAAAAAGTTATCTCAAATGAAGATTTTATTTGAAACGGTTTTTTTACTGCTTGTAAACAACTTTTTAGTATAAAATTTATTTAAGAAAATAGTAAAAAACTGTCTCAATTGAAACCAATGTCTTAAGAAATTTTTCTTAAATCCACCATTTCGGCTTTTTTGCTGTCTTAAAGCCTTAAAGGTGATGTTGTGTTAAGCTAATAAAGGCCCATGTGCTGAAAAACAAACAATACTAAAATATATGTACGTTTTTTTTTTCGGAAATAAAATTTGTGTACGTTGTATCCAATGAGTGGAAAAATTATTCTGTGCGGATATTGAACGTCGTCCGGAGATCAATAAAAATATATCATGTCACCCTTTTATTTCACCTTGGCTCTGTACCGTTCGATATAATGGCATCCAGACGTAGAGCTACGTCTAGAGTCCGTACAGAATAATTTCTCGTGTGACTTTTCAAGACGACTTGAGGGTCCATCATCGGATTCATTAACAAAGACCTTGACAATTAGGATTGTATTTCATTCTTTTATTTTATAATGATGTTATAAATTGGAGGAGGGCATCATATACTGTATGAAGGAAATAATTTAAATCTAAGATTTGTTTATCATAGAAATTAGTCCAAATTAAAAATTCATTTTGGGCTGTTGGTTCGGAGATTTGACTACTAAATTAGAGGTCTTAAATTCGAGTCTTATGTATGTTATATGTGCGTGAGTTTGTCTTAATTGGCCAAAATATCTCTAATAATAATAATAATAATAAATAAAATCTTATTTCATTTATTTGGAGTGTTGAATGTCGCCTATGGATTGCAGATGGTATGGTATTGATGTTCGGTTCCAATAATAATCCCCCTAAGGATGAACTACTTCCCCTACAAAATGGACTATAGAGGTTTTTTATGAACATATTGGGCATTAATTCTAATAAATGATAGAGAGAAAGTGGTTTAGTGAACTATGTCCACTTGTTGGTGTGCACTTCATTTGGACATGAGTTTAATGGAGTCGACAATAAGTTTTGTTTCAAATAACATGGTAGTAAATTTTAATGTTTTGAGGGTGTTCATAAAAAATAAGATTAGTTGTAATATGTATAGTGAATTTTTTTTCTCTTTTTGGTTAAAACCCACAAAGAGGTTTACGCGTTGATATAAAGAGAGGTTACAAATCTTTAAAAGCTCCTAAGACTCACTAAAAATACAATCATTGAATTAAAACCTAAGAGCCAACAGAACTTAACTATTACAAATAAAACCAATAGAAAGACAATTAAAGACAATAGAAAAAGAACCAGGAACCAGAAGCAGTGTTCAACAACAAAGCCACAAAATGTGAGACAGATAATAAAGGCAGCCAATCTATAAGAGGAGCCACCAAGAAAACTGCAAGAGCACTTGCAAGAGAAGAAATGAGGCAAAAACCGTTAGACACCAAACCGATCCGGTAAGGACCCACCAGAAAACTACCCTTGAAAACAATAACAAAAAATCAAAATAACCAAAAAAGAATACAAAGAGCATCCCCCAAACACACAAACCAACATAGCAGAGGATTACAAAAACCTAACCTACATAGTCCCAAAACAAACAAGCAACCCAAGACACCACAAGGAAACTAAGGAAAGAACCAACAACCCCAGCCCAAACAGAAAATCCAAAAAGCAATCATTTCATTTTGGATTTCCTTTGTTTATGTTTACCACTTTTTTTGAAGGAACCGTCCTTAGCAATTTGAACTACATTAAGGTCATAGTTATGCACCTCATCCACATCAATCTCACCCTTAGCGTACCAATTAGATGCATAATCATACTTTTCAAGCCATTCCCCATGATCCTCCTCAAAATCCTTCGAATAAGCCGCTAAATGAACTAACAAAACATCGTTAGCTATCAGAGAAATAGGAACATCAATGAGAGGGATGGTAATATGTACAGTGACTTGATTATCACAAATTATAATAGTAGGGGAATTTGTGTGTATCTCAAGAGCTTTTAAAATTCTTGGATGTACCCAATAGGTTATTGGGATACTCAATATCATTGATTTGATGAGGGAGTCAAATTCTGATTTAAATTTAATAGAAAAATATCATTTCTAATACATCTTAACAAATTTTTTTTAGCATAGGCTAAATCTCATACATCTACTCTCTTAATGGGGTCATTGAAAGACCAATATTTTATGTGACCAAATCATCTAAGATAACTCCCTTTAATCTTATCTGCCATTGGAGCTTCTCCAACCTTAAAGCTAAGCCAATACTATTTTAAAATCTAGCCCAGCCATTTGATGCATGAGAGTTCAATACAATAGAAGGGCATGATCTTTAGAGAAATATAACATGCAATTTTTGGAATGTATTTTTAAAACATGAAAATTAAAATTATATTTTCTTGTTATTTACTCTTGATTAATTAGTTTTATGCAATTTATCTTTATTTATAAAACTAAGTTGGTAACAAATGATTGAGTACCCAAAAAAAATATGCACTTGCGTTTAGTTATTACATAAGGATTTTTTTTTTTTAATTTGCATATTTTTTAAAATACAAATAAATACATATGACCCTCTTCCTCCCTTGGAAGATATTTTAAAAAGATTTCAAAGATTTGGGAGAAAATCTCTACCCATGTTAGAGATGAAAGAAATTTAAAAAAAATTTGAATATTCCTTAAGACAACCTAAATATATCCTTCTACTTTTAATGGATGGAGATAAAAAGAGTTTGAAGCTTAGCATGAATAATAAAACTCAAAGGATTGTTTATATATTTAGGAAAGATGCAATAATAAAAATATTATTATAAAAATAGTTTTTAAGGGAAATACAAAAAATTCTCCCTTAACACAGAAAATATAAATCTCCAATTAAATAGATCTGACTAAACAATTGAAATATCTATCTTTGACATCTATCATAATTTGCATGAACCCTAATCTAACTTTTATATTTAAGTAGATGAGCCTTTTGGTCCCTTTTTTTCATTGAGAGTGTGCTCTTAAAACTTTTGAGAAAGTTATTTATACTTTTTATGAGCTCAATATAATGTGCATCTTATTACACTAAGATGCACATAACCACTTTAATTTTACATCAACAATTTGACTTTCATAATTTGAAGACATTTTGGTTCTGGCTTTAGCCGTTGAAAAATCCACAAACTATTACGGCATGACATTTATTATTAGAGATTTATCATATCCCCTTACTAAGCTTAGGCCATACCTCACCTACTTTTAGGTTTCGTTTGGGATGATTTTTTAATCTTTTCTTAAAACAGCTTTCTTGTAAAAAAATTAGGTTTTGTTTGGGACGGCTTTCTTTCTGCTTCTTAAATCAATTTTCTAGTACAAAATTTTAATTTTTTCACTAGAAAGCTGTTTTAAGAAACAGAAAGAAAACCATCCCAAACAAAGCCTTAAATTTTTGTAACAGAAGCTGTTTTAAGAAGCAATAAGAAAGTCATCCCAAACAGAACCTTGTTCAACTTTGGCAAAGGATTTGGACCATTCAAGTCACCTCAAGTTGAATACTTTATATCAAAGCTTATGATCACATCAAGATCTTCAAAATCAAACACTTCTATTCCAAACAAAATCTCTTTTTTATATATATATCCACAAACTATTACGACAAGACATTTATTATTAGAGATTTATCATATCCCCTTACTAAGCTTAGGCCAAGCCTCACCTACTTTTAGGTTTCGTTTGGGACGATTTTCTTATTGTTTCTTAAAACAACTTTCTAAAAACAGCTTTCTAATAAAAAAATTAGGTTTTGTCTGGAACAGCTTTCTTTCTGCTTCTTAAAGCAATTTTTTAGTACAAAATTTTAATTTTTGCACTAGAAACTTGTTTTAAGAAACAGAAAAAAAATACCATCCCAAACAAAGCCTTAAATTTTTGTAACATAAGCTGTTTTAAGAAGCAAATAAGAAAGTCGTCCCAAACAAAACCTTGGTCAACTTTGGCAAAGGATTTGGACCATTCAAGTCACCTCAAGTTGAATACTTTATATCAAAGCTTATGATCACATCAAGATCTTCAAAATCAAACACTTCTATTCCAAACAAAATCTCTTTCTTTATTTTTATTTTTATTTTTATTTTCTTAATACTTATAAAGCCAACCAAAGAGCAAGAAGCATTTTTTAGTTTGAAGAGAGTCCCATAGATGAAATCATGCTCTCAATTATTTAGCAGTACCTACTGTTAGTTTATTTGACACTTGCTTCTAAACTAAGAGTTTTAAAAGTCCATGATGATATGATGGCTATATTCCTCAAATTATTCTAATAAATTTTATTTAATAAAGGAGTTATTAGCTATATTATAGCATATTAAAAAAAAAAAATTAAGTATTGACGTGGGTTTAAGGTTGCTCAAATGATCAAGCATGTCATAAAAGGACAGAATTTGGCAAGCAATATTCAATTTTATTTTAATTTTTTATTGTTGTTAGGTCCTTCTTGCTTATCTTTAACTAAACCAAATATTTAATATCATTAAAGTCAATTTATTTATGCTTAATTTGCTAGTAATTTGTTAATTAAAAAATATTATGATTTTGATTCTTATGATAATAATGTAAAAATATCCTTTATTAGACATGCCTATGTTCCATAATTACATAAAAAATTGTACGGTAATATCTTGATAATTTTTTTATCTGGATGAGCTTTAAAGTCCTTAGATTTGTATTGAGATTAATATAAATTTTGGGTATTATTTATAGCACTAATCTTGGTGCATATCTAAGGACTTTGCAGCCTCACTTGATGTAAAATGCGTCATGATATCGTCATATAATTTTTTTCATCATAATAATTGTGAAAAGATCTGTACATATTAATTGAAGAATATTATTTTTACAAGATCAAGAATTTGAAGTACATACTTTGCAATTTACTACTAATCATTAAACAACAACAACAATGATCTTAATAGAACACTAATCTTAGTGCAAATCTAAGGACTTCAAAGCCCCCTTCTTGATGTAAAATGCATCAGAATATCCTGAATATCATGGGGCAATGAAGAATAGATGAGTTTATTTATAGTTTTTTGTGAGTAGCATGACCAGTAAATAAGAGAGATATCAAGGTTACATTAAGAGTGGTTTGAATAAACAACCAATATTGATCCGCTTGATTGCAGACCGTTTATTGGGCATTTGAATATCTTCATAATATCAGAATTTGGCAATCTTGAGCTCGTTGGATTTGTCTTGTCAAACCGCTCGATTTGACAATAAACCTGTCACATTTGAAAATCATTTGATATCCAATATATGATTTAAACCTTCGAAATAGGCACGAATAGTGAAGGCAGACCCATAACAAAGAGACTTACTTGAAGAAATGACTTGTCCACCAAATCATTCTTAGAGAACATTCTATTCTTCACTAACTCTCCTAACCCTCCACCAAACTTTACCAATTCATATGGAAATTGGAACAAATAAATATAATTTCATGTAGACTGCGTGAATCCAAAGGCATGTTTTCCACGTGTCTTTCTCCTTAGATGCAGCCTTATTGGACTCATCTGCATCAGTAATGACAAAAACATTAATTACGGATATGCCACTTTGCTATAATTAGTCCTTGAGTGATTAAACTTCTCAAGCTAAAATTATTAATATGTATATATGATGAGTAGCTCTGACGCAAAGCAGCAGGAATTAAAACACGTGGCTTTGCTTGTTTTTCCTCTTTTTCTTTTGGTAAGAACTTTTGTTTTCTTGTTTTATTTATGAAACTTAAGCATTCTAATGGAAGAGTTCTGTCTTTTTGTAAGTTTATGAACGATCTTATGATTCAGTAAGAGATTATTTTGTCACTCTTACATAATATTTTTAGCATCTCATCTTGATCTGATAGTTGAGAGATTTGACTACCAGCTAAGAGTTCATAGCTTACGTATGTGATGTATGTGTGAATTTATCTTAGTTGACTTAAATGTTCCCAAAACACAATGTTTTTACGTAAGAGAGCATAAAAATTTCTAATAAAACTACTATGTTATTTAGATTATAGTATTATGATCAAATGAAGTACATGTTGGCAGTAATTTTGGCCAAATTCTAGATATTGTTGGTCTTAGATTTAAGAGAGGTTTACGTATTTATCACATAATTCTTATGGATTTATACATTGTTGAAGATTGTGATGTGGACCTGCTCATCGGATTCGTTTTTGCAACCTTTGCATTTATTATTTAACATAATTAAAATGAATATAAGAGGGGGAAATATGTACCGTAGACGTGAGACGCCGAATGAAAGATAATTGAATGACTTTGTATTAATTTATTTTATTATTTGAAGTTTTAATGGCTCTTTCAAAGTTTGTTGAGATAATTTTAGATGAATTGAAAATTTATTCTGTCGTCCGACCGTCTGTTTCTACCTCATTAATTCGAGCCACTGAGCTGGGTCGTGGCAGAAGGGTCATAAGCTTAAATTAGATTACTATCATAATCTCAAGGATGATGTACTATGATGATACAATAATTTTCAAATAATTTATTGAAAAAAAAAAAAATTTGAGCTTTTATAGGATAGTATTAACTTCGACCAAATTGTATACAAATCTTAAGCAAGGAACTTTTTTTCATCTCTAAATGTCGTATTTTCTCTTTTATGGGTTAAAAAAAAAGGATGGTATGCTTGCTTGACACACTAATCTCTAAAATATCTATTATCGTTACCACCAAACCCTAAGCCCACCAAACCCTAAGATAAGGAATTTATTGCTATAGACTCTTCTCTTAAATAAAGATAAAAGCCTTTCTAGAAAGGCAATTTATGTTATAACCATTATAAGAAGAAATGAAGCATCACAAAAATTTATTCAAAACGCTATGGCAAGCCCTAAGGCTATGGTGAAAATAGAGGATGACATCAAGGGCAAGTTTGTTTTGTTGAATAAAAAAAGACTCAACTTTGAAAAAATTGATAAACTAATATATTTCCTCAACTCCCTCAAAAACCTATCTGAATTATACTCTCTAACTCAAAATGTAATGACTTCCAAATGCTATGCTTGAGTTCCTCGGATAATTCTCATTGTTCATAAGTCACTAACTATATAACAAACTTTGCTAATATTTTTTAAACCTACAAACCTATCAGGAGGTGACACGTGTTTAGATTTGCATGTAACATCATATGAGTATTCTGTATAGCTAATTTTTTTATACTTTTCTCTGCAAGGTCTTTCTTGTAGCCCTTTGAACCCTAAAATAAGGGTTAATGAGGAATAGTTTGGGGCATGCTTTTCTATATTTTGGAGAGATTTTGAATTCTCTCAGATAATGGATACTCTGCTAGTTTGAGATTAATAGTTCATTTTCTCTTATCTCTCAATTCTCTCTACACTCTCCATTATGACTTAGAGGCTCTAACTCACCGGGTTTGCATGCTAGTGAAGTCGGGCTTCACCACCAGATAAATTCAACAAGGCCTAATATGAGTTCAACTTCTTTGATGAGTTTAAGCACGAGACAACTTCAAAGTCTTGAATGACTTCAAATCTATAACGAATTCAATGTCCATAACCATTCCAATTTTATTACAAAAACCCAATTAATCATAAATTTACATTAACATCCAACTAATCACTTTCAAGATAGACCTCCCACCACTAATAACATTATTATTATTATTATTTTGATTTCAATGCTTTGCATAATCATTGGTTTGCAAAAAAATTAATTGCTCTTGCTATCTTCTCTCTCATCCTTGGTCAGAAATGAAAAGCCATTTGGCCGTTGGCTTGTCAATTCATCAAAATTTATGATCATTGGCTATCTACTTGGCCTCACCTCCTTTTATTATGTGGTCTTTTAATGATGGAACCAAGGAGGGGACCACCTTTGATTATGAAAAACTTTGTCAAAATATCTTGACATCATTTTTTATATTATAATAAGTACTATTTAAAAATTCAAATTTTATATTTTTTTAAGATGAAATATTTAAATTTAGAAATATTTTTTCCCATAATTATTGGTTTTTCATTATATTCTAAATATTAATAAATATATTCATATAATTAAACTTTTTTAAAATATATTGGTGATACATATTATAATTTTAAAATTTTCTAATTAAAAAGCTATGGCATATCTTACACATTTTTTCTTTTCTTTGATAAGAATTGGTCCATATTATGTTATTCTATTATATTAAAATTATGTGATTGTTTTGTATTAAATTTAAAATTAATAAAAATATTTATTATAAAATATATGATAAATTAATAAAGATTAAGATATTTATGTGTAATCAATGTAATAAATTCAGAATTAAAAGTAAATAAGCATTAGCCCTTATATCAATTAATTTCAAGAACTCAACACTTGTTTTACAACTTGGTCACCTAATCATGCACATTAAGACCTAATCTTGGCTTCTTTGCAAGAAGCTCCACCACATTTATATATTTTTTAAGAATTCTAAACTTCTAGAAACTTCTACATGGAAAATTTGCTAAATGGAAAATGAGATAATGATCTAGGATGAGTACTGATATGTCATCAAAAAAATTAAATTGATCGGGCACCAATCTCGAGGCAAAATCAATCGGGAAACTTCAAAAATTAAATTCGGGATCATCTAAAATCTGATTTCAGCAAACTTATAGTCAAACTGAGCGTCTTGAAAATACAAAGCCAACAACACCAAATTCAACTCGATCCGAGCCCAAATGGGTCCAAATCAAGGACCTGAAGCATTTTTGGAAGGTTCGAACCACAATTTGGATTACCAAACGGTTTCCAAACATGACATGCTTGTAATCGAATCGAGCGGCTCAACGAGATGAATCCAATGAGCCCAAGATCACCAAATTTCAATATCGTTAAGACCTTCAAATGTTTGATAAACGGTCCATAATTAAAGGATTCAATATCAACCGTCCATCCGAACTACTCCACATTTGTCCCAAATCTCTCATCTATTTACGGGCCATGCCACTCCATAAATCTATAAATAGACCCCTCATTTCTTTTGAGAGGTGGTCCAAGGAAGAGGAAGAAGAGAAGAAGAAGAAGAAGAGAAGAGTATGAGGGAAGAAACTCCTCCTCTACCACAGCCGGGATTATGCCCGACTTCCACGGGACGCTGGAATTCTTCCAGATTTTCGTGAGATGTCAGAATATTGCCCGACTTCTAAGTGATGCCAGAATTCCGCCCAACTTCCAAGTGATCCTGGAATTCTGCCCAAATTCCAAGTGACACTGGAATTCCGCCTGACTTCCAAGTGACGTCTGAGGTTCACCCGAACTCCAAGTGACGACGAAATTCTGCTCGAATGCCATCTAACGTCAGAGTTCTCCTCGGCCACCCACTAATGTCGGACTTCTACTCGACGTCGGACCTCCATTCTTTGCCAGATTTCTACTCAACGTTGGACTTATGCCTGTTGTTGGGTTTTCACCAGATATATATTCGATGTTGAATTTCTATCCATTCTTGGACTTATACCTAACGGTCCTTCTGACTTACGTCGCCCATCTATTATAATCCTTTTGACTTTCGTCGCCCACCGACTATGGTACTTTTGACTTCAAGCGCCCATACTAGTGGATTCATTCAAACTGGGCTAGGCCCTATGATTTTTCCCCCTTTTTAGGAGTTTTTTCACGTAAAAATCTTGGTGTCTCTCATATGTATGATACACTTTTTCTCTCTTATCTGATTGCGTGCCGGATTTTCGTACAACGCTAAGATGCGAAACTTTATATTTCTCTACCGCCATGAATAATCCTGGATGCAACGAGTACAAATGGAATGTGCAATCCCAAAGAGGTCATTAGGTTTTTCATTAATTAAACTAATCATGGATTAAGAGTCTTATTCAACATCTTTGGTTTGTTAGGTATGTTAATCTTATTATAAAAAAATGATTAATGCTTAATCCACCCTTCTCTAGATGGATTTAGTTTAATCCATGTTGTATTGGAACAAGTTGTTCATTATTTAACATATAAAAATTGGCAAAAAAAAAAAAAAAGGAGCTGTATAAGCAATCAATTTTATTTTATCACCTTTTTAAATGTAATAGTTTAGCGTGTTTTTATAAAAAAAAAAATTATTAAAAAAATCAAATTATTAAAAAACACCAAAAAAATTTAAGAATTTTAAATATTAAATGATATATATAGCTCCTTTATATATATATGTCATCACTATTGTCATTAGCCACCACCAACAACCACTGTCATCATCTTTGTTGGAAGCTACTAACACCTCTACCATTGTCACCATTGCCTCATCAGCCATTATAGCAATCACCACTATCATTGCCCCATTTTCCACCACAAACCACAACCAATGTCGTTGTGATCATCTTATCAGCTGTTGTTGTTGCCCCATCTATGACTGTTGCCAAAAAAAAAAAAAATAATAATAAAATAATAAAAAAATATTAAAAAAAAACCTATGACTGATGCCACTATGGCACTATTGCATAAATAAATACAAATAACATATATTTTAAGATTTCAAACAAATTTAAATGAAATAAAATAAAAAAATATATATATATATAATTCTAAAACATCCCTTAGTTTTCTACAACCCTAAAATTGCTTCACCATTTGCTAATTCATTCAATGAAGATGGCCTAAATAAGATTTATCTCACAAAGTTCTCATTTTTTATTTCTAATTTAATTATTTTTTATAATAAAATTGGAATATCCCATTAGGCTTTGCCAAAAGGAAAGAAAATGGTGAGATCTTTTGAGTCAATTGACCCAATCTAAAATATTTCATGGATGTCAATTTGATGCTTTGTCATAGCCAATCAAATGTGCAATTCTAAGAAAAAGGAAAAAATAAAATAATATCTTGAAGATAAAAAAAAGAATATTTTGATGACAAAAAGGTTAAAGATAAAGATAAAGATTTATTCTCCAAATAAAATTAATTAAAAAAATTAAATGGAATTTCATTTTATTTGGATATAAAAAGATATATTCTCTAAATAAAAAAATATTAAAAATAAATAAATTGATTTTCCTTTTATTTGAATAATTTAATATATTTTATAATGAAATAATCGTGGTAAAGCACATGAAAATTGCTTTAAAATGCTATCACGTATTTTAAAAAACTAAAAATTTTTATTTAAAAATTAGAATTTAAATAAATTACCATTTTTTTAATGAGATATCTCTTATATTAAAAAGATAGAGATAGACATGAAAAAACTTGGTTAAAATGTATTATAAATGATCTTTATTAGATTTAAATGAGAATTTTAACTCTTAAAAAGATACAATGAAGAAAAAAGATTTATATTGCTGACCTCACATAGTAGGATAAAACTTTGATTTTATTATATTATTGTTATATAAATCACCTGATTTTTTAAAATTTATGATATAAATATTTTTCAAATTTATTATAACGATAACTTTTGTAAAAAAAAATTTTAATAATAGATTAATGCTTTCTATAGGATGACTTTTTTAATGTTTCTTAAAACAGTTTTTTAGTACACAAAATTTAATTTTATACTAAATAACTGTCTTAAGAATCATAAGAAAGCTGTCTCAAACGAAACCTAAATCGATTGATTCGGATCTCATCAAATTAATGTGAATAACATGAAAACTAACTAATCCTTCACAACTTAAATGCCAATTTGTAAAAACAAAACAAAACAAAATTAAGAAAGAGAGAGAGAGAGAGAGAGAGAGAGAGAGGATTCGATGTAAAGGGGAATAAGGATCGAGAAGGATGATCCAAAATAGAAGTGCCCAAGGAGGTAAAGGACAAGAGAAAAGTTAGGAGGATGAAGAAGAGGAGTGTCGGCTGCATAATTCAACTCGCATGGGCTAACCACCATAGCCCAAACCAAGTTGCACACTTCTCTCTCTCTCTCTCTCTCTCTCTCTCTCTCTCTCTCTATAACTCTCTCTCTCTCTCTATCTCTAAGTCACAAGCCCCCTCACCCTTCTCATGCTTTCTTAAATATATTCTCATTTATCTCACCACACTCAACCTCCTATTCTTTGGCTTCCTCCCTTTCCCTCAACACAATATATCTCCCTCCCTCTCTTCCTCTCCCTCCCCATTCCATCCTTCCTCCTCCTTCCCCTCTCTCTAAAATCCCAAAGGTCTCTCTCTCTCTCTCTCTCTCTCTCTCTCTCTCTCTCTCTCTCTCTCTCTGCCTTAGTTGGAATTGGTGCCTAAACAGTTTTAGTAATTGTAGGAAGAGAAGGATTGGAGATGGCAGGCCACAAGGGAGAGGACTTTGCTTCTCAAACAGAGCAGGTCAGAAAAATCCCAATCCTTAAAATCTCTGTTTTTATTTGATTTATGGGTTTAGATATTACTCTGTTTCTCTCTGTTTTTCTCTGTTTGTTTAAAAAAAAAAACAGAGCTTCTTCTTTGATTTGTTTAGCTGAATGATCCTCTATTGGAATAACTCTATTTTCTCTTAAGTCCTTCAACAATTGATAATTAGTCACTAGCTTTGAAGAACCTTTTAGAAACTATATTCGGTTAATATTGTAAAAAAATGTATATTTTTTGTTATAATGAGATTAGTGCATGTTAAACTCTTTGTATATAACACTAATCTCGAAGTAAATCAGATAGTTTTTCAATTCATCATTAATTTGGTTATTAAAATTAAAATTTATTTTGCAAATCTCAAACTTTCATTTTTGTTCTTTTGGTAATTCTTTCTATATTAGATGCAAATTTAGTGGATGATATGTAATTACCTAAAAAATAAAACATTTTATGGTAATAATTAATATGTAATATATTATTGTAATTATTATTAGAAAGTAATTAAAATTAAAATTGCATAATTTAATAGTATCCAATTCAAACTTGTTAGTCTCCGTCTATTTAGGCTGGCTTTGACTGTTCAAATTGGTTATTAATCAATTTTCTTTTATAAAAAATAATAAAAATAAAATCTTAGTCATTTTCTTTGAAAAATAATTAATATTAATAATAATAATAATTGACAGATATAAAAAAACATTAATAAATTATTATGATTTTTATTTCCGGTCAAATTAATTTTTATTATAATAATATTATTTATTTATTTAATTTTAATATCTGTAAATAATATTTATCTATTATATAAATATATAATTATTTTGGGGTCATGTAACAAAAATTACATATGGCTGTCCGAATATAAATTATATTAAAATGAGCTTAAAAATTATTGGATTTATTTTTAGATTAGTGATTTATAAATTCTTTATTTACAACTCTAATCTCAAAGCAAGTCGTTTTAAGGCCATTTACACAAATTTTTCCCTAAAAACTATTGCAACGAAAATTTTTTGTAAACGTTGACTTTTCAATTTCTACTTTTTTTTAAAGAAATATTCTCATTATTTATTTTTTATTTTCTCAATTACGCTATTATGAAGCATATAAAGTTCGGGAGTCAATCCGAATTGATGGCTCGGTTCAGCTCCAATCTTAAGTTATCATAATCCAATGTATTTGATCATAACCTGACCCTTTTATCATATAGGTCAAAATGTTTGACCCAATTTTGATTAACTCAAACCGACCTATTTGACAGACTTATCAGTTAGGTTGTGTAATTTTTTAGATCAACATGACTCATTTAACCTAATAATATCTTGTTTAAATAAAACGAACGACACGTTGAAACCAGCCCGAGTAATAATCAGGACAATTTCAAGTTTCAAATCAACTTAGGCTTTGTTTGGGACGAGTTTTTAGTTCACAAATTTTTCGATCTAAAAATTTGTACTAAAAAGCTGTTTCAGAAAATAACAAAAAAGCCGCTCCAAACGAAGCCTTAAACCTGCTAACAAGATTTATCAGATCGACCTAAATTCTAATTTTTTATTTGAGTTTAAATCGAATTGTCGAATTTGATCATTTATTGACACACTTTAAAAAAAAAAAAAAAAGACAAATTTCTCAAAGGCATAACAATTTTAAAACCCTAATTTCAACAACCCTAAGGAAGCCTTTGACTAAATTGCCGGCCAAATACTATAAGCCACCTTATAATCCAAACTTTATATAAAAATTAAAACTATTTAATCCTAATTTAAAGAAAAATATCATAATTTGTATATACTTTAAAATTAGTGCAATATAAATTCTTCATATATAATACTAATTTTAAAATAAATTTAATAATTTTTACAATTTATATGTATATATATATATTTTTATTAAAATATTGTGACATAATTATTTTTATTTAACATAATAAATTTATTAAGGAATAATTTCATAAAATATCTTAAAATTTCAGGTATCAATGGAGAAAAAATATGGAGGCATAATGCCAAAGAAGAAGCCCTTAATCTCAAAGGTAAGCTCTGCTGTTTGATTAGTTCAGTAATTAATTAAACACTAATTAGTTCATTTAATCATAATTAATTTTTGTAATTAGCTTATGATTTAATATAATTACAGGATAATGAAAGGGCCTACTTTGACTCTGCTGACTGGGCCCTTGGAAAGGTACATATTTCATAGCTATAACATTTGTGTTATTAAATTATGATTAGGCACTTTTATAAAAATATCCCAAATTGGTTTATCTTTGTCTAATTTTATTCATAACTGTAGCATTTTTGTAATTAGTATATAATTAGGCACTTTATAAAAGTATTTTAAATTATTTTTTCTTTGTTTAATTGTATTGATGACAGCAAGGGGGGAGTGTGGGCCAGAAGACTAGAGATACTGTGGAGAATCTAAGGCCCAAGCTGCAGGTATGGATGGGCTTGAAATCATCCATGTACTTTGAGATTAGTGCAATATAAATTTTTAAATATAACACTAATCTCACAACAAATTTAATAATTTCTAAATTGGCATAATATATATTCTTTGATCTAAATATGGATCTAAAATCTTTATTTGATATATCAATTTTATATATTTATATATCTAACATTTAAATCTTTAAATTTACTTAAATACTCTTTAAGTATCTAAATCTCAACATAGCATATGCATGGAAAAAATGTTTTTTATTTTAAAAAAAATTGATGTTGGTAGTATTTTTTATGTAATTTAGATATTTAAATGTTATATAAGTAAATATTAAAAATTAGATGTTAGATATGTAAATATATACAAATTTTATAGTATGTATGTAAATTCTTCTAATTAGTAATATATATAATGGTATATGATTAAAGATGAAATTCATATTTGATTTGAATTAATGAATTTTTCTGAGTAACTGATTAAATTTATTTGGATATTAGTGCAATATAAATTTAATTTTATTAAACATGAATTACACATATCTCAAAATAAATAATATATAGATTAAATTTGAATCACATAAATTTTCTCCCATTTAAATAATTTACATTTGAGAAAATCTTCTAATTTTAAATCTGATGCGCATGATTGCAGAGAACACCTCATCATCAGCTTCCTCCTCGACGTCCAGCTTGCACAACTGTCAAAGATAATTAGAGTAAGTTGTTCTTCATTTTTAAGAGAATCTCAGAGTTTGTTTGGGATAATCACTGTTGTGGAAAATTAAAGTTGTTGTAAAAATTAGTTTTTCAGTATAAAAATTTTTAAAAGGCATCTTGAAAGTAATAGGCAAACGAAATTATATTTATCTGAAAAAGCAAAGAAAAAAAAAAGCTGTCCCAAACAAACCCTTAGTCTTGAATATTTTGTTAAGCAAACCCTAATACTAGTTTATCTATGTTCTTAATTGGAATGATTAGCAGGTGGAGGTTGAAGGGACTGTTAATGAGAATTGAAGAGTCTTACCGATATCTGTTTGAACACAATGTGTATACAATATGTAATCATTTGGTATGAAGATCTCTTTGTTATTGATGTGGCTTTGAGATCTATTCATCAAAGATCATATGCTTCCAGTGGTCTAACTATCTTTCACTTGAGAAGAATCTCTTTCATATTTATAAATGTTTTAAATAGTTAATAAGTTTTTAGATGAGAAATGGATCTTAAATCTTCATGACCATTAAAGGAAGCTTTTTCATGGCTTTTTTCTTTAATGTTGAGTGAATAGGTTGAGAGTATATGACTTCGAATTTATGTTTTGTTTGAGGAGAGCAAAATCTTTAATAATTGGAGCAATTGGGCGGCCATGGAAATAGCTTTTAGCTCATTCGATATGTGATTAGTATTGTTCTTAAACTATCTAATGATGATGATGATGATGATGATGATGATGATAGGTTGCTCTAAGTTATTGAGCTTGATTAATTTTAAGATATAAAAATTTTGGAGTTAAAGTTTTGTTTGAATTTGAGTTCCATTTGGTTTGATTTACCTTAGATCAAGGAGGAAATAATAATATTTAGTATTATTATAAAATGCATCGCTGAACTCTTGCTTCAACATCAAAAATACTATAAACAAATGCAACATGCTAGGGCCAATGACTAAGGCTTTCTTTGAATGTTTCAAACTTGAAAGAAGGTAAATAAAAAATAATGAAAAAAATGCAAAAAAAAATAAAGGTCAAATCATTGACTATTATTTTTAATTAGAAAATTTGTAAAAGTTGGTCATTTTTCAATCATTTTTTAATTATATTTGTGGGAAATTATATGTTGTAAAATCAAAATTAATTTCTGACTGTATAAAACCATATTCTTTATTCTAACAAATGAGGAGAAAAGAGGGGGAGACTAATTGACACATATCTATTAGAAAGCTTGGAGAAGCATTATGATAAAAACTAGGGGTGTCAATATTTGACACGACCCGAAAATCAGACTCGAATCCGACATTAAAATTTTTAGTTATGGTCAACCTATTTCACAAACGGGTCGGGTTCAAGTTCCAGATTCGACCCATTTGAAAAAACGAGTCGGGTTTGGGTTGATCTGGCAACCCAAACTCAACCCGGTTTAACCAGAGACTGCCTATGCCCGTCCAGGCTGACCCCACTGCCCACAGTAGCATTTGCGCTACCCACCGTCATGTCCGTCTACTCACGTCGCGATGTTGTCACTCACACTGCCAGCGGTCGCATCCACATGGCCCATCGTCGCTTCCAACTCGCCGAGCCCGCGCTCACTTCCAGCAATGCGAGTGTCGTCGAACCCGCCAAGCCGGCGTCCTTCTGCCAAACTCACCAAAAGCTAGCAATATTAAAAAGTATTATCAGGATATTCTGAGCCAGATTTTTTTTTTTTAACAAAATCAATATCAATATGGGGGTTAAGGCCATCCCATTTAAAATAATTCTATCAACTAAAAAAAAAAATCATTACAATAATTATAAAGAGCCAATAAAAATAAACTAAGGGGCCATTTTACTTTAAAAAAAGGAACACGTATAAGATATTCTAAGTATTTTTCAACTTGCTTTATTTAAAAAAATAAAAGATAGTATCGGCTAAAAAACATAAATATTTTTTAAAAAATAAAAACAAAAACAAAAACAAAAACAAAAATATAAAGAGATCACAAATGGTCTCTAAGAAAACAACTACAATCATCTATTGACAAAGCTTGATGTTTACCCATTTAGTCTTCCATATCAAACTCCTACTCTTTTATGTAATAAAGAATTTTAGATCCAATATGTAAGGACTATCAACTCCCCATGTCATTTTTTAGGCAAGACAAAATCCTAGAATTCTTTAATTTTTTTTTTTAAGAATTCTTTAATATTGATTCTTAATTAGTTAACCAATCAATTCAAATATGATGGAGTCACATTAGTAATTGATCTATAAGTTGTCTAGCCAGATAAATAGAAGCATATTCAATCTAGAGATATTTTTTTATTGATCATGAACCGTTATATCACCAAGGAATGAACTTCCAATATAACTTCCTCAAACCTACGCGACCAACAAAGCTCCAAATTCGGGTTTCGGGTTCCAGAATTTGACCCGTTTGAAAAACGGGTCAGGTTCGGGTTGACCCGACGGGTTGTCGGGTCAACCAGGAAACCCGTTTAGAATATCTGCCCGCGGACCTGCCCAACCCTACCCGCTCCCTGCCCGGTTGCCCGCGGAGCTACCCATTGCCCGACCCCACCGCGCTACCTCAAAAACTTACACAACTGTTACTGCCTGCCCGCGCGCTACTTGCCCGCGTGCCCACCGAAGCTGCCGGCAGTCAGCAGCCAGCCTGAGGCTGCCCCGCGCGCATGCGCGCGCGTGAGTCCGTGCTCGCGCTGCAGCGCACCCGGGTGCGCACCCGACTGCACACCCTCCAGCGTCCTGCATCTCGGCACCTGTGAACTCATCGCGCCAGCCAGCCCGTGTCGCGTCCGCTCTCGACCGCTCCCGCGTCCGCACTGTTCTCTTTCCCGGGTCGGGTCGGGTCAACCCGGCAACCTGCCGGGTTGGGTCCGAGTTCGAATTTCAGACCCATTTACCTACCCGGGTCGAGTCCAGGTTCAAATTTCTGACCCGTTTGAACCCGGGTCAGATTCGGGTTTGAATCGAATCCGACCCGTGACCCGAAATTGACACCCCTAATGAATGCCCAAACCAAGATAGAGATATTTGTTTGAATATTAATTTTAGTGTAGCCAAAAGAGAAGGAACTAAAGTTAAAAGCAAGTAGTAATAAGGATTTCAATATTGTAGCAAAAATATTTTGTCATGAAGTTGAGAATAAATCCCCTAAAATTATGAGAACATTATTAAAAATAGCAATCATGAATTCACTCACAATGAGATTAAACCCCCTAAAATATATGTTTAGATGAGACAATTAGAGTTCCATGTGATGATCTAACAATGATGCTTGCCCCCCCCCCCCCCCCCCCCCCCCCCCCCCCCCCCCCCCCCCCCCCCCCCCCCCTCCTTCCCCAACACACATGCATAGATTTGTTCACTTATTAAGATAATCTTGATGGCAACATTCTTTTGACAAGGGAAGAATGCAACACCTCTCAAGGATTTTATTAAATTATGTTGAATGTTCCTCCTTGCCAAATAACTTCATTAACCCTTTCATTACATTAAATAGACATACAATATTTTTATATATCATTGTGTAATTATATAATTTTGGAATTATTATCAAAATAAATTTTCTTTAATTGTCATTAAAAGTTATAAATAAGGATCTTTAATATAAATTACTTTAAATGGATAAATAACTTAAAGAGCCTACAATTCCATTTATCATATCATTGATGAGCTCATAAAGGCAATGTATAGGTTAATGATCAAAACAATCTTCTCATGATAATTTTTTACAAAACTAAAAATGATATTATCTAAAAGGCACCATTATATAGATTAATAAGGATATCATGAAGAGATTTTTTTTTTTTTTTTTTTCATTTTCTCCTAAGGGAAACCAGCCATGGAGGTGTAGAAGCAAATGAAAAAGATTAAGCGAGGAGAAAGATAAAGAGAAATGTTTGATCTTAGGCTTGTTTCATGGAAGACATTGTAGATTATTTAATAATTTTGAGGTAGAATACTTTTACCCTAGTCTATGAATTATAATTATATTCTAATATTTATGTCATGATATGAAATGATAATGTATAAGATATTAATGATGTTTTTTTGTATATGTAAAAGTCCTCATAATTTATATTTTTAGAAATTTTATTTATTTTTTTCCATGTTACATGCTATCCAATAACTTTTTACATAACTTAGTTTGGGATTTTATATGTAAATCTTGAATGATTTTATGATATAAGATGTGTGAATGATGATATATTCATGATTAAACACATCTTTTACTCTTAAGTGAGCATTAATCATGAAGATTATGAGAATTGGACATAATAATATTTATTTTTCATTGTTTTATATCAAGATAAAATTACCTTTGGACACGTGATTTGCTCATGTTATTATGTTCTGTTTTTATCAAATAAAAAGTAATTAATTGATCAATAGTGGAGTACATTATATATGATACTTTAGTAGAAGGTAAGTTGATAGGTTTGCTTTATATGAGAGAGAGAGAGAGAGAGAGAGAGAGAGAGAGAGAGAGAGAGAGAGAGAGAGAGAGAGAGAGAGAGAGAGAGAGAGAGAGAGAGAGAGAGAGAGAGAGCATGTAAATGAGCTCTCTTGTTATGATGTACAAGGGAATGATAATAAGCATGCAAATATGTCACAGATGTGGGATGATGTGATATTATGGTTTCTTTTTAGAGGAAGGTTTTTAGTAAATGGATATGAATATGATTCTTACATGTGATATGATTGTATGAATGGATATATGACTATAATTGATAAATCAAGTATGATTGATTATAATGAAATGAACATGACAAGAATGATTTACATTTAAAATGTCATAACATTGAATTATGACTCAGGAAACTATACTTGTAAATTTTTAACTATTTTCCTTAATTATATTTTATAATGATAATATCTTAGAATTGTACATTAGCATGCACACTGTACTCATCATGATATTAAATTCCATTCTAGAGTAATGGTATTTTACTAGGTTTTTCTCTCACCATTATATTTTACAAGGTAACATACTAGAGCTATAGGTTATCATGTTATGTTCATAGTAGATATGAGTTACATGATTATTCAATGATAGCTAGATGACATCAATCAATCAACATCAGTCGAACGTGATAGTCAGGCAATGATAGTCGAGTCAGGGCAATCAAGTGATGATGTTAAGGTAAAGGGGGTCGAGAGATGATCGTCAAACAATAGCAGTAGTCTTTGGTATTGATCATTGTAAAGAGCTTTAAAATTCTTCATATATCTATGCTCTAATCAAAATCAAATTAATGGCCCTTTTATGTGGAGAATAAGAGTCCATTTATACTTTTTTAGTAGCATTTCAAACAGATGTCATGTGTTGATTCAATAAATTATAAATTATTTCTCAAGCATTTAATTATCTTAATAACATATATCTTAGACTCATTGGATACGTAATATTTAAATGCTCATTTTGATGACAAGTATGCAAGATTCCGAGATCATTTGACCTCTCAAATACTATCATAAAATTTTCAACTGCTGCTCACATTAATATGTATTAGTTTTCATCATGATCAAATTATTTAAATTTAATTAAAAAATTATAATTTTCTTGTGATCTTCATGATTTTAATGATAATTTATAAATAAAAAGAATTAGATTTTAATTCTATAAATAAATAAAATTCCCTCTTGTTAGGTGTTAGAATTTTCATGGTAATAGGAAAAGTTTAATATAAAGATCTTGTATACATATAGATAAAATAATATTATAATAAGTGATACCAACTTTTTGCATGAAAAACTTGAAAAGAAAAAAAAATATGGAGCTTGACCCAGCTGAAGTGATCAGGATGACAACCAGACAAAATTGGTCGACAATGGTGGTCGGGCAATGATAGTCGAGAAAGGGTGATGATGTGAGGATAGTCAGGTAATGTGGTTCAAGCAATAGTGGTCAGGTAATGACACTTGCTGGCGATAGTCATTAGCATTGATCATCGAGCAGGGCTTTAAAAATCTTCAAATCTCAAAGCGTATTCAAAATCATAGTAATATCTCTTTTCTGTGGAGAATATAAGTCCATTTATAATTTTTTGAATGGCATATTTTGTAATTTAATAAAAATAAATTTTCTCACAACATATCACCCCAAGAAATAGTTTCTTTTTAAAATGTATTGATTTTTTTTTTTTACTTTTTTAAGCAAAAAATGTCCCATCTCCACATTATAACATATGTGTATCCTTTTTTTACCTCTACATTCAATAGGATAAGACTTCTCCATAGGGTAGAGCACAATCATATATGACCAAACGCAATAAATGATGGGTTGGTGGCTATGAATGAAATTAGCTGATATATAATACAAAAGAAATACAAAGCGTTTGCAACATTCTGAATTATTTGAATGCATGTAAGATCTTCGCCTTTTTTTTACTTGTAGTAAAGCGAATGCAGTGTAAAATCTGTCGATGGTAGCTATTGAAGGGGGGTTGTGGCGGCAACAGGTGGCCAACAGTGAGCTGGGTGTGGAGGCGACTGCGGCTTGCAGTGGCACGGACAAAAAAAATTACTGTAATTTAAAAATCAACCACACATAATTATTTTTGAATACCAAAAATTAAACTAAACGATAAAATCTAAATAATTCAAAACTTTGCTCCACATTTTTTTACTTAAAATCTAACACTAATATTTTCAAAATTTCAACAATTGATGTGCTTTTTCAATCATTTATTTTAATCAAATCCTAATTTTTGTTAAATAAAAATAATAATAACTGATATGAATTATTTCACGGAAAAAAAAAAAAAAAAACTCTGCAATTGGTCACGGCCTGAACTAGCTTTTCTGTCCATGAGACGTCCCTTCTATGAGACGTAGAGCATTATCCATCATTGCTATCCAGGCTACAGGATAGGCCACAGGAGTCAGATAACTACAGTAGTTTAGTAACCTTTTCAGGCGTGTAGCAGTAGTGCCCCCCCTCATTTCGTTCCATGCAAGAACATTCTAGAACATGGCCAACTGGCACTGCCTCAAATTTAAAAAAAAAAGAATTATTTAATACTTAAATTATTTTTAAAATAACTATTATAATTTATTTATTCACTAATTTATTTTTAAATAATTATTAATATGCTTCATTGCAAATTTTTGGTTTGAGTTCGGGTCAACTTGAACCCGAACCGGTAGGGTTCGGGTTAGGGATTTCGACCTGTTTGTAAAATCATGTCGGGTTCGGGTTGACCCGGAAAACCAAAATCAACCCGGTTTGACCCGTTTTTAATTAATTTAGGAGGGTTTTAATGAATTTTTATGAAATAAGTAAATGATATTTCAAAAAATTATAAACATTATTGCCCAAATTAAATTAATCTTGATTTATTTTAAATTAATTGAAGTAAATCTTAGCTTAATTTGATTTAGATTTAAATAAATTGAATTAAATAAAAAAATTTAATAAAATATACCTGAATCGGGTCGGGTTCGGGTTCGAAAAACCGACCTGTTTGCAAAAACGGGTCGGGTTGAACAGTGTCGAGTCAATTTCGGGTTGGATCGGAACCTGACCTGTGACCTTATTTTGACAGCCCTAGTCTTGTATGAGCTTGAGATAGCATATCAATCTCCAAAATCAGCCAATCTTTCTTCGCTCTCCTCTTATGGATCATCTTCTTATTAACCATTATTATATGCTAATTATGCTAATTTAATATTATAATATTAAGTTCTTTAACATTTATAGGTAAGGCATGCTAGCAAACTTATAATAAGGGAATCCATAAGTATTATTCTTGTTGTGGACTAGAATATATGCGGCGATAGAGTTTTAATTGTTCGTCTTAGCGTTATACGGATATCTAGTTCACACATAGAGAACACAAGATTTTTTGCGTGGAAAACCCTTAAAAGGGGAAAAACCACGGGGCCTAGCCCAGTTGAAAAGATTTCACTAGAACTTGAGTTGGTTACAATGGGCTGATTTGTCTCTAAAGACGATCAGATTACATATAACAACTATACAATTGAAGTCCGAGTGTCGAGTAATGGTCTGGCAGGGCTTCAGGCCTTAGATGATGACGAGACAAAAACTTCGGGCCTTAGATGAAGGTCTAGCAAATGTGAGAATCTTCAATGATGGCCTGGCAAAGATGAGAGCTTCAAGTGAAAGACTGGCAGAGTGTAGAGCGTCAGATGATGACCCGGCGGAGTGACGACGTTAGGTGATGATCCGGTGGAGCACAGGGCGTCAGGTAGTGATCCGGCGAAATGACGGCGTTAGGCGATGGTCCGGTGGAGCACAGGGCGTCAGGTGGTGGTCCGGCGGAGAGAGACGACGTTACGTTAGGCGGTGGTCCGATGGAGCACAGGGCGTCAGGTGGTGGTCCGGCGGAATGACGGCGTTAGGCGGTGGTCTGATGGAGCACAGGGCGTCAGGTGGTGGTCTGGCGGAATGACGGCGTTAGGCGGTGGTCCGGTGGAGCACAGGGTGTCAGGTGGTGGTCCGGTGGAGCACAGGGCGTCAGGTGGTGGTCCGGCGGAATGACGGCGTTAGGCGGTAGTCCGGTGGAGCACAGGGTGTCAGGTGGTGGTCCGGTGGAGCACAGGGCGTCAGGTGGTGGTCCGGCGGAGTGACGGCGTTAGGCGGTGGTCCGGTGGAGCACAGGGTGTCAGGTGGTGGTCCGGTGGAGCACAGGGCGTCAGGTGGTGGTCCGGCGGAGTGACGGCGTTAGGTGGTGGTCCGGCGGTGGTCCGGCGAAACTCCGGCGGTGGTCGAGGAGGCTAAGAAGTAAGAGCGATCTCCGATCTCTCTCTTTTTTCCTTAAGCTCTCGGGGTCCCCTTTCAAGAGAAGAGGGGGCTCTATTTATAGATTTTGGGAATGGCATAGCCCGTAAATAGGTGGAGGATCAAGGGTTAGTTGGGAGTGGTTGAATGAACGGTCGATCTTGAATCCTACGATCGTGCACTGTTTATTGGACATTTGAAGGTCTTATAGAAGTCGGAATTCGGCGATCTTAGGCTCGTTGGATTTGTCTCGTCGAGCCGTTCGATTCGAGTATAAGCTCGTAAAAATCGGGGAACGTTTGGTAACTCAAACAGTGTTATGAAGCTTCCAACAACGCTTCGGGTTCTTGATTTGGACTCATTTGGACTCGGATTGAGTCGAATTTGGAGTCGTTGGATTCGTATTTCCGAGACGCTCAGTTTGACTGTAAGCTCGCTGAAATCGGAGTTCGGGTGCTCCCAAAATTAATTTTTGAAGTTTCTAACTAGCTTTTGCCTCGAGATTCGTGCCCGATCAAACTAATTTTTTGATGATGTATCAGTTGCCCCCCTATTTTCGGACGTCGAAATTCTAGAAGTCTGAAAATATTTGTTCCAAAATTTTATACCGGCAGAAACGCAAAAAAATGCGTTCCAAAAATTTATAACTTGCTCGAACTTGATCATAGAGGACCCGTTGAGGTCCGAAAGTATCGAAATCGAGTCCGGAACGTCGATAAACGTGTCCGGAGACCCCAAAAATGTTGAATTTGGACTTTCCGGGATAAAAATCGGTCAAAAACATATGATGTAACTTATAATTTAAATAATATAATAGGTATGAATGTATCAACTCTTCATTGGTGGAAGAGTGGTAAGTCTTTTGTCATCCCAAGCTTAAGGTCATGGGTTCGAATCCAGGGGAAGGTATAGAATTTTTGTGATGATGTGGCAGCGACATGCGGATCGATGACGTGGCAATATCATGCGGATCGATGTCGTGGCAGTAGCATGCGGATCGATGATGTGGCACCCATAACCTGTTGGGTTGTGGGTGACGTGGCCACGACACTGATCATGGATGACGTGGCACCCATGACCTGTTGGGTCATGGCTGACGTGGCCACGACACAAATCATGGATGACGTGGCACCCATAACATGTTGGGTCATGGTTGACTTGGCCACGACATGCAGGATCGTGGCTGATGTGGCAATGTCATGTAGGACGGATTGATGATGTGATAATGCCACATATGGCGGATTAGTGACATGGCGCCCATATGCAGGGCGGATTGATGACGTGGCGCTGACGTGGCTGATGACGTGGCACCCGGATTTTTTTTTTTTTTACCCTTCTTCCTATAAATAGCCCCCCCTGGGCCTAATCTCTTGCACCTTCTCCTTCTCCTTTCTTCTCTCAGTAGAGGCCTTCCCCTGCCCCTTGGACAATTTCATTGTCTAATAGCAGGGTCCCTCTTTGCGAGAAAGAGTTTTCTTCTCCTCTCTTCTCTCAGTAGAGGCCTTCCCCTGCCCCTTGGATAATTCTATTGTCTAATAGCAGGGTCCCTCTTTGCGAGAAAGAGCTTTCTTCTCCGTCTCTTCTCCTCTCTTCTCTCAGTAGAGGCCTTCCCCTGCCGCTAGGATAATTCCATTGTCTAATAGCAGGGTCCCTCTTTGTGAGAAATAGCTTTCTTCTTCTTCTTCTCTTTTCAGTGCTCTTGCTATACTAAAGGAATGTCGGGCGACCACTTTCCTTCCAGAGATTCTGCGGTCAGGGAAAATCCTGTCGTCCCACCTGATGGCAGGCGGAGGCCTGAAAAAGGAGCATGGGCAGATGATCTGGCATCCACCATTACAAGTGATTCTTTGATTATTTTTCGTAAGAAGTTTCACTTTCCTAATGATGTAGTTGCAGTGGCTCCTAAAAGATCTGATCGGGCTGGCGCCCCACCTCCTGGATATTTGACAATCTGTGAGACCCATTTGAGATCAGGGCTGCGCTTTCCACTTCCTGCTGAGCTCATCGAGATTTTGATGCATTGTGGGGTGTCTATATCCCAATTTACATACAGGGGTATGTCGGTGACGATCGGGTTGATTGCACTTTTTCAGGGATCGAGGGGCCATTCTGACACCTGAGCGTCTTTCCCGGATGGGCAGATTTACTAGCGATGCACAGGGGCGTATTACTTTCAGATCCAAATGGTTAGATATGCGGACCCGGGATCCGGCAAAGAGTTGGGCCAATGCATTTTTCTTTGTGAAAAATGAATGGGGCTTAACAGAGAAACAGGGTAAGTTGAGGGACCTGCCTGTCCCTTTACATGTTGGAGAGGAAGATATAAAGAGGTTTCTCAAGGTTCCTGACGTTGAGCATCTTCTATATGATGTTCGTTATATGAATAAGTACACAGAAGAAGAGTTCCTGTTTAAGGTCGGGATGTCAGTTCAAGCCGGTAGATCAGATGCAAGGATGTTAAAATCAACTTCCAAGATTCTCGAACGTCCTGCTAGAGTTCCAAAGGCGGCAACTAAGAGACAGACGAGAGGTGAAGATCTCCAGGCTTCGAAGAAGAAAAAGTTGGAGGGGGTTGTGACGAGCAAGGCTGCACCTGTCTCTTCTCCATCCATAATTCATATTCCTGAGAATGTTTTGAGCCATCAGTGCATTGGGCGTCGCAAAGCTGGTGATTTGGTACGTGATATTCTCCTGATACCCCCTTTTTTTTTTAGGATGACTCTAATATATTTTTCTTTCTTCTTTCAGTTGTCGCGACGTACGGAGCTTGAGGTCGAACTTACTAATGCTTTGAACCATTGGAACGACGAATTTGTGAGGGTCAAGTACCTTCACGGAGAGTTCAAGCGGAAGTACGATCTGAAGGCCAAAGAGGTGAAGATATTGGAGGAAGAATTGTGCGGGTGCAGAACTGAGTTGGCAAATATGGTGCACTCTGCTTCTCTTCAAAATCATCAGACAGATCAGCTTCAGATCGACCTAGTGGAGGCACAATCAATGATTGCCCAGCTCTCGAAAGATCAGAAATCCTCTGCAGAGAAGATAGCAGTGCTTGAAGCTGAGAATAAGAGGTCTCAGACTCTTATTGCTGAAAAGGAAGCCGTTCTGACCAGCCTTGAATCTTCGGGAGTTATTGAAGATTTTAAGAAGTCTATAGCCTTCAAGATCATCATTCAGGATCACATCCAGGAGGCTCGTGATCACATTTATGAAGTAGAGGTGAAGGCTTTAGAGAAGCAGTGCATTGAAGAAGGATTCATTCGAGGCTTCTTGAAGGGAGTTCGTCTGGTGCAGCGGAAGACCGGAGTTGAGGTTGAGGGGCTGACACCTAGTCAGGCCTCAGATGAATTTTCTTCAGACTCCGATGACGACGAGATAGAGAGCGAGTTGCAGAGGGCATTTGCCTTAGAGGCTGATGATGAGATAGTGGAGATAGAGTAGATCTTTATTAGTTATATTACTTTATCTTTCTCAGTACCTTTTTATCATTTGTATTAGGCGTTTGTGTTGGCATGTGATGTCTTCTTTGATTTAGTAGTGGATTGCTGATGTATTTATTAGTGAATATTATTCCATCTTGAGTGAAAATTTTTCTTTATGCTCTTTTAAGGTACTTGATATGTCTGAGGCTTTTAATAAATGTGCTCCAACTTGTGTGGATGAAGAAGAATCCTTTAAGGATATAAGATTTATCCAAAGTATTTTTGTCAGAGTCTTGCTTGATGACGTTAATCTTTGTGAAAGAGATTGAGGGAATCCACCGAGGATGTAATACCTATCCAAGGTTGTTTTGTCAGAGCTCCGCTCGATGAAGTTAACTTTTGAGGAAGAGGTCGGAAGAACCTATCAAGGATGTAGGACCTATCCGAGGTTATATGCCAGAGTTCAGAGCTCTCTCAATGACGCTAACCTGTGAGGAAGAGATCGAGAGAATCCACCAAGGATGTAGGACCTATCCGAGGTTATTTATCAGAGCTTTGCTCGATGATGTTAACCTGTGTGGAAGAGGTCAGGAGAATCCACCAAGGATGTAGGACCTATCCGAGATTATTTGCCAGAGCTCTGCTCGATGACGTTAACCTGTGTGGAAAAGGTTGAGAGAATCCACCAAGGATGTAGGACCTATCCGAGGTTATTTATCAGAGCTCTGCTCGATGACGTTAACCTGTGTGGAAGAGGTCAGGAGAATCCACCAAGGATGTAGGACCTATCCGAGGTTATTTGCCAGAGCTCTGCTCGATGACGTTAACCTGTGTGGAAGAGGTCAGGAGAATCCACCAAGGATGTAGGACATATCCGAGGTTATTTGCCAGATCTCTGCTCGATGACGTTAACCTGTGTGGAAGAAGTCAGATCGGACCTCTCTGAGGCCGATCATCTTGTGATTGAGATGCAATAAATATTGCGTACTTCTCAAATCAAAGGTTTCAGGATTGAAATTTAAAGCTTTTGTGAATATATCAACATGATTTTATTTGAAGAAGATGGTAAATCAACTCAACGAAGGAATATACTTTTACTATATCAAATAAAGACATACTTCCCTAAGATAACTTAGGGCTGAAAAAGTTATAAACATTACAAACAAACAAGAGTCAAATGACTACTGAAGATAAAAAACACACAATACTGAAGACATAACACATAAAATAAGTAGCATTATTGTGCTCTACTGATAGTACTTGCAGAGATTGTCAACATTCCAGGTTCGAGGGAGCATTTTTCCTTCAGCATCCTTCAATTTGAAAGTACCAGGCTTTACCATAGCTGCTACCAAGTATGGACCCTCCCAAAGGGGGGAGAGTTTATTGCGTTGAGGGCCTTTTCCTGCTGCCTCGATGCTGCGTAGAACAAGATCTCCAATCGATATACGCCGTGGTTTCATTCTTCTATTATAATGTCGGGCAACTCTCTGGTGGTAGGCAGCAACCTTAAGCATTGCCTCTTCTCTTGCTTCTGGAAGGAGGTCTAAATTATGTCTGAGCTTTTTGTCGTTGGTGTTAAAGTCAAAAGTTTGAACTCTATGACTTGGGACTCCAATGTCGACGGGAATGATAGCTTCCGTGCCAAAGCAGAGGTTATATGGCGTTTCTCCTGTTGGAGTCCTTACTGTGGTACGATAGGCCCAAAGGACATTTGGGAGCTCTTCAGCCCATTGCCCCTCAGCCTTATACAGCCGTGTCTTTAATCCTCTCAGAATGGTTCGATTAGTGACCTCCGTTTGTCCATTAGTCTGAGGATGAGCCACAGCTGTGTGTACTAGTTGAATGTGGAGATCTTTACAAAAAGTGGTGAAGACCCTTCCGGTGAACTGTGTTCCGTTATCGGTGATAACTTTTGCTGGAATGCCAAAGCGACATATTATGTTCTTCCATAGGAATTGTTTGGCATTTGTTTCAGTGATCTTCGCCAGAGGTTCTGCTTCTACCCACTTTGTGAAATAGTCCACAGCCAAGATGATGAACTTCCGTTGTCCCGTGGCTATAGGAAAGGGTCCTAATATGTCAATCCCCCACTGGGCGAAAGGCCAGGGACTCTGTAATGTTGAGATCTCTATGGCAGGTAGGTGGGTGAGGTTGGCATGTAGCTGGCAACTATTACATTTTCGTACGAGCTCTAGTGCGTCTTGCTTCATCGTTGGCCAGTAAAATCCTTGTCTTAGGATTTTTTGGGCTAATGCTCTTCCACCCAGGTGTTCTCCACAAATGCCTGAATGTACTTCTCGGAGTGTATAATTTGACTCTGAAGGAGGAAGACACTTGAGATAGGGTCCTGAGAAGGCTCGTTTGTATAATTCTCCATTGACAATAGTAAAGTTTGCTGCCTGCCTTCGAAGTCGTGCTGCTATCGTCGGGTCTTCAGGAAGAACACCTTCTTGTAAGAAAGTTAGAATGGGATCGATCCAGGATGTCTCCCTTGACTCATCTATTGATTATATTATCCATGGGCCTGGAATACTCGGGAAGTGAATTTCTTCAATATACTTTCTTTTGAAAGTATCACCGGTTGTGGAGGTAGCTAGTTTGGAGAGGGCGTCTGCTCGTGCATTTTGATCTCGTAGAATATGGATGATCTCATATTTGTTTATACTGGCTACGAGTAATTTTACTTTATCACAATATAGGGCTAGTTGAGGGTTGTGGATGTCAAATTCACCCTCCACCTGTGAGGCGATTAATTGTGAATCAGTGTAGATTATCAGGTTTTGCACTTCACAGTTGATTGCCAGCCTTAGACCGGCAATAAGAGCTTCGTATTCTGCCACGTTGTTTGTTGCAGGGAATTTGAATCTGAGTCCGTATTCGAGAGTAATTTGTTGTGGAGAGATTAGCAGAACTCCTGCCCCGGCGCCAGAAGTTCCAGAGGCTCCATCAACATACAACGTCCAGCCCTGGGGAGAAGGAGAAGCACTTGTTTGATCGTTAGACATTGAGATAGTGCATTCAACCACAAAATCTGCAAGTGTTTGTGATTTGATATCAGGCCTAGGCAGATAGTGAATGTCGAACTCTCCTAGTTCTACAGACCACTTGATGAGTCTGCCAGAGGCTTCTGGCTTTTGCAGAATATTTTTTAGTGGCAAATTTGTATAGACTCCAATTGTATGGGCTTTAAAATAAGGGCGAAGTTTTCTGGCTGAGTATACTAACGCCAAAGCTGTCTTATCTGCTGAGGGGTAACGTCCTTCTATTTCAGATAAGATCTTACTGACATAATATATAGGTCGTTGTATAGCATTCTCTTCCCGGACCAAGACTAAACTGATTGCCTGGGTGGAAATAGCCAAGTACAAATATAATCTTTCTCCCGGAACTGGTTTTGAGAGTAACGGAGGTGAGGCTAGATAGGTTCTTAGTTGTTCAAAGGCCTCCTGACATTCATCAGTCCATTGAAATCCTGAACTACGAGCACCTCTAAGGATTTTGAAGAAGGGAAGATATCTATCTCCACAGCGAGCTAAGAAGCGAGAGAGTGCTGCAATTCTTCCATTTAATCTCTGTACATCTTTGATGTTTCTGGGAGGCACCATATCCCTGAGAGCCTTAATCTTCTCAGGATTGGCCTCAATTCCTCGGTTGGTAACCATAAAACCCAAAAACTTTCCCGAGGCTACTCCAAACGCACATTTGGAGGGGTTGAGGCGCATGTTGTAAAATCGAAGGAGACAAAAACATTGCTCCAAATCAGAAATATGCTGAGATTTTTCAAGACTTTTCACCAGCATATCATCTACATAGACTTCCATCGTATGCCCTATAAGGTCTTTAAACACTTTATTCATGAGGCGCTGATATGTGGCTCCTGCATTCTTCAATCCGAAGGGCATAACCTGGTAGCAGTACAGTCCTCTGTCTGTTTGAAAAGCAGTTGCCTCCTCATCTACAGGATTCATTCTTATTTGATTGTAGCCTGAGTAAGCATCCATGAAGCTCAACATTTGATGTCCAGACGTGGCATCAACAAGTTGGTCGATTCGAGGGAGTGGAAAGCAGTCTTTCGGACATGCCTTATTGAGGTCTGTGTAATCAACACACATCCTCCATGCTCCATTAGTCTTTTTTACCATCACCACATTTGCCAGCCATGTGGGATAGTGCACTTCTCGTATGAATCCAGCCTCTAAAAGTTTGTCGACTTCTTTCTCAATAGCTTCTTGGCGCTTCGGTGCAAAACTCCGTTTTTTCTGAATAACCGGTTTGCATGTTGGGTTTGCATTGAGAGAGTGTACAATTACTTCAGGGCTGATTCCGGGCATGTCTGCCGGATTCCAAGCAAAGATGTCTTGATTTCTTCGTAAGAATTCTACATATTTTATCTTCTCTTCCTCCAAGAGTAATGATCCGATCTGTATAGTCCTTGAAGGATGTTCATCGGATAGGGAGATACAAACAAGATCTTCGACGGGGGAGGCCTTCTGAGGAATATCCTCGTTTCGTAGATCAAAGTCTTCGATACTTAAGGTAATTGATAGGCGTGGTTGAGCCTGTCGAAGATAGCAGGATTGTGCCTCTTGTTGATCTCCTCGTACTACACCAGTTCCTGATGGGGTGAGAAATTTCAGCCTGAAATGTGGGATTGAAGGAACGATCCCGAAGATTGACTGTAATGGTCTTCCAAAGATAGCATTGTATGCTGACTCCGACTTCACGATAATAAACTGGATGGAGTGTGTGGCTTGTCGAGGGAATTCTCCCAGCATAACAGGAAGGTTTATCATACCTTCCACTCGTACAGGTCGATTATCAAATCCATATAGCGGGCCTGCAGCGGGTTGAAGCTTCTCTCGAGCGAGGCCCATGTTGAGAAATGTGGAGTAGAATAGAACATCTACGGAACTTCCGTTGTCAATCAAGATCCTTTTGACTTTATAGCATGGGTCGCCGATCCCTGCACTTATTACAAGTGGGTCTTGATGAGGGGTAGTTATTCCCTCTAAGTCAGAATCATCAAAAGCAATGGAATGATCGGCACGAGACTTCTTTGGTGTTGGTTCTTTGGTGGCCGCAATCAAGACTTGACTTGGCATTATAGGCCCCCCGGCAATAGTTTTAATTTCACCAACTATTTGTCGATTGTCAGTCGACTGTCTTTATTGTCGATTCTGCCCCCCATCTAGAGCATCATCATCTCGTATTGGTGGATTCTTGATGAATTGTCGGAGATATCCTTGTCGGATCAGTCTTTCGATTTCTTCCTTAAGCTGTCTACATGCTTCGGTAGTATGACCACGGCTCTGGTGGAAGTGGCAATATTGTTCCTGGTTTCCAACATTGGGCTTCAAAGGTTGTGGCCACTTTACGCTCTCCTGGTCTCGGATGGCCATCAACACATTTGCTCTGGATACATTAAGCGGTGTGTACTCTTTCTCTTGGCGACGTTCTCGTCGTGGCTGTGAGGGTCGAGGGGGAAGATTATAGTTCCCCTGCTTCTTCTGCTGTGGGGATGGATTTTCCATTCCTGGTGTACTCTTTCGCTTCCCGGTTGTTTGTTCAAACTGCCTCCGATGAGCGTTAATGGCTTCGTCGGCAGAGATTTGGTCATCTACACGATGGATCAGGTCCGTATATGAATGGACTGTATCTCGCATGAGTGCTGAGTAGAATGGTCCAGGACGAAGCCCTCCGAGGAATACTCCTCTAAGTAACTCGGGATCAACTCCTGGAATTTGCCGGGCTTCTGTAGAAAATCTTTGAAAGTACTCCTTGAGGGACTCATTTTCATTCTGGCGAATTCCTGAGAGGTGGGAAGAGTCTTTGACCATCCTCCGATTTGCAACAAAATGTTCGACAAACATTTTGGCTAATTTGATGAACATTGGGATAGATCTGGCGGGGTGTGAATAGAACCATGTTCGAGCTTGCCCTTTGAGGGTAGCTGGGAAGACTTGGCATAAAAGCGCATCAGAGGCTTGTTGGATATGCATTATGGTTCTATAGTGATCGATATGCTCGTACGGGTCAGATGTCCCGTCGTATGAATCGATGTTCGGAAGTTTGAACCTTGCAGGAATAGGGTGTTGAAGGATGGCTTCAGTCAGGGGTGATGACTCCTGAAAATCTCTATGACGAAGAGATTGTCTTATATTTTCAACGGGGAACTCTTCTCGTACTAGTCTTCGTAATTCATGGCGTAGAGCGTTACGGGGGAGTTCGGCGATGTGTTGTTGAGTTAAGTCTTCAGGGGTATCTGGAGGAATGCGATGTTGGCTGCCTACCCACGAAGGATGTGTAGAGCTTGCTGTGTCAGCAAGTTCATTTTCCGGATGTGTTGGAGGACGTATTTTTGATGGTGGAAGGGGAACTTTGACATGAAGAACATCTTCAAATTCTGGTGGGTCTCGAGGACGAAGTGTATCTTCTTGAGGTGCTAGTGTCGGTCCTCGAGTTTCTCGTAGTAGTTGAAGAATCTCATTCTGCGAGTCCTCCATCTTTTTGATACGATCTTCCAGCGATGGTCCTGAAGTTCCTTCTCCGGCAGGGTTTCGAATACCGGGGTGAAAAGAGACAGTTGCCTGGTGTCCTTGATTCAGGGACTGATCCCGAGATTGATGTGAGTTGGAATGGGAGGCTCCAAGGATGCGATTACTACGCCTGTTGACCATGGCGGTGATACTTCAGGATAGTGGGATTAGCTGTTTCCCACAGACGGCGCCAAACTGTTGTGGACTAGAATATACGCGGCGATAGAGTTTTAATTGTTCGTCTTAGCGTTATACGGATATCCAGTTCACACACAGAGAACACAAGATTTTTTGCGTGGAAAACCCTTAAAAAGGGGAAAAACCACGGGGCCTAGCCCAGTTGAAAAGATTTCACTAGAACTTGAGTTGGTTACAATGGGCTGATTTGTCTCTAAAGACGATCAGATTACAGATAACAACTATACAATTGAAGTCCGAGTGTCGAGTAATGGTCTGACAGGGCTTCAGGCCTTAGATGATGACGAGACAAAAACTTCGGGCCTTAGATGAAGGTCTAGCAAATGTGAGAATCTTCAATGATGGCCTGGCAAAGATGAGAGCTTCAAGTGAAAGACTGGCAGAGTGTAGAGCGTCAGATGATGACCCGGCGGAGTGACGACGTTAGGTGATGATCCGGTGGAGCACAGGGCGTCAGGTAGTGATCCGGCGAAATGACGGCGTTAGGCGATGGTCCGGTGGAGCACAGGGCGTCAGGTGGTGGTCCGGCGGAGAGACGACGTTAGGCGGTGGTCCGATGGAGCACAGGGCGTCAGGTGGTGGTCCGGCGGAATGACGGCGTTTAGGCGGTGGTCTGATGGAGCACAGGGCGTCAGGTGGTGGTGGTAGGTGGTGGTCTGGCGGAATGACGGCGTTAGGCGGTGGTCCGGTGGAGCACAGGGTGTCAGGTGGTGGTCCGGTGGAGCACAGGGCGTCAGGTGGTGGTCCGGCGGAATGACGGCGTTAGGCGGTAGTCCGGTGGAGCACAGGGTGTCAGGTGGTGGTCCGGTGGAGCACAGGGCGTCAGGTGGTGGTCCGGCGGAGTGACGGCGTTAGGCGGTGGTCCGGTGGAGCACAGGGTGTCAGGTGGTGGTCCGGTGGAGCACAGGGCGTCAGGTGGTGGTCCGGCGGAGTGACGGCGTTAGGTGGTGGTCCGGCGGTGGTCCGGCGAAACTCCGGCGGTGGTCGAGGAGGCTAAGAAGTAAGAGCGATCTCCTATCTCTCTCTTTTTTCCTTAAGCTCTCGGGGTCCCCTTTCAAGAGAAGAGGGGGCTCTATTTATAGATTTTGGGAATGGCATAGCCCGTAAATAGGTGGAGGATCAAGGGTTAGTTGGGAGTGGTTGAATGAACGGTCGATCTTGAATCCTACGATCGTGCACTGTTTATTGGACATTTGAAGGTCTTAGAGAAGTCGGAATTCGGCGATCTTAGGCTCGTTGGATTTGTCTCGTCGAGCCGTTCGATTCGAGTATAAGCTCGTAAAAATTGGGGACCGTTTGGTAACTCAAACAGTGTTATGAAGCTTCCAACAACGCTTCGGGTTCTTGATTTGGACTCATTTGGACTCGGATTGAGTCGAATTTGGAGTCGTTGGATTCGTATTTCCGAGACGCTCAGTTTGACTGTAAGCTCGCTGAAATCGGAGTTCGGGTGCTCCCAAAATTAATTTTTGAAGTTTCTAACTAGCTTTTGCCTCGAGATTCGTGCCCGATCAAACTAATTTTTTGATGATGTATCAATTCTATTTTTCCATCTACTATTAAATACCCTTTAGTAATAATTTTGAACCCTGACCATTTATTAAATTATTTAATCGATAGTTTTCCTACCTTTAAAATTTGATGTAATTAATAATGGATATTTGTTGATCTAAGATTTGAAGCATTTAGAATTTAAAGAAGTGGCAATAAATTACATTATAAACATTCTAAATGGAGCTTTAGGTTTGCCTGTAGGATAATTATTATATTATGTAAGAATTATATTTCTATGGAGAATAATTTAAAGAGCTAGGTAATTGATATATCATCAAAAAAATTTGTTGGCCGGGCATGAATCCCAAAGCAAAATCAAGATTGGAAAATTAAAAAATTAAATCACGATTCATTTGAACTTCGATTTCAGCAAACTTATAAGCATCCAAATCAAAGACTCGAAGCATATTTTGAAGGTTCAAATCATAATTTGGATTATCAAACTATTTTCAAACGTGACTTGCTTATAATTGAATCAAGCGGCTCCACGAGATAAATCAAACGAGCCCAAGATCGCCAAATTCTGATATCATTAAGACATTTAAATGCCCAAAGAAGGGTCCACGATCAAGGGATTCAACATCGGCCATCCATTCAAACCACTCCCAATTTGCCCCTGATCTTCCTCTTATTTAATGGACATGCCACTCTTAGAAAACTATAAATAGTTCGCTCATTTCTCATAGAAGGGGACCCCCAAGGGAAAAAAAATGAGGCCTAAGAAAAAAAAAGAAAGAAGAGAGCTCTCTTTCTACCAGACTCTTCCTCGACCACTATCGAACTTCCACTCGATAACCGACCAACGCTGGAGTTATTCCCGACCTCCGATTGATGCCTAATTTTTACCCAATGCCGGACTTCCGTCCATCGTCAGATTTCTTCTCATCACAGGACTTTCAGCGGAATTCTACCCGACATCAGACTCCTGCCTACCACCGAATTTCTACCAGATGCTGGACTTCCACCCGACGCTAGACTTCCACCCGCCGCTGGACTTTTGTCAGTTGTCAAACTTCTACCTGTTGCTAGAGTTCCACTGGACTTCTTCCCAACGTCAAACTTTTGCCTGTGGTCGAATTTCTACTAGACATCAGACTTCCGCCCATCATCAGACTTCTGCATGTTGTCAGACTTCTACCCAAAGCCAAACTTTTGTGTGTCACAAGATTTCTACTCGTCATTGGACTTTTGCCTGTTGCAAGACTTATGCTTGTCGTTGGAGTTTCGCCAAACTTTAACCCAACGCCAAACTTTCGTATATCGTCGGATTTCTACTCAATGTCAGACTTCAACCCATCGTCAGACTTCTGCCCATCATCAATTTCATCGAACTTCTACCAGACACAATACTTTCGCCCGTCACCAAACTTCTTTATTATGTTGCCATCCGATTATGGTCCTTCCAATCTCCTTCACTAGAATATAGTCTTTCTAACTACTATAGCCTGCCGACTATGGTCCTTTCGCATCCATTGCCAAACAACTATCTTTCTGGTTACTGTTGCCCATCTACTACGGTCCTTTCGACCTCCATAACTTGATTGTGGTCCTTCCAACCTTCATCGCCATACAAAGATATTTTATGATGCCCTTCGATTATGGTACCTCCAGCCGCCATCACCAGATTACAGTCCTTTTGACCTACATCACCTGCCGACTATGGTCCTTCTGACCAAATAGATGTATCAACAGTGATTCTTTCAAGTCTCATCATATAACACATGTTGTATGATGTATATTTGCTACATTTGCCTAAGGCCTTCCCCAAAGGAAGGGCCTCATTTGTAATCGAATGTAAATAAAAGTGGATTCATTCAAACTAGGGGTGTCAATTTGGGTCGACGGGTCGAGTTCAGGTCGAACCCTACTTGACCCGACTATAAATGGGTTAACGCTAACCCCACCTCGATTTTGCCGATCGGTCAGGTTTGTCAACCCGGACCCGACCCATACAAGTTACCGGGTTGACACTACCCGACCCATGAATATACGCAGATCCAAGCGACACGAACATGGGACACCTGGAACGCGGTTATGTGGGCTGGACGGCGTCGATGCGGGAAGCCTAGAGCCTTGAATCGAAAGACAATGGTGGCCTGTGACGAGGATGGCAGACTCCACCTCATGTGGACACGATGTCATGATTTGACATGGATGCGACTTCACGATTTGACACGAACGTGACCTAAAGGGCACTTGGGTAAGGCTGAGGCGACCTGATGGGCACTCGGGCAGCTCGGGCGCTACCTGAGCACTGAGCAGCGGGATTGCGAAAAGGGTCATTTCGGGTTGACCCACGGGTTGTCGGGTCAACCCGAACCTGACCCACTTTTCAAACAGGTCAAAAATCCTAACTCGGACCCGACCCATTTTGCAAACAGGTTGACCCAAACTTGACTTTTGAGTCGGGTCAAAAGTTGACACCCCTAATTCAAACTGGGTCATACACCTTGGTTTTTCCCCTTTTTAGAGTTTTCACGTAAAAAATTTGGTGTCTCTTACGAATGCAACACCCTATCTTTTCATATGTTTGTGTGTTGGACCTTTATACAAAGCTAAGACGTTAAAATTTATACTTCTCTATAGCCGTGAATATTTCGGGACGCAACAATAATATTACAAATGTGACATCTAACCTATTACTTAAAACCTCATTAGGTTTTCACCTCAATGCATGAAATTCCCTCAAAAGAGAGGAGAAACAAGCTTTTGGATGTATGTGTGTGTGTGTGTATATGTATATATAATACATCGTCAAAAAATTAACTTGATCGGGCATGAATCTCGAGGCAAAATCAAGTTGGAAACTTTCAAAATTAAAATCAGGAGCATCTGAACTCTGATTTCAGCAAACTTACAGTCGAATTGAAAGTCTCAAGTATACAAACCCAAAGACACCCAATACAACCCAATTCGAACCCAAATGGGTCAAAATCAAGTGTTAAAAGCGTTATTAGAAGATTCGAACAAAAACTTTGATTACCAAATGGTTTCTAAACTTAACATGATTATAGTCCAATTGAGCGGCTTGACAAGACAAATCCAATAAGTCCAAGATCACTGAATTCTGACATCACTAAGACATTTAAATGTCCATCAAACAATTCATGATCAAGGGATTCAACATCGGCCGTCCATCCAACCACTCCCCATTTACCCTTGATATCTCACCTATTTACGGGCCATGCCACTCCATAAATCTATAAATAGATCCCCATTTCTCTTGAAGGATGATCCAAGCAAGAAGTAAGAAGATAAGAAGAGAAGAATATAAGAGAAAGAAGAGAAGGAATAAGCTCCTCTTCGACCACCGCCTGAGTTCGTCGGACCACCACTTGAGGCCCTAACCTTCAACAGACCACCACCTAAGGCCCTCGCCGTTGTCGAACCACCACCTTAGTCCCTCGCCTTCGACGTACCACCACCTGAGGTCCTCACCTTCGCCGGACCACCACCTTAGGCCCTAGCCTTCACCGGACCACCACCTGAGGCCCTCGCCTTCGTCGGATCACCACCTGAGGCCCTCACCTTCGCCGGACCACCACCTGAGGCCCTCACACTTGCCGGATCACTGCCTCAGGCCCTCACCCTCGCCGGATCCCCGCCTAAGTGCCTGAACTCTGCCAAACTAACACTTGAGGCCCTAAACTCTACCAGACCATCAACTGACGCCAAAATTCTGCCAGGTCACTGTCGGACTACTAACTGATGCCCCAACTTCCATGTGACGCCATATTTTACACTAGACATCAACCATGCGGTTGATATTTATAATCTAATCGTACTCTGGACAAGTCATCCCATTGTAATCAACTCAAATTCTAGTGAAATCTTTTCAACTAGGCTAGGACCCATGGTTTTTCCCCTTTCCAGAGTTTTCCACATTAAAATTCTCATGTTCTCTGCGTGTGAGCTGGATATCCATGCAATGCTAAAATATAAAATTACAACTCTATTGCTGTATATTCTAGCACGTAATAGTTTGGCGTCGTCTATAGGAACACCAGTCCCGCTATCCTAAAGCACCACTGCTATGGCCAACAGGCATAGTAATCGTATCCTAGGAGCATCCCGCTCTAATTAACATCAATCCTGAAATTAGTCCCTAAATCAGGGACACCATGCATCTGCCTCTTTTCACCCATGTGGTCAAAACCCTGTCATAGAAGGGACTTCAGCACTGTCCCTGGAAGATCTCATCCATAAAATGGAGGATTTTTAGAAGGAGATCCTTCAACTCCTATGAGAGACCCGACAACCTACACTAGCGCCCCCTAACGAGATTTTTCTCCCTCGAGATCCACCTTGAGTCGATAATGTTCAATCAGGACATCTGCATGATGAGATTCCTCTTCCTCAGCCAAGGATACGTCCTCTGCTGAGTCAAGATGATGAACTAGCTGACATAGCCAGATCTACCCATCCTTCACGTGCAAGTCGACAACCTCACCTTCCTCCAAACATTCCCGAGGACATAGCCTGACCACATATGGCTGAACTCCCTCACAATTCCCTACAGCGTGAGCTGTGAAGGTTGGTTCGAGAAGAATTCCCCATTCAAGGGACAAGACAACCTCTCCACCGGTGGGACTTTCAAGAACCATCACCCTTCACTGAAGCTGTCCTCCGACACCCCATTCTGGTAGGATTCAAACTTCCGAGTATTGATGCTTATGATGGAACATTGGACCCCTATTAGCATATCGATCACTACCACACCATTATGCATATCCAGCGGGCCCGGATGTGCTCCTCTGCTAAGTTTTTCTTGCAACCTTTAAAGGGCAAGTCAGGACATTGTTTTATTCACTATATGCCCGGTCCATTCAACTTTTTATTAAATTGGCCAAATTAACCTAAGAATGGTTAAAGACTCCTCTCATCTCTCAAGGATATGTTAGAATGAGGGATAATCTCTCAAAGAATATTTTCAAAGATCTTCCACGGAAGCCCGAAAAATTCTTGAAGTGGATCCTAAATTACTTAGGAGAGTTTTTCTTGGAGGACTTTATCCTGGCCCTTTTTTAATCTGCCCTCATGCATGACATGGTCCATTCATATGCTGACCTAATTCACCGCGTCGAAGCACAAATCTCAGCTGACGAAGCCATCAATGCCCATAGTAAGCAATTTGAGCAAATAACTGGGAAACACAAAAATATAAAAAGAGTGGAGAATCCACCATCGCAGTAGAAGAAGCAAGAAAAATATAATCTTGTTGACCTCATTTTTATATAAGGTCACTTTGACCAATCATGACCCCAGATCAGTCTAACTTCTAAACCACTCTAAACTCTAGGATCCTCCTAGAATCCAGACCATAGGATCTACTTAAGACCCTAGGATTCCTCCAAACAAATCTAGACATCAGGATCTATTCTAAGTCCTAGGATCCTTCTAGACCCCAGACCTTAGGATCTACTCTAAACCCTAGGATTTTTCTAGACTCTAGGATTTTCTTAGACTCCAGGATCCTTTTAGATTATAAACTTTATGATCTATCCAGATCCTAGAACTCTTCTAGATTCTAGATCTTAGAATCCCTCCAAATTCTAGGACCAATCCAAATTCAAATCAATCCAGACCTTTGATCAATTCAAATCTTAAACAAATCTAAACTTCAATCAATTGAAATTCAAATCACTTCAAGCTTCATACTCATGCAAACTTTAACCCAATCTAATTCAAAATGCAAACTTCAATCCAGACCTTGAACCTACCTCTGAGCTAGCTCTAACCCTATCCAATCATTTATGATCACCTAAATGATTGCAAATGATTTGGATATTTCAATATTAATCATTCAAACTCAAAATCCAGACTTTAATCCAGTTTAAAATCTAAACTCTAGTTTAAATCTTGATCCAACTTCAATCCTATCCAATCACTTATAATCATCCCAAATGATCATAAATGATTTGGATAATTCAAATCCAATCATCCAGACTCAAAACCCAAATCAAATCCAAAATTTCAAACCAAAATCCTAAGTCCAAAGGCGTTGTCCTAAAGGCCTTTTCCAGGGATTTTTCAAACACTTCAAAATACAATCAAATGACCTTTGATTCAGAGTCTATCAATTTCATATTGATAAGACATGTCTCTAGAGGTAACCCTCCAAATTTTAGTCCATTCTGATGTCTCTAACCCCATAAATTGAATTGAAATCCAATGGCTATAAAACCTTTAAATATTTACAACCTATGCCACTAACTTGTCACCTAGTGGATTTTGACATTGGACCTTTCTACAAAGCCTCCAATCACTTCCAGACCCTTAATCCTGACCCATTGAGCATTAAACTATATTTTGGTGGACCACTTTGACACCCAGTTGACCAAGGGTCAAAATGACCAAAATGCCCCTTAAGAGCAATTTTGAAGTTTTCTTTAAACTTCAACTTGGCCTTTTCAAATCAAACCCCAAAACATATTCCAATGCATCCTAATCACCCTTAGGAGTGCAATGGACTCAAACTCTGACCCTGGCCAAGCCTGGTTGACCAGTTTGACCTTTTTGACCAAAATACCCCTTAGGGATTTAAACATCAATTTCAAATAAAATGACTTCCAAATTGCTTGGAACCACTTCCAGCAAGTTTCAAATATCAAACCTAATCTGTTGGACCTAAACACATACCCTGGGTCAACCTGGTTGACCAAATCAACCTAGGTTGACCAAACATGCCCTTTAATATCTAAACAGTCATTTTGACTGAATTGACCTTCATAACCTTTGAAACAATTTCCAACAAACTTCAAATGCCATTTCAAACATGTTGAGCCTTGACCCACCCCCTGAGTCAACCTGGTTAACCAGTCAACATAGGTTGACCCAATCAACCCTTAAGAGTTCAAATGAATCATTTCAACCCATTTAACCATATCAATGCATTTAAACCTTTAAACTCATTCCATTTAATGTCTTGAATATTTCTAAACTAATTTTGAGTCAAACCCAAGTCAAGTTGACCAAGTGAACTCATCAAGGCTTTGTTAAATCATTTGAAACCCCTTTTCATTCAAGCTTGAACTCTCCAACCTCAAGCCCATTCTAAACCATTCCAACCATCTAACATTGACACTTGGCTGCCACCTCAGCTGTTAACCTTTTCATTTGACCAGTCAACACACGGTCAAACCCCTTTAAAACCCTCTCTAACTCTCCCAAATTCCAATCCTCAAGCTCTAAATCCCTCTTAAGCCATCAATCCAGCACTCAAATCCCTTTTATATGCCACATCAGCTGCCACATGGTAGGGAGACCAGTCAACTTGTCAAACCAAGAGTTTGGAGTGGTCAAAGTTGGTCCAATAACCTCCTAATGCTAATGCACTCCTCCCTAATCATCTCTAGCTGTTTAAACATTCTCTAGAAGCTTCCTAGAGCTCTCCCCAACCATTAGATCAGGATCCAATGGCCCTTAATCAAACACATATGGACTAGAGGACAAAACACCCTTTCCATGTAAGATGTCCTTTAGTCCTTTAATCCTCCTGCTCCTACCCACTCCCTGGACAGGTGGAGACCATCTGGGAGCTCACTCAAACGATCTCAGCCTTCCATTCAATCTGGAGGGGATTAAATAGGGCAAAAAAAGGAAAAATGCCATGATTCTAACTCCCACTCTCTCTCACTACCTTCAAGCTCTCCAAGCGGATACTCCATTCGTTTGGACTATCTAGAGATTCCCTCACACTACCCCAATCAAATCCTGCCGGTCAAAGCTCGCTAGCGGCCATATTCCGGTGAGCTTTAGCCAAGATCCATCCAAGGTTGATTTTCCGTCAATCCAGACGTTCTCAAGCCAAGGTTTCAACTAGAGAAAGTTGTGTGGACAGACAACAGTTTTAGAGATAGCCTAAACGGTCAAAACTGCCCCTAATCAAGGTAAAAATCTCTAGCACTAGTTTAGCATACTTAGCTTAAATAACTCTCGATTCCATACATATTAGGCTAGAACATTGACACCCCATATATTATGTTCACGATTTTAATTTAAGTTTAAAATTTCAATAAAAATGATCGAGCGGATTGCAAGAACGAGCTGATTATCTCATTCTAGGGTTATTCTGATAACTCTTTACGCATGTTCAACACTCATACCATTGATCTTACGATCAACAGTCTGGATTCCGCTATTCTGTGGTCCACCTAGCCGTGTATTTCATTTGCTAGATCAAACCCTCGTCCAGCTCAATCGTAGCCGTTGTATCAGGAACCGCGTGATCGATTCTCCGTCGTTTGATTTCCCTTGGCTGAGATCAAACCGTGGAGTTTGATATCCACCATTGGATGAATTCTGTACAGATTCAACGGCTGCGATCAAAGCCTACGTGGTTAAGTAAAACCGCATGAAGCATCCAGTGGGCGACGCGTGTTAGCCGCTGTTGCGCCATCATCCGAGTCAGCCTAATTATTGTCGTCGCCGCACATTATGATCGGGCAAATCTGATGATGCCACGTGGCAAGGCAGAAGCCGCCACCATTTTTTATTATTTTAATTAAAATTTATTTTAAATTCATTTTTAAATAGAGAAAATTAAAAAATTAATTAAAAATTAAATAAAAATTCAAAAAAATGTATAAAATACCTTAAAATTTTTAGAATTTCAAAATCTCTAATTTAAAATTAAAATTATTTTAAAATATATATTATATATTTTAAGTAATTTTAAATATTTATTATTTACTATTTAATTAATATTTTGTCAAATATTAATTTACATATTATCTCAAATCATTTTTTTATAATAAATTTTACTCATATAATGTAAAATATTTTAATTTTAAATTAAATTAGCTTAACATATTATATATAATTTTAAATTATTTTAATTATTCAAATATTTAAGCATTTTTATTAATATTTAATATTTTATTAAAATTAAAATAAATTAATATATATATATATATATATATATATTGTTTTAAATAATATTATAATTTCAGAAAATAACTAATATTCAATTAAATTAAATTTTAAAATTATTTTAATTATAAATTATTTTTTAAATTATTGTGAGTAGTTTTAATTATCTTAAAATTTTAATAATTCAAATTTAATTCATTTTAATTCAGAAAAATTTAAGTAATATATCAAAAAAAATTTTGAAATTCAAAATACTTTAACTTAAAATTAATTTTGAAATTTAAGTATTTATTTATTTTGTATAATTTAATTTATTTAAATATTATAATATTTAATTAAATATTATATTAATTATTTTAAAATTAAAAATTTATTTTGAATGACTTTGAAAAATCAGTGGATCTTTCAACACCTAAAAATTTATTTTAGTAATATTTTTAATTATTTTATTTTAAAATTTATATTTAAATATATAAGTATATATATATTTATATATTTTAAAATATATATGTATTTAAATTTTGAACGTTTGAGAGATCTCTTGAGATTTTAAACTTAGATTAAACATGTTTGAATAGAATTAATTGGGATGATTAATGATTAATCATTTCTTGATTATTCATTAATCTTATCTTTAATTATATATTTTATGTTAATACTTACATGCTTAGAAAGCACCCACCACATAGCCTAGGCTCTCCTAGTTTTAAGAACTTAATTGTGTTATTGTGTATGTTTACTCATGCATGTCTAAGGGTTAGAGACTTTGATTAAACCCACTTTAACCTAGTGTCATTAAGAACAAAAATTAAGGACTTTGATTAGAAAACTTATAAAATTCATTGTGATTAGGATATACCTCACTTGAACTTGAAATTTAAACACTTCAAACATAGTGACATTTTTTAGCCCTTAGAAACATTTTCTCTGATTTTACGATTAATTAAAATATTTAATTAATTAATTCAATAATTAAGCCTCTACAAATTCTAAAAAATATAATAAATACATTTTAAATCAAAAAATTACAATTAAGACCTCTAACTATCCAGAATCAAACCCTTAATCAATAAAAAATAAAATCAATTTGATTTGATAGCAAATTAAAGTTTAATTTAATTTTAAGTAAAATTTAATATTTAATTAATTTAATTATTTAAAAATAATTTAAAATTTCTCAAACACTTGGGAATCTCTCTTAAGGTCATTCTTGACCTTTGGAGTTGATTTCAAAGAATTGGGAGCTCATTTGGAGTAAAACCATAAAAGGCCATCTAATTAAGCAATTTCAAAAATTCAACGAGTACTAGAAAACTTCAAAAATTAATAACTAATTCAAGAAAAATCCAAACCAAACAAACTCAATAGCATTCAACTCATAATAATATCTAATATTTATTCAAAATATTAAAATTCCAGAAAACCATTAAATTTGAAAAAGTGAACTTTTGGTCAAATCTAAGTCAAATTTCAACTTAAAACTTCAAACCTTCATAATAAAATCCAAAATAATTTAATTTCAGCATACTTATAGTCTAATCGATCGCCTTTAGGTCTAATATTTTAATAAAATACTAACTTTTCAAAATTTGAGCTTAATAAAAAAGTCAATTTTTGAACCCTTAATTAAAAGATTAAAATAATCCAAAAAATTCTTAAAACTTACAAATAACTTTAAAATTCCAAAAATATTTAACCAATCTTTAAAAATAATAATAAACCAACTTTAATTAAAATTCATTAACTTTTATGTTGTAACCCATGACCCCGAATTTGAGATTTTGATGATGTCAAATAATGATTGTTTTGAAACAACTTTTCATTGAATATTAGTTTATTTGCTATTGTCCTTGAGTACTAACATTTCAGGAAGATCACAAGTGACTCGGGACAAAAGGAAGACTCAAGAACGGGTAGATTAGGAGTATGAGTCAGATATTGTATTTTTCTATTTATTATATTTTTATTTTCTTGAGTCTGGCCACAAAATGCATAAGAGTAAGAGCAACCATGCACACACACAGGGGGAGAGTTTGTTTTTAAATGCAAAATGTAATAGAATTTCTTCTCTGGATATCATACTGTACGATTTTAATTCGTACCGTACGATCCGAGCTATGTGGGCGATTCAGTGAATAGATCGTACTGTACGAATATATTCGTACTGTATGATATGTTCAGATCCAAAACCCTAGCCGTGGTTTAGTTTAAGTAAGTGATTTTGCACCGTTCTTACTGTACAAATATTTTCGTACTGTACGATCTATTTTAAATACTTACTTAAATTAGCCTATGATTAGTGCATGAAATTCAGACCTAATTATATTTTGAACATCGTACTATACGAACAGTATCGTACCATACGATGAATAGAGACAAAGTTTGATCGTCCCGGATATCATCCTGGACAATCTCTTGGTTTTTGTCTCATCGTACTGTACGATAGTAATCGTACCATACGATGAACAGAGACGACATCTGGTCGTCCAGACTATCGTTCTGTACGAATAGTATTTTGTGGATCGTACCGTACGATATTATATCATACAGTACGAATTATTTTTTAATTGTTCGTACATCTTCGTACCAGGACGAAGTCTGTTTATGAAGATCGTACTGTACGATGTTGAATCGTACTGTACGAACATTAACGGGTACTTTTGAAATCAGAGGGATTTTGGAGCCTGTTTTAGGTGTTAATCTCGTCCTTTTTCAGTAAGAATTACATAGAGGGAGAACGTGGTTAGAGAGGGATTCCAAGGGAGAGAGCTCTAGAGAAGTTCTTTAGGGTTGAGAGAGGAAGGAGAAGGTGAGCGTTGTGAGGGAGAAGAGGTGTGAGGGAGATCACACAGTTGCTCCGAACTTGCTGCATCTTGCTCCTCCTATGGCCCTAGAGAATTTGAGGGAGGATCTCCAAGGAAAAGGCTCATCTACATCCGTGACCTCGAAGTTCTCTGCCTTCTCCAGGAGGGAGAAAAACGAGAAGGTTCTCTGCTATCGCCAGGAGGGCGAAAACAGAGTTTGGCACTCCGTCACACCGGGTTGGTGAAAGGGAGGTTTGTAAAGGCTTCTCTGCCTTGCCGAAGGGGGCAAAAGGAGAACTATATTTGGTAGTGAAAATCCCGGAGCGAAGGACTCCGGGGAGTGAACGTAGGTCATATTTTGATCGAACCACTATAAAAATCTTTGGTGTATTTTTTCCTTATCGTCATTTACTTTTACTTGCACTTAATTTTTCATAATTATTGCATTGTGAAATTTGTGGAAGAAAATTTGTTTAAGTTTTTGTTGTCAAATTTCAAAAATAACAAAAAAATTAGAACTCATGTTTAGGGTTACTTTTTATTGAGAAAAAGTTTTTCACAATTCACCCCCCTCTTGTCATTTAGTAATTTCATTTTAAACATTAATTAACTTAAGTCACTTAATCATACCGGGTACCACTAGGTAACCCAAGCCTACGAGGCTATTAAATTAGCCCCAAGAAGGTGAAATAAACTTCACGGCCTCAGTGAGAAATAGAAGTGATATCCAACAAATAATTAGAATCAATTTTTAAATCAAATTTAAGTCATTAAGATTTAAACTTCAATTAAATATTCCATTAAACCTTTCAACCAACCAGAACTTTAAACAACTTTAACTAATTGCCCTACCTAGGACATATCCAAACCACACAATATTTACACCCACTTTAGATGATTTGCTAGGACAACCAACTCTAGCTTAGGTTGGGATGATATTTAATTTTATGTTGTGTGCCGGGTTTTCGAGCTTTCACTACATGCTGGTTGCCAGTTTAGAATTGATTGATTGTTTATTTATTTAATGCATTCTATATTTTAATTGATTGAGCATTTTAAATTTCAAATATTAACTGCTTGAGACTAATTATAACTGGTTGAGATAAATTATAACTGCTTGGGATGTTAATTAACTGCTGATTATTAGGATAATCCTATAGGATCGAGTCTAGACTTTTCAATTTTAATTAATATAAATTTTATTTGAAATGAGTTGTAATGTTAAGTGACTTGAGAATGGGATGTTAAAACATCCAATTTGGAATTCAAAGAGGAAGGGACATCCCTTAGGAGAGAGTCCCTCTCCATTTGGAGCTCCAAATTTAGATGATTTTGAAAATATCAAAAGAGGAAAGATAACACCCCTTTCCATGGGGGAGTTTCTTTTCATTTGGATATCCTGAACTGACGGATCAAGAAGCTCATGGGAAGATAAAGAAGTGGAAGTCGAGAAGAGTCCCAATTCTCAAAGTCACTTGTCTTTTAAGAGTTAAAATTCGGGTTGTTATTAGTGGTGCCCGGCCACTTTACTTTTCTGCAGACCCCGGGATGTAATATTAAAAGGCACTTGCCTATGGACTTTCATTTTGAATATTAATTTAATTGATTTGATTAATATTTTATGTTGATTGTGATATAGGATTGCCTATTTTTAGTAGTTTTTTTTTTGCGCTCTTGCATATCGTATTTTGTTTTAGCCTGGAATTCGATTGTAGGCTCTTAAGGACTTGTTAAAATTTTTCTACTTAAATTAAATAAAATTTTTAAGATAACCTAGCAACTCTAATGAATTTAAGAAGTAAGCCTTGGACCACTGGGAGTTCACATACATATTTGTTGCATTTCTCTCTTTCCTTTGTTAGGCACCTCCCCGCCTATGAGTTTTAGCAGACACCTGGCCTATGAGGGTGCAGATCTGTCCAAGGGGAATCTGTGCATTCTACTAGGATAAAATCTATTTTTTAAGTCTGATTTTAAAATTTCTTCATCTTAAATTTAAGCATTTAATCGAGTCAATTAGCATGCATCGCATTAGATACAAACTTAAATAGAGTCTAATCTCTAATTGCATTTATTTAAATATTAAATACCCAACATAAGTTAAGGGGTCAATTAAGGATCTGCTCTAGATGTTGGCCCCGCTCTCCTCAAATTTAATATAATTAACATCCCCACCACTCTACATTAATTAACCAGATACATATTTTTAAAGAGCTTAGGTGATTTAGCTGGCTCCCCAATCTAGGCTGGGGTAAGTCTAGATTTTCATTACATTAGCTAGGTTCGAGTTTTTAAATTTTTTTAGAACCCACTTTAGACTTAGGTTCTGAGGCAAGCTCGGGCTGTAAGACCTCAAACTCCGAGAATCAAATCCCAAATTTCTAATAAAATTAATCATTCAAATTAAAAATCTCTTTCAATCAAATTCAAGCCTAACACTTAGGATAAGTTGGGGTACTTCTGAATTATTTCAGAATTCCAGGTGCTTCCTACCTTTCTTTCTTTGAATAAAGAAATAAGTGCTCAATCTTGAACCAATCCCACTTGAATTTTCAACCCTTAACCACCTTTGACATCAAAATTTAGATTCTTAAATAAAATTCGTATCATTATTTTAATCGAGAGTATTTGTAGGAAACTCTGATTTCTCCTACGATGTAATTAACTACTAGGGCTTGCGCACGTAGGAGATTTTGTAACCCATATCAGATTTTCAAAAACTAATTTTTCAAAACCTCAATTAATTCTCTTTGGGAAATCAAACAAAAAAAATGGCGATCGTTATCATCATATTCAAATAGTTGATAGTAGACAATATCCTCTTTTTTTAAGAAGATATATTATTTTATTATCATAATTTTGAATATGAAATTAATGATCCCTTTATCAAGATTATTTTAGTCAAGCACTCAATTAAATTTCATTTTGACTCTCTAGGATCATATGCGATTCTTTCCTGAGTTTGACTACAATAATCAGGATGAATTTAAATTTTATAATTTGAACCCATTAGGAAATGATATGTTCACCTCCCGATGTGATATATTATTCATAATGATGCATTCAATTTTAAAATTCTAAAAATTAATATTTTATCGAAGAAAATTAATACTTTTTAAAACTATATACTTTTTCAATCAAACAAATCTTCCCCCCTTGACCCTCACAGATGCGACGAGAGCCTTGACAAGAAAATAAGTACACACCACTTAATGTATCCCAAATAAATGTGTTGATGGACATCCAAGACTAGGAGAGCGTAAAGTGGAAATACCCTTTGAAGCCCAACATCAGAAACTAGGAGCAATATTGCCACTTCCATCATTGTCGTGGACACACTACTGAATCATGCAGGCAGCTCAAGAAAGAAATTTAGAGATTGATCCAACAAGTATATCTCCGACATTTCATCCAAAATCTATCAGCCCGAGATGAGAGTGGTCCATCTGAGGGGCAGAATAAATAATAAAGGCAAATAATAAATAATCATCAAATAGTTGGTGAAATCAAAACCTTCACAGGGGGCCCTTCAATGCCCAGTCAAGTTTTAATTTTGGTTAGCAAGGAGCCACCAATGAAGAAGCTTCACACCGATCACTCCATCACCTTCGAGAAGTCTTATTTAGAAGGGATAAATACCCCTCATCAAGATATACTGGTGATTAGCGCGGGAATTAGTAACCCACACTATAATGTTAAACGGATCTTGGTTGATAATAGAAGCTCAATAAATGTCATATTCTACTCCACTTTTCTTAACATGGGCCTACCCGGACAGAAACTCCAGCTGTTGCCAGTTTAGTATACGGGTTTGACAATCGACCTATGCAAGTAGAAGGAACCATCAGTCTCTCGGTCGTATTGGAGAATTCCCCTGACAAGCTGAGCATTTTATCCAATTCATTGTAGTGAAATCAAAATTGGCCTACAACACAATCTTTGGAAGGCCACTCTAGACCATCTTTGGGGCTATTGGTTCAATTCCCCATTTAAAGTTGAAATTTCCTACCCCAACAAGAATTAGAATAGTGCATGGAGATTAATAAGTAGTACAATCCTACTATCTTAGGAAGGCTTAGCCACGTTCATCAGTTACTCTAAGCATCGAGGACTTCGATCTCTGGAATGAAGATATCCCTCAAATGGCATCCCCTGTAGAAGATCTCACTTATGTCTCTCTATTAGATGAGCACCCTTCAAGAACAGTATAAATCGGATTACTTCTTGCAGATGAATAGAAGAAGAAATATGTATATTTTCTATATACAGACAAAGATATATTTACATGGAGTTTTGCTGATATGCTTGGAATAATTCCTGAAGTAATCATGCACTCTCTCAAGATCAACTCGGCATACAAGTTGATGATCCAAAAGAAATGAAACTTTGCACCAGATCGTAAACTTGCAATTGAGAAAGAGGTTGATAAGCTTTTGAAAGCTGGATTCATAAGGGAAGTGCATTACCCCATTTGGTTGGCAAACATCATCATGGTTCGAAAGGCAATTGGAACCTGGAGAATGTGCGTAAATTATATAGATCCCAATAAGTCATGCCCTAAGGACAGTTTTTCGCTTCCCCGTATTGTTCAATTAATCAACGCTACCTCCGGATATCAAGTGTTAAGCTTCATGGATGCTTACTCTAGATATAATCAAATATAGATGAATCCTACTGATGAAGAGGAAATAATATTCCAAATAGATGAGGGTTTGTACTGCTATCTAGTAATGCCATTTGGGCTAAAGAACACTGGAGCAACATACCAGCACTTGAAGAATAAGGTTTTCAAAGATCTTATTGGGCGCACTATGGAAATGTATGTGGACGACATGCTAGTAAAATGTCTTGAAAAATTCCAGCATATCTCTAACCTGGAATAGTACTTCTACCTCCTTCGAACTTACAACATGCGCATCAACCCCTCCAAATATGCATTTGGAGTTGCCTTAGGAAAATTTCTGGGGTTCATGATTACCCACTGGGGGATTAAGGCCAATCCTAAGAAGAACAAGGCCCTAAAGGATATACTACCCCCGAGAAATATCAAGGAAGTACAGAGGTTAAATGGAAGAATTACAGTATTCTCTCAATTTTCGACTCGCTTAGGAGATAAATATCTACCATTCTTCAAAGTCCTCAGAGGTGCTCGTAGCTCATGATTTTAGTGAATTGATGAATGTCATGAGGCTTTCGAGCAACTCTGAACTTATCTAGCCTCACCTCCATTGCTCTCGAAGCCAGTTCTAGGTGAAATTATATATATATATATATATATATATATATATATATATGTCATCTCCTCCTAGGATATAAGCTCGATCTTGGTCCGAGTAGACGATACTATTCAACACTCAGTCTATTGTATTAGCAATCTACTTTTAGAGACAGAAACACACTACCCATTAGCAGATAAATTAGCATAGGTGTTAGTCTTCTCAGTCATAAAGTTACGCCTTTATTTACAAGTACATACGATCAGGGTCTATATAAACCTACCATTAAGAAGTATTCTCCAAAAGCTAGAGGCATCAAAAAGATTGATTAAATGGTCAGTGGAGCTTAGAGAATTTAACATTCAATTCCTGCCTAGACTCGACATCAAGTCATAAGTGCTTGCCAACATTGTGGTCGAATGTATTAACGAAGCCTCTGATGAACTGTTAGATGCGTCTCCTTCCTCCTCGTATTGGACCTTATATGTTGATGGAGCTTCTGCGAGTTTCGGTGCCGGCGTTGGAATCTTATTAATCTCCCCATAAAAAATTACACTCAAATATGGACTTATATTGAAGTTCTCAACAATAAATAATATTGCTGAATATGAGGTTCTGATCGTCAGATTGAGGATGAGAATTGATTGTGAAGTATAGGACTTGGTGGTTCACACTGATTCCCATCTAGTCGCCTCTCAGGTGGAGGGAGAATTTGATGCCCACTAGGAGAATTCGATGCCCACCATCCATTATTGGCCTAGTATTGCTAGATTGTTAAATTCATGTTAGCCCAAATAATGAAACATCAGATCATCCATATCCTTTGGGAGCAGAACGTAAGGGCAGACATTCTCTCTAAGCTGGCGACTTCTATAACATGAGACATTTTTAGAATAAAGTATATTGAGAAGATCCACTTTCTGAGCATTCAAGGCCTATGGGTGATTCAATCAATAGATGAATCAAAAGAAGCTTCTTGGATCAACCCCATTCTCACTTTCTTATAAGAAGGTGTTCTTCCTGAAGACCCAATGGCGATAGTAAGACTTTGAAGACAGGCATCAAACTTCATTATTATTAATGAAGAATTATATAAACGATCTTTCATAGGGCCATACCTCAAATGTCTTCCTCCTTTATAAACAAACTATGCACTATGAAAAGCATATTCATGCATCTATAGAGAACATCTAAGCGGAAGGGCTGTGAGACCTCGTTCCTTTGCTATTGCTGTAGCTGTTGGGAAAAGTGAATTTTTCCCAGGATCGTCCGGGCCGATTTGAGATCGTCCAGGACGATCTGCACTGTAGAAAATATCGTCCTGAGAATAGTTCTGGGAGTCGTCCAGGACGATCAATTTTGGTCTGATCGTCCCGGGACGATGTGACGATCGGCCGGGCCGATCCCACTAATGATATAAGAAAATGAGCTCGTTTTGAGGAGAGAGAAAACATTTATAAAAAAAAAACAGATATTTTGAGGAGAGAGAAAGGGCGGAAAAGCAAAGGAAGAAGTCCGATTTCGGGGCCCGCGGAGCGATTTTCGTCATTCGTTGCTGTTGGATATTTTGTTTGTCTCGCTGTAAGGATTCCGAACCCTACTTCTGTTTTCAGAGATTTTGATATTTTGCGAAATGGTGCTCAGATTTGTGTTTTTGTAAGCGATTTTCGTACCCGGTTTGGTACTGGCAAATATTTCACCGCGTAACTTTTGGTATGTTGTAGACGTGATTATTCTGCACGTTTTGATTATTTTCTGGCGGATTTCGTCCGGTCCGTTTTGGTTCTGCGGAGTTTTATTTTGACTGCAATTTATTATGATGTCCGAACTGGTTTGAGCAGTAGGAGAATAGTATTAGAATGTTGCTGTGCACGTTCTATATTAATTTGGTGAATTGTAATTTTTGGAGATTTTTGTGTAAATTTGACCGACTGCCGTTATTCTGCCCGATTTTCGTACGATTTCTGATTTGGTTGAAATTGCTAGATTGAATTGATATGCGTATAACTATTGATATGATCGTTTTAGATTTCTTTATTATTGATTATTGCATCGATTATTGCATTGACTGATTGATACTGAAAGACAAGTGGGAACCTGGTTGAACGTTGGTTGAAGATAGATATTGACCTGTACAGGATGGTGGGCCGACGGGCTTTCCTTTAAATCATAGACCATAGATCATCGATATAACGATTGGGAGTTATAAGGAGTTTTATATGCCGACGGGCGGCCGACGGGCAAAAGAGTGACGACTCTTCTTGATAGAACCAACGTGCGGATATCTACAACAGTAACATAGATTCTACAACAGCACTATTGATAATAGCTAGTATTTGTGCTTGTCGAGTAAGACCATTGTATGGAATTGCATGTGCATCATATGGATTTCCTGTTATGCATTGATTTATTGATTCGAATTGATTGCTTAACGTCCGGATTCATTGATTTCATTGATTGATTTCATTGATTGATCATCGAGCATTGATACTACTATTGATTATTGACTATTGATTATTGATATTGATATGGACATAGATGGCATAGATTCATAGATTCATTGATACCATTGATTTATGCATTGATTTGACTTGCTACTGTAGATTATCGTATTGTCCTTCCGATTGATTTGATCGACTTGATAGTATAGACTGGATTTGATTGATTGATCGATTTGACGGATTTATTGATTTATCGTATTGCTTTTCCGATTGATTTTCTCGACTTGATTGATTCATAGATACCGGCACTAATATTGATATGGATCATGCGTATTGAGTCATAGAGATTGACACTAATATTGATATAGATTGTATTGATTCACCGGCACCGATATTGATATGGATTCTGTGTATTGATAGATATCGACAGCGACATGAATATAGATTGTATCGATGATAGATACCGATATCGACATTGATATAGATATGATATTGACATATGAATATTATTGATACGACAGATCCTGATAGGTTATTGATATACTGATACATTGATTCGTCGTGCCGATTACATTGACTCGTCGTGCCGTTTATCGATGGATTGATTGAATGCTGTATGGATTTGATTTATCGTAGAATTGATTTCTTTGATTTCTATTGGCCTGATGATTTCATTCTATTGATTTGATTTTCAATTGATCTTTCGCCGTATGGATTCGATTATTTATTGGGACTTGAGCTGATTGATATAATTGACTGGAAAGTGCTTTATTGATTGAGATGATTTCCCTACTGTAGCATCGTACGTCGTCATTATTGAATCCGTCGTAGTGTCATTGAACATAATTGGATTGACTGATTTGCAAGAGTACGTTCTGATACGAGTCCCTTATTGAATTAATTGACGCTATTGATTGCTATTAATTAATACAGACACCCTATTGATTTGATTGATGATATGGATACAATGAATTGATTAGACGATACGGACTAGACGACACGATTGATTGAACTGATAGTATTGATTGATAGGAAGCACTTACTGATTTGATTTATGCTGCATTGACTATTGACTATTGATGGATTTGATTTGACGATGGATTTCCGCATTTCATAGACTCATTGACCATTGATTGACTTGATTTTTATTGACCTGCATATTGATAGAATCATCGTGCTTTGATTTCAGTTGTAGGCTTTGGTGACCTGCTGGGCTTTGTAAGCTTATTATATGTGGTTAATATTTCAGGTGCAGGGCCTCCAGTCTGAAGATCTTTCTGTCGAGTTCAGCTTTTTGTTTTGTAGCCTTGGGTGGGCTTTCTTTTGTAGCCTGTGTGGCTAGTGTAGATATTTCTTTTGGACTCTCTTTTATTTGTTCTCTGATTGTACTTTATGTGAATTATAGTATCCGCTGCTGTTTCTTTTATGTAATGTAATTATCTCTGGCTCTGGATGTATATATTGATACGAATAACGGATAAAGAAAAAGAAAAAAATGAATGATCGATCAGATGAATCCTTTCACTACACGGATCTTGGGTCGTTATAATTGGTATCAGAGCGAGTGTAGTGAAAAGATTTGATTATCCAGAAATGATAATTACATTATTTGATTCGTTTTGTTTTACGTGTTTGATTCCGTGATTTGATTTGGTTTGAATGATTTGACTTGATCAGGCAAATGGATCCGAAAGGCAAAAAGATTGAGTCTGAGCCTGCATCTAACCTCCCTCTCACATCTGAAAATATGAATAAATTTGCTGATATGGTTGCTCAGATGGTGAGTGACAAGCTAGCGAAACGCTCTGGGCGTAGCAAGAAAAGTGGGGAAGGTAGCAAAGCAAGAATTAATGTTTGTACTTTTTGTGGAAAGAGACACTTGGGACAGTGTTATCGGAGGACAGGGCAATGCTTCCGATGTGGTGCATACGGACATAGAATGACTGATTGCCCGAGTTCTGGGCAAGGACCTGTTCCGACTGTTCAGACTGGAAATGTACAAGCCATGATGGAAGATGTTCCTTCCGTGCCTGCTGATGAGACTGGTACGAGTTTCGTTTATTGTCTGTTTCGATGTGATTTGTACGATTTTTCTGATTGCTTGGATTTGTTTTGTTCCGCTCTGTTCCGGACACTTTAGGGAAATGTCGGGACGACATTTTTCTAAGGTGGGGAGATTGTGAGACCTCGTTCCTTTGCTGTTGCTGTAGCTGCTGGGAAAAGTGAATTTTTCCCAGGATCGTCCGGGCCGATTTGAGATCGTCCAGGACGATCTGCACTGTAGAAAATATCGTCCTGAGAATAGTTCTGGGAGTCGTCCAGGACGATCAATTTTGGTCTGATCGTCCCGGGACGATGTGACAATCGGCCGGGCCGATCCCACTAATGATATAAGAAAATGAGCTCGTTTTGAGAAGAGAGAAAACATTTATAAAAAAAAAAACTGATATTTTGAGGAGAGAGAAAGGGCGGAAAAGCAAAGGAAGAAGTCCGATTTCGGGGCCCGCGGAGTAATTTTCGTCGTTCGTTGCTGTTGGATATTTTGTTTGTCTCGCTGTAAGGATTCCGAACCCTACTTCTGTTTTCAGAGATTTTGAGATTTTGCGAAATGGTGCTCAGATTTGTGTTTTTGTAAGCGATTTTCGTACCCGGTTTGGTACTGGCAAAGATTTCACCGCGTAACTTTTGGTATGTTGTAGACGTGATTATTCTGCACGTTTTGATTATTTTCTGGCGGATTTCGTCCGGTCCGTTTTGGTTCTGCGGAGTTTTATTTTGACTGCAATTTATTATGATGTCCGAACTGGTTTGAGCAGTAGGAGAATAGTCTTAGAATGTTGCTGTGCACGTTCTATATTAATTTGGTGAATTGTAATTTTTGGAGATTTTTATGTAAATTTGACCGACTGCCGTTATTCTGCCCGATTTTCGTACGATTTCTGATTTGGTTGAAATTGCTAGATTGAATTGATATGCGTATAACTATTGATATGATCGTTTTAGATTTCTTTATTATTGATTATTGCATCGATTATTGTATTGACTGATTGATACTGAAAGACAAGTGGGAACCTGGTTGAACGTTGGTTGAAGATAGATATTGACATGTACAGGATGGTGGGCCGACGGGCTTTCCTTTAAATCATAGACCATAGATCATCGATATAACAATTGGGAGTTATAAGGAGTTTTATATGCCGACGGGCGCGGCGAAAGGCAAAAGAGTGACGACTCTTCTTGATAGAACCAACGTGCGGATATCTACAACAGCAACATAGATTCTACAACAGCACTATTGATAATAGCTAGTGTTTGTGCTTGTCGAGTAAGACCATTGTATGGAATTGCATGTGCATCATATGGATTTCCTGTTATGCATTGATTTATTGATTCGAATTGATTGCTTAACGTCCGGATTCATTGATTTCATTGATTGATTTCATTGATTGATCATCGAGCATTGATACTACTATTGATTATTGACTATTGATTATTGATATTGATATGGACATAGATGGCATAGATTCATAGATTCATTGATACCATTGATTTATGCATTGATTCGACTTGCTACTGTAGATTATCGTATTGTCCTTCCGATTGATTTGATCGACTTGATAGTATAGACTGGATTTGATTGATTGATCGATTTGACGGATTTATTGATTTATCGTATTGCTTTTTCGATTGATTTTCTCGACTTGATTGATTCATAGATACCGGCACTAATATTGATATGGATCATGCATATTGAGTCATAGAGATTGACACTAATATTGATATAAATTGTATTGATTCACCGGCACCGATATTGATATGGATTCTGTGTATTGATAGATATCGACAGCGACATGAATATAGATTGTATCGATGATAGATACCGATATCGACATTGATATAGATATGATATTGACATATGAATATTATTGATACGACAGATCCTGATAGGTTATTGATATACTGATACATTGATTCGTCGTGCCGATTACATTGACTCGTCGTGTCGTTTATCGATGGATTGATTGAATGCCGTATGGATTTGATTTATCGTAGAATTTATTTCTTTGATTTCTATTGGCCTGATGATTTCATTCTATTGATTTGATTTTCAATTGATCTTTCGCCGTATGGATTCGATTGTTTATTGGGACTTGAGCTGATTGATATAATTGACTGGAAAGTGCTTTATTGATTGAGATGATTTCCCTACTGTAGCATCGTACGTCGTCATTATTGAATCCGTCGTAGTGTCAATGAACATAATTGGATTGACTGATTTGCAAGAGTACGTTCTGATACGAGTCCCTTATTGAATTAATTGATGCTATTGATTGCTATTAATTAATACAGACACCCTATTGATTTGATTGATGATATGGATACAATGAATTGATTAGACGATACGGACTAGACGACACGATTGATTGAACTGATAGTATTGATTGATAGGAAGCACTTACTGATTTAATTTCTGCTGCATTGACTATTGACTATTGATGGATTTGATTTGACGATGGATTTCCGCATTTCATAGACTCATTGACCATTGATTGACTTGATTTTTATTGACCTGCATATTGATAGAATCGCCGTGATTTGATTTCAGTTGTAGGCTTTGGTGACCTGCTGGGCTTTGTAAGCTCATTATATGTGGTTAATATTTCAGGTGCAGGGCCTCCAGTCTGAAGATCTTTCTGTCGAGTTCAGCTTTTTGTTTTGTAGCCTTGGGTGGGCTTTCTTTTGTAGCCTGTGTGGCTAGTGTAGATATTTCTTTTGGACTCTCTTTTGTTTGTTCTCTGATTGTACTTTATGTGAATTATAGTATCCGCTGCTGTTTCTTTTCTGTAATGTAATTATCTCTGGCTCTGGATGTATATATTGATACAAATAACGGATAAAGAAAAAGAAAAAAAAATGAATGATCGATCAGATGAATCCTTTCACTACACGGATCTTGGGTCGTTATAAGGGCGCTAGCCCTAAAGGTCTTAAAACAGGGGTTTTACTTGCCAACGATGAAGCAGGACACGCTAGAGCTCATGCAAAATGTAACAGTTGCCAATTACATGCCAACCTCACCTATCTACCTGTTATAGAGATCTCAATATTATAGAGTCCCTGACCTTTCGCCTAGTGGGGGATTGACATAGTAGGACCCTTTCCTATAGCCATGGGTCAACGAAAGTTCATCATATTGGCTGTAGACTATTTTACAAAGTGGGTAGAAGCAGAACCTCTGGTAAAAATCATTGAAGTAAATGTCAAACATTTCCTATGAAAAAACATAATATGTCATTTTGGCATTCCCGCAAAAGTTATCACCGATAATGGAATGCAGTTCACTAAAAGGGTCTTCATCACATTTTACAAAGATCTTCACATCCAGCTAGTGGCCCATCCTCAGACTAATGAATAAATGAAAGTCACTAATTGGATTATTCTGAAGGGATTAAAGACACGGTTGGACAAGGCTGGAGGGCAATGTGATGAACTCCTAAATGTCATTTGGGCCTATCGTACCACAACTAGAACTCCAACAGGAGAAACCTCGTATAATCTTTACTTTAGCACAGAAGTTATTATTCCCATTGATATTGGAGTCCCCAATCATAGAGTTCAAACTTTTAACTTCAACGGCAATGAAGTAAAACTCAGGTACAGCCTACACCTCCTCCTAGAAGTAAGAGACGAGGCGATACTCAAGGATTATGTGTATCACCAATGAGTTGCCCGTCGCTATAACCGAAGAATGAAACCATGATGTATATCGATCGGAGATTTAGTTCTAAACAGCATTGAGGCAGCAGGAAAAGGCCCTCAATGCAATAAACACTCCCCCCTCTAAGAGGGTCCATACTTAGTAGCAGCTGTGGTGAAGCCCGGGACTTTCAAATTGAAGGATGCGGAGGGAAAGATGCTTTCTCAGACTTGAAATGTAGACAATCTCTGCAAGTACTATCAGTATAGCATAATATTGCTACTTGTTTTAAGTGTTATATGTCTATAGTATTGTGTATCTTCAATATTATACGTCTCTAGTATTGAACGTTGTCTGTCTCCTATTTATTTATGGTATTCATCCCTAAGTTTTCTCAGGAAAGTATTCCTTTGTTTATATAGTAAAACTATGTTCCTTCACTGAGTTATATTATTGTCTTCTTCAAGTAAATTTGTATTGATAGATTTGCACAAGCTGTGAACTTTAATATTGAAATCCTTAATTCAAGAAACACACAATCATTATTATAACTCAATCTCATGAGGATTCAATTTGACCTCTTCCACATAGGTTAAAAAGCATTAAATAATGCTTCAATCAATAATTTCGGATAGGTCAAACATCCTAGGTGGGTGTCACCTAATTTTTATATCCTTGATTTGAGACACGTGCATTCTTTGTTGTACCTCAATCATGGATCTGACCTATTCCATACAGGTTAACACCATAAAAAAAACTTTGACAAATAACCTCGGATAGGTCGCACATCCTTGGTGGATTCTTTCGACCTCTTTCACATAGATTAGCATCATCGAGCGATACTCTGATATATAACCTCAGATAGGTCATACGTCCTTAGTTGATTCTCCTAACCTCCTCCACACAAGTTAAAACGCATTTACTAAAAGCCTCAGACAAGTCAAGTACCTTAAACATGCATAAATAAAATTCACTTGAGCTAAAATAAGAGCACAAACAGTTTTCATTAATAAATGCATCAATAATTCACTAATAAATCAAAGAAGACATCGCATATGAATACAAACATCTAATATAAATAAAAAAAAAAACTAAGAAAGACAAAGTAGTACAACTAGCAAATATCTACTCTATCTCCATAATCTCATCATCAACCTCCAGGGAAAAGGCCTTCTGTAACTCTCTCTCTATCTCATTGCCATCAAAATCTAGGGGAAAGTCATCTGAGGTTTGGTTGGGTGTCAGCCCCTCAACCTCAAATCCGATCTTCCGCTGTACTAGACGAACTCCCTTCAAGAAGCCCCGGATGAATCCATCATCAATGCACTACTGCTCTAAAGCCTTCACCTCTACTTCAAAAATAATATCATGGGCCTCATGAATATGATCTCGAACGATGATCTTGAAGGCTATAGACTTCTTAAAATCTTTGATAACTCTTGAAGATTTAAGTATGGTTAAAGCGGCTTCCTTCTCAGCAATAAGAGTTTGGGACCTCTTATTCTCAGCTTCAAGCATCATTATCTTCTCTGTAAAGGCTTTTTTATCCTTCAAGATCTGGGTGATCATCAATTATGCCTCCACCAAGTCGATCTGAAGTTGATTTGTCTGATGATTTTAAAGAGAAATCTAGTGCACCATATTTGCCAGCTCAGTCCTACACTCGCATAGTTCCTCCTCCAACACCTTCACCTATTTAGCCCTCTGATCGTTCTTCCACTTAAACTCCCCTTGAAGGTATTCAACCTTCACAAATTCATTGTTCTAATTGTTCAAAGCCTTAGTAAGCTTAACTTCAAGAGCAATATGTCATGACAACTGAGATAAGAAAGAAAAATACATTAGAAGCCATCCTACAAGAAAATGAGAGAAGAAGTATCAGGAAGATACTGCATACCAAGTCATCAGCTTTGCGACCTCCAAAACACTGGTGGTTTAAAACATCCTCAGGAATACAAAACTTGGTAAGTGAAGAAACAGGTGGAGCCTTGCTCTTCATAACCCTCTCCAAATTTTTCTTCTTCAATGAAGCCTGGGCCGGTGTCTTCACCCCTCACCTGTCTTTTAGGAACAACCTTTGAAGCTGGGGCAGGAAGTTTGGGAACCTTGAAAGTTGGTTTCAGTATCCTTGCATCAGACCTCCCAGCATGAACTGGCAGCCCGACCCTAAACAGAAACTCTTCTTCTATGTATTTTTTCAAACAACAAATCTCATATAGAAGATGCTCGATGCCAGGGACCTTGAGGATCCTTATTATATTTTCTTCTCCAATATGCAGAAGGACAGACAGATTCCTCATCTCTCCCCACATCTCTATCATGTCCCAATCATTTTAACAAAGAAAAATGCATTGGCCGAACTCTTTGTAGGATCCCAGGTACACATGTCTAACCACTTGGATCTGAATGTAACACGTCCATGTGCATCACTAGTAAATCGACCCATCTGGAAAAGGCGCTCAGGTGTCAGAATGGCTCCTTGGTCCCTGAAGAGTGCAATCAACCCTATCGTCATTAACATGGCTCTATATAAAAATTGGGATAGAGTTATCCCACACTGCATCAAAATCTTGATTAGCTCAGCAGGAGGTGGAAAGTGCAATCCTGCTCGCAAATTGGTCTTGCAGATGGTTAGGTACCCAGGAGGAGGAACTTCAGCCCGATCAGACTTCTTAGGGACCACCACCACCACGTCATTCATGATCTAAAACTTCTTATGGAGAACAATCAGATAATTGTTCGTGATAATGGATGCTGGATCATCTGCCCTTGCTCCTTTGTCAAGCCTTCACCTACCGTCAGGCGGGACAACAGAATTTCCCCTGACCTTAGGATCTCTCGAAGGAAGGTGTCGCCCGACATTACCCCTGTATAGGGAGGGGCCCTACAGTTGAACAATGGATGCTAATTATCCAAATACATGGGAGAGCCTCCCGTATAGCAAGAGCGCTGAAGGGGGTAGGAGGTAGTAAGGGAGGAGACTCGTTCTTTTAAAGAGGGGCCCTAGGCCTGGACGAGGGATACCACCTGTACAGGGCCAGGGGAATGCCTCTAATGAAAGAAGGAAGCAGGAAGAGAAGAAGGTGTAAGAGTTAAGGGCATAGGGGGGTCTATTTATAGGGAAGTTAAGAGCATTTTGATAATTAAAAAAAATGAAATAATATATTACTTAAAAAAAATTGTCCAAATCGTAGGCAACTGCCGGTGGTTAGCCGGCAGTTAGGCTAACCATCGGTCAACCCGGCAAATGGGCCAGTGCGGGCCAGACGCGACGCAGGCCAGGTACACAGGCCGAGCGTGGGAGCGCGGGCAGGCGAGAGTGCTGCGCGTGGGCTAGCGGGCAGGCCAGCAGAATGCATCGCGAGCATGCGGGCGCACAAGCGATGCGAGTGGAGCCGCCAACGGCAGCAGCGACTCCAGGCGGCGGCTGGCGGCTAGTCCACCCCAACCCATTTTTGGGCCCAAAAAGGTCAAATCAAACTTTTTTGGGGTCCTGGAACCATTTTTTAATGTCCCGGACTCAATTTTGACACTTTTAAAGTGATTTAGGACCTCTACGCCCACGATCGGACTTCGTTCGATTTTTAAATCACCTAAAAAATTTCTTACGGGCTATAATGCATATTTTCGAACTCTTGGAGCTTTGACGTCCGAAAATAGGGGGTAACTAATACATCGCCAAAAAATTATCTTGATCGGGCACGAATCTTGAGGAAAAATCAAGTTGGAAACTTCTGAAATTATCATTAGGAGCACTTGAACTCCGATTTCAGTAAACTTATAGTCGAACTGAGCGTCTCAAGAATATAAACCTAACGACACCAAATCCAACCCAATCCGAGCCCAAATGGGTCCAAATCAAGGATTATAAGTGCTATTGGAAGATTCAAACAATAATTTTGATTACCAAACAGTTTCTAAACATAATATTCTTATAATCGAATCGAGTGGCTCGACGAGACGAATCCAACAAGCCCATGATCACTAAATTCCAACATCACTAAGACATTCAAATGTCCATCAAATGGTTCATGATCAAGGGATTCAACATCGGCCGTCCATCCAACCACTCCCCATTTACCCTTGATCTCTCACCTATTTACGGGCCATGCCACTCCAAAAATCTATAAATTGATCCCTCATTTCTCTTGAAGGAGGATCCAAGCAAGAAGCAAGAAGAGAAGAAGATAAGAGAAAGAAGAGAATGAAGAAGCTCCTCCTCGACCACCGCCTGAGTTCGTCGAACCCCCACCTGAGGCCCTTCCCTTCACCAGACCCCCACCTAAGGCCCTCGCCTTCACCGGGCCACCACCTGAGGCCCTCTCCTTCACCGGACCACCACCTTAGGCCCTCGCCTTCGCCATACCACCACATGATGCCCTCGCCTTTGTCAGAACACTGCCTGAGGCACTCGCCTTCTTCGGACCACCACCTAAGGGCCTCAGGTGGTGATCTGGCGAAGGTGAGAGTCTCAGGTGGTGGTCCTTGAAGGCGAGGGACAAAGGTGGTGGTCTGGTGAAGGTGAGGGCCTAAGATTGTGGTTCGGCGAAGGCGATGGCCTTAGGTGGTGGTCTGACGAGAAGAAGAGAATAAGAGAAGAGAAAGAAGAGAAGGAAGAAGCTCCTCCTCAACCACCGCCTGAGTTCGTCGAACCACCACCTGAGGCCCTTCCCTTCACCGGACCACCACCTGAGGCCCTCGCCTTCACCAGACCACCACCTGAGGCCCTCGCCTTCGCCGAATCACCACCTGGGCCCTCGCCTTTTTCGGACCACCACCTTAGGCCCTCTCCTTCGCCGTACCACCACCTGATGCCTTCGCCCTCGTCGGACCACCACCTAAGGCCCTCGCCTTCACCGAACCACAATCTTAGGCCCTCACCTTCACCAAACCACTACATTTGGCCCTCGCCTTCAAGGACCACCACCTGAGACCCTCGCCTTCGCCGGATCACCACCTGAGGCCCTCGCACTCGCCGGATCACCACCTTAGGCCCTCACCATCGCCGGATCCCCGCCTAAGGGCCTAAAATCTGCCATACCAATACTTAAGGCCCTAAACTCTACTAGACCATCAACTAATGCTAGAATTCTGCCAAGTCGCTACCGGACTACTAACTGATGCCCCAACTTCCAAGTGGTGCCATATTTTACACTAGAATTCAACCATAAGGTTGACATTTGTAATCTGATATCCCTCTAGGACGAGTCAACCCACTATAATCAACTCAAATTTTAGTGAAATCTTTTCAACTGGGCTAGGCCCCGTGGTTTTTCCCCTTTCCAGGGTTTTCCACGTAAAAAATCTTTGTGTTCTCTGTATGTGAGTTAGATATCCGTGCAATACTAAGACGTAAAATTACAACTCTATCGCCACGTATATCCTAGCCTACAATAATATATATATATACACAGAGAGAGAGAGAGAGAGAGAGAGAGAGAGAGAGAGAGAGAGAGAGAGAGAGAGAGAGAGAGAGATTCTTAGGAGCTATGTAAGCTTTATAAGTCATACATTGGAACTTTTAAATGGAATGTAAAATGCCCCAAAATCCTCTGGAAATTTTTTAAAGTCAACATATTTAATGTGTTATGGATGACCATCACTATCTTCTACAATGTATTTGTTGATGATTGTACTACACGTCATTATCATTTTCTCTTACTACCAAGTAAACTTTTATGATCATCACCAACAATAGTTGTAATCACCGTGATAGTGCAATCGTGCCTCCAGCCTTACGATTTGTGATTACAAGCACCTCAAGGTTCGTTCTAACCCTAACCTCTATCAATTATAACTTCCATTCTTAAACTAATCTTCACTGCCCCCATTAGTAATATCAACTAAAACTTAATACTATAGCCCAATTATCAACATAATAACTTAAATAGCTCATTTACCATATTTAATTTACCAACAATCATTCCCTTATATCAATGCGATATGACTCACATGAATTAAAAGTTTTCTTTAAAAAAATTATAATAATTTTTATATGCTAATTTCATTCTTCAATTAGTTTCTCCATAATTTTTAATATTTGTAAATTTTTATAACCCATTAATTAGAAAAAAAATATTTTTCTCATATATTATAAGTTATCACTCATCATTTTAAAAAATAAATAATAAAAAATATAATTCTCAAAATTCATTTTCATGATAATTATAATTAAAAACCCCCACCCACTAAGCACAAAGCTTCGACACCGAATATTATTTCTCCACCGGAGTACTCCATTAGGCTTAACTGGATGCGCTGGACGTGGTGGGCCCGCCGGTCCCAAAGCCGAGCGGCGCATTTATGACGTGGTGAACTTTTCGTGATATTCTGTGTGCGGAACGACTCGGTGGTCCCCACCGAAATTGCTTTTTTTTTCTTTTTTTTTTTTTTCCATTGTGGAAGCCTGACAGGAATTAATCTCCGTCGTGGCTTTATCTAACTGCGGCCAAGCGCTTCCATTAGATACGATCTCTGACGGCCTCCAAACCCATTTACTCGCATTCAAAGCCTCTCCACCATCCATTCGTACTGAAAATATTTCTTTTTAATTTATTTATTTTTTAAATTATTTTTTTTTAATTTTTAAATATATTGATTATTTCATTTAATAAAAATTAAAATATATTAAAATTTTATTTTTCATAATATATTTTAAATACATTGAAATATGATGGACATCATCGAACAGGAGATGATTATAGTGGGCAAGTGGGCAGTGTTAGGGGTGTCAATTATTAGTCATACTCGATAACTCAACCTTGAAAATCACTATTCAGGTTGACCCGTTTAACAAATGAGTTAGATTCGGGTTCCAAATTTTGACTCATTTGAATAATCATTTCAATTCCGAGTCAACCTACTAATTTGAAATTAACTTGGATTTTACCTACTCTGTCTGGCTTCACCACTCCCACTCGTGTTGGCAGTTCAACAGTGATGGTGGATAGCGATCGTAAGAGAGAAAAATGATGATGTCGACTATTAATATTTGGGAAAAATATGTAAAAAAATTTTGATATAAAATGAATCAGAATAAGCTTTATAATTGTTTGACTTGCGTTGAGATTAATGTTACAATATCATCAATCTCAACACAAATCAGAGATAAATTATTATATTCGGACATCAGATCGTTCGAAAGTAAATTAGAATGTGTCACGCCGTCTGGTACATAACAGTAAAAGCAAAAAAAATGACATGAAGCAGTATTATAATTCGTCTGCAAATGACGTCCGATATCGGCACTGAATATTTTTTTCAAATCAGATGGTTTTGAAGTCTATTTTTTTTAATTAAATGAGCCAGCTTGTTCCAATAAATAAATAAATAAAAGTTCGAGCGGTATTGCTTGCCATTATTATTTATTAGTGCATCACGCTTTGTAGCTAATACCAGCTTGTGCGTCACAAGCTTATTATTTAATATTTTAATGAGAGTATGCTGCTTTACTATAAGAGGCAGAGAAATTTCCACATATTATTTTTTATTTTTTATTTATTATTTATTAATAATTATTAGTTTTTTTCCCAAAAAAAAATAATTATTAGTTTTATTTAGGGATATAAGTGTTGGGCTAGGATGAGCTAATAAGTCAAATTTAAATGACTCAACTCGGTAACTCATAAGTCGGCTCAATTGAAAAATATTTAGAAAAATATTCTTAAAATATATTAGCAAGGATTTTATTTATGAAATTATTAAAATATTTAAAATTACATCTCATTTTCTTATATTAATGAATTTTTTATTATTCTTTTTAATTTTCATTCTTTTTCTATTTTGTTATGATTATTGATTGAAAATGAACCGGCTCATAAATCATTAAATCATGAAGTCCCCTATTTTTAGTTATTAAATTATAATTTAATTAAATATTCTATTAATTAACAAAATTAATTTAAAAATTAATAAATCACTAAAAAGTTATTATATTAGTTCAATAATGTTAATTTAAAAACAATTAATGATCCATAATAATGGAGAGTCTAATAATGTTAATTATTCTAATATATTTATCAAATATTTGGAATAAATAGTTGAGAGATGATTATGCATATCATACATAATATAAGATGAGGTTCTTTGCCTTTTTCACGAGGAAGAAAAAGATTGAAGGTTCGCTGCCATCACCAGGAGGATGACATAGCTTCTGAAACTCCGCCCACCAGGGTTAGCATTAGGGGTGTCAATTTCGGGTCACGGGTCGAGTTCGGGTCGAACCCGGAACTGACCCGGGTTCAAACGGGTCAACCCTAACCCGACCCGGGTAGACAAACGGGTCGAAAAACCGAACCCGGTCCCGACCCGGCGGGTTGCCGGGTTGACACGACCCTACCCGAATAGGCTGCTGGCGGAGGCAGGCGCGATGGCGCGGCGGGCGAGAGCGGAGGCAGCCAGGCAGGCGCGATGGCGCGGCGGAGGCAGGCGCGATGGCGCGGCGGGGCGCGCTGGGCAGGCAGCGCGGGCAGGCGGGTTCCGCGGGCAGGTAGCGCTGGGCAGCCCCGCATGCGGGCTCCGCGGCAGGCAGCGCGGGCAGCTCCGCGGGCAGGCAGCGGGCAGCGCGGGCGGGCTCCGCGGGCAGGCATCGCGGGCAGCGCGGCGGGTAGGCGCGGGCAGGCTCGGGCAGCCGGCGGGCAGGCGCGGGATTCAAATTTTTTTGAATTAAACGGGTTCGCGGGTTGACCCGGCAACCCGCCGGGTCAACCCGAACCCGACCCGTTTTGTCAAACGGGTCGGATCTGTGAACCCGAACCCGACCCGTTTTTCAAACGGGTCGGGTCCAACCCGGATTTTTCGGGTCGGGTCCGGGTCGGGTTTTCGTGTCGTGTCAAAAGTTGACACCCCTAGTTAGCATAAGGGATTTCTGTAAGGGCTTCTCCACCTTGCTATGAGGGTAAAGGAAGAGACACTTAGTTTAGTGCAATACCTGGAGTGGAGAATTCGGATGAGTAGACGTAGGTCAAGATTGACCGAACCAGTACAAAAATTTATTGTGTTCTTTTTCCTTTTCGCATTTACTTTTAAGTGATTTATTTTTTAATTATCTACAAGTTGAATTTACCACACTAATTTTATTATTTATAATCAACTGCAATTAGAATATGTTGTGGCTTTCAAAAAGAATAACTTGGATGTTTTGAAAAAAATATTTTAAATTCTCAATTATTTTAGCACGTTTTAAAGTAATTTGTTTTAAATTAGTTTTAAAATCATTTTTTGAAAACAATATTATTTATGTTGAGTAATTTTTAAATCATCAATTCACCCCCCCCCCCCCCCCCTCACTCTTGGTACACCTCGGGTTGTTTCATTGAGGTCTCATAACATCCTTGAACTTTCAGTTGTGCCACTCTAAAATTTATTATTTAATTCTATATTAAGTCAAATATGTGAAATAAATTTATTTAAAAAATATAATTTTTTTTAAAGTAGAGTATTTTGGTGTTGATCTGATGAGCACTGTGGCGCTAGGCCATAAACTTTATATATATCCTACCTTACCCCATTGACTCCCTCACTTGGTTGCTTGGCCAAGAAGAAATTGAAAGAGTGAAAGAAGATATAGGAGAGAGAAATATTTTTAGATCATACTAAGTCATTCTTGTTACAAATTTTGTATATTTATTATAAGTAATTAATCTTTTACTTTTATTTTCAATTATTTTAGTTTCTATGAATTTTATCTCCCTTAATTTTGTCAAAAATATATTGTCTCTTGATGCTCTAAATGATTTGATATGATTTATTACATTTTAAATGAAATTTAAAATGATATCAGCTATATGATATGATAACTCCATGTGATATCCTACAAATCCACATGATTCACTTATTGGGAGTCATAAAGAGTTAGAGAATGACTGGGAGTTATAAGGAGTCGGGGCAATTGATTCATGTGATTTTAAGGGGATTTATAAGAAATTGATTAATTGTAAGTTGTACGGGAGTTTAATTGAGAGTTATAAGCGTAGGAGTAAGATACTCTTAAGACACAGTACTCTTTCAATATCTAAATACTGATACTGACACTCTTATAAATACTGTACTGATATTATGATTGACACTAATATTGTTTACTATCATTTACAAAATTTAACCTTATTGATCATGATACTAATATTGTTACTAACATTATTACTGTTGACTATTATTGATAGTGTGATTGATAATATAATGGATTGAGATGTGATGAACTATAGATCAATAAATTAATTATAATAGTTAGTATAGACATTGATACATATATTTTTTTATATAATTTATAGTATATTGTTCTATTTTATCTTGTGTTGATTTCAATTGTAAGATTTTAATTACTTATTGGCTATATGCACATTTCGGGGTTTTACATATTTTCAAAAAAACATAAAGATCAAATGCTATAAGACTCTGAACAAGACAAAAATAAAAAAAAGCAACCATATTTCTTTTTTGTTGTTTATTGATAAGCTCTATTTAAATGATTACAATGAAATATAGATATAATTTTTTCAATATAAATCATGGAGTGTGACAATTTCAACCATTATGCATGTTTATACAAGGATCAATTTATAAATCTAATGGCTATGAGACACCTTTTTGATAATTTGTTAAAGATTCTAAAATTATCATCATCATATGCAAGTAGAATATCTTAAAATATATATACAATGCATGATTTGAGTTAACACTTTATTAACCATAACAAAACCATTAAATTTAATTTGAACATCTCTATATACTATGAATAAGTCATTTTTCAATTGAAGCCTTAGATATGTTTTATTTGTCAAATTTTAATTCTACTCTAAATTTTTATTTTTTTTATCAAAATTCAAATGCATCAAAAAGGAAATAATAAAACTTTAAAAATGGCATTAATGAGAAGTCCAAATAAATGAACATATTATGATAGGAGATGAAAATATGTTCAAATTAATAGTTTCATAAATATTACATTTGCTAAAATCCTAAATTAAAACATTATACTTAACTTTTTTTTTAAATGTAGCTAGAGTTTATTTTTAAAGCCAAATAAAATGTAAGAAAAAAAAAAAATTCTGGAATTTGTATTTTAATAACATAACTAATTCTTAGATTTTTTTTAAAAATAAAAATTATTATTTTTGTAAATACAAGTTGATTTTTTAAATAAAATTATATTTCTTACCCATCATTAATTTTAGTAGAATGTTAAAATGTAAATTGCATTTTTAAAAATAACTAGGAAAATTCTTTCTAAATGATAAATGCAATGCTTAAACAAATATTGTCAAATATTCATCCTCATTTAAGCCATGATTTGAATTTATAAATTATAAAATAATTTTTAAAACACAATCAAATAAATATTAATAATGATAAAATTAAATTTAAATAGTGTTTCATAGTTTATAAAATATTATAAATTAAATCGATTTGTAATTAAAGTTTTAAAGTTTTAAGAATTTTACCCTAAGACAATATTCATAATATACAAATTATAGAATAATTATATAAATAGTCAACATATTGCAAAATTAAGAATATTAGCCATCCAAAATAATAGCATGATAAATTCAAGAACTTTTCTCTCATATGATAAATTTAAATATTCAAATAATAATATTATGATAAATTCCTATTATTAAATATTATTTTCAATTTAATATGCAATGTTAAAAATTGAATTATCAAACTCATTTTAAAATGAAGAATTTTTGGAATATTAACATAATACTTTGTTAATTTAAGATTAAAAAGAATGATTTCAATAGATATTATCTTTGTCATATAAAATTTGATAAATATAAAATTCTTTGGTAATTCACCACAATTTAGAATTTTTACAATGAGCATATAATGATAAAATTCTACTCTCTCATAAATTAAGAAATATTTCATTTGAATTGAAAGATTCACTTTAATTTTCAATGCATTATAATATTGTAAACATAGAATAAAAGTCAATAAAAAATCATTAATTAAAGTCAATGAATTAATTTACTTTAACATGATTAATAATCAAATAATAAATAAAATTAATTAGTAATTTTATAAAATTTAAAAAATGTTAATTTAAAGGAATGTTAAAACTCATTAACTATGAATTATAATTAGTTATTTATTTGATTAAAAAATCAAATTAAAACTAAAATGATAATATGTTAATCAATCTATAATCTTAATTACCTTACAATTCTTTAAATGAAGAACAACTAAACCTAAATTCATTAAATATTATTGACTTCAACAATCATAATTAATACTTAATCAATAATATTTAAGAAGATTAATAGCTATAACATGAGTGATTTAGTTGTTGTAAATTTTTCAAAAGGATCATAATTATTAATTAAGCATTAAGAGAGTCATTAAGATTAAATTTTAATTATCTTTATTAAATTTAATCTTAATGACATTCTTATTATTAATTAATCATTAATTATGATCCTCTTAAAAATTTCTCCCATTTCTGAGAAACTAATTAGAATAAAATACAAATCTTTCCTCTTTGCAGCCGTTCGTTGATATTAGATTAATTAGGATTTTATAAATATAATAAGAAAATGAACGGCTGAGATTTATTTTAAAATTTAAAATTAATATTATTTATTTATTTTTTGTTTTCATTTAATTCCTATCGCTCTTCCTCAACGGTGCTCAATGGTGGGACACCTGGAACCCGTGACGAGCGGATTACCGGTAACTGTCTATAGCCGGTGACCCGGCCCCTTCTGCAAGCCGATAGGTTCCCATCATTTTTCCTCTTTTATAGATTTTATAGACGACCTTATTTTATTTCTTTTTCTTTCTATTTAGAATATTTTTTAATACCACCTTCACTGAGATTGGGCATCTTGCCAGCTACGAAGTTGAGGGATCAAAGCTTTCTTCGAAAGGGAAAGGGTTGAGTGTGGAAGGGGACAGTCAAAGCTGGCATTTTTTTCTCCCAATTTTGAAATTTTCGGGTCCTTTTGATCTTCCCCCTTATTAATTTCGCTGCAGAACACAGGGAAGGATAAATTTTTTGCAGAAGGATTGAGGGTTTTCTCTTCTTCTGCAATCTTCCTCCTTTATTGATATATATTTTCACAAGTTGAGGAAGAAGAAGTTGATGCTCGCAGAAGGATGGAACCTTCCCGTTCTCTTTCCCAGGAAAAGAAGCATTGGTGGATGATGAACAGGAAGGTCTGTTAGATCTCTCTCTCTCTCTCTCTCTCTCTCTCTCTCTCTCTCTCTCTCTCTCTCTCTGTCTTCTTTATTCTTCCCTCTTCTCTGAAAGATTAGTTTGGCATTGGGATCAAGGAATGCGTTTCAGTGTTTTAAATTAAGCACGGATCGTTTATTTTATATCACTGTTTTCAACGACCTGAACATTATTTCGTTCGCTGATATTTCATTGTGAAATCTAAGGATCAAAAACGCCATTTTTTGAAGTTTTATCTAAAGGTCAGAGCTTTCTTCTTTCCTTGGAAGAATCAAGGGAATGGAAGCCCGTGATTTCTTCATTTTTTTGCGCTTACTTTTCGGCAACGTTTCCGTTCAGCATTAATGCTGTCATTTATTGCAACCATTTCTCTGTTTTCTTCTTCCAATCGCAATTTCAGATCAAAGCTGTCACCTTTTACTTACCAGCAACCTTCTTCCTCCCTGTCATCGCATGCTTTCTTTTCTCTGTTTTTTAGCTAATGATTTCCCTTCTTATAAACAACCAGATCGTTAACAAACACATTCGCGATGCGCGTTCTCTCATCGCAACGCAGGACCCAAACGCCGTTTCGGCGGCGATTGGAGTCCTCGACGGCGTTCTCGCCCTCTCCCCGCGGCTTGAGGCGGCATTAGAGCTCAAAGCAAGGTCTCTTCTCTTCCTTCGCCGGTTCCGGGAGGTCGCCGATATGCTTCAGGAGTATATCCCGAGTTACAGAGTTTGCTCCGCCGCTACCGGCGACGAGTCGTCGAGCTCGCTCTCCTCCTCCGGTAGCGGGAGAGTTGTTTGGGAAAGCCGCGAGGGCGCTAAGTTGCTTCCTAAATGTGAGGATGGTGACGGTGGCTCTCGCTGCTTCTCTCTCCTAGATATAAAGCGGAAGGTCATCGCCGGAATCCACCGCGCCTGTGACCGTGAAGGGCAATGGAGGTAAATTTGCCCCTGCCTCCATTTTTTTAGTCGATTTACATTAATGCCATAAAATTTTTATATTTACACATATAACTTCTAAAATTATGTATTTATTAAAAATTTTAAATATATCCCCCTACAACTTATGTCACAATATACATAAATATTTTTATATTTACAATTAAATTAATGATTTTTTTCTTTGAAAAAAATTGTAAAAAATAATCTTAATATAATTTTCAGAGCATCCAAATTTATGTATCTTTAAATTAAGTGAGGTTATTTTTATATTTTAATTTATTTATCTATTATTTTGATGTGATTTAAATTATTATTATATAAATAAATATAAAAGTTTATATATATATATATATATATATATATATATATATATATATATATATATATGGGCATAATTTTTTAAAATTTCTCTTATTTGGAAATTGACTAATATAACCCTGATGTAATTTTTGTATTTTATATTCTGTTATATTAAAAGTAAGTAAGTGGAATGATATAATAATTTTATAAATAGGCACTAACCGAACATGCCCATAAAGATGATTTTTTTATGCGGGCAATACCTAAGGTTGTATAATTTTTTACTGACAACTGGGATGTTTGATTTATTTTTTAGGTAAAATATTTGTCTTATTAAAAATTAACCTAATTTTATTTATAATAAATTAGAAAATTGATATGATATATTTTATTATATTTACATAGTTTAAAATTATTTTATTTTAAATCAGTATTTATTATATATTATATGATAATATATCAAATTTTAAAATATTATATATAAAATTAATAGAACAAATATTTCTAAAATATTTAATAAGCATTTAAGTAAAATTAAGTTATAATATACTGATTTGATTCACATAAATAATTATGTTATTGTTGATTTAGTTTGAGGGGAGATAAATTTTATCTAGAAATTAAAATTTATTAATTTAATTTTAAATTAATATAAAATAAAGTTTTATGTTTAATATTTATGTTAAAATAAATATGATAATTTTAAATGCATTATAATTTGTATCAGAATATTTGGATATAATTTTTTTTCAGTTTATTTTCATATATCTTTTAATATTATATATATAAATAAATATAAAATTTATGTTATCTATGTAAATTTACAGATATCATATTTTGGGCCAAGCGTGCTGCCATCTGGGCCTTCTAGAAGACGCCATGATCCTCCTCCAAACCGGCCGCCGTCTAGCTTCCGCCTCCTCCCGCCGCCAAAGCACCTCGCACTCCGACGACACCTTCAGCTTCTCCCCCTTCCTGCCCCCATTCCCTTCCACGAACCCTAAAACCAATACCAATCTTATGACCTCCAAGTCTCCCTCTTCCTTCTCCGAATCGGCTTCCACCCTTCTCCCCCACATCAAACTCCTCCTTCGCCGCCGCGCCGCCGCCACGTCTTCCCTCGACGCCGGTCACCCCAACGAAGCGGCCCGCCACTTCTCCAAAATCCTAGAAACCCGCCGCGGCACTCCCCACCCCTTCGCCACATCCTGCTTAATCGGCCGGGCCGCCGCTTATCGGGCCGCCGGCAGGGTCGCCGAATCCATCGCTGATTGTAACCGCGCTCTCGCCCTCGACCCGACCTCCATCCCAGCTCTCCTCACTCGCGCAGACCTTCTCGAATCCGTCCGTTGCCTCACCGACTGTCTCCGCGACCTCGATCATCTCAAACTACTCTACGACACCATTATCCGCGACAGGAAGCTCCCCGGCCCGGTCTGGCGGCCATTGAACGGCGAGATCCGTTACCGTGATGTACCGAGTAGTCTCCGAGCTCTTACGGCGAGGATAAACGGGATTCGGCAGAGGTTCGCCGCGGGGGAGGGGAATAATGTGGATTATTACAAGCTAATTGGAGTGAGAAGGGGGTGTTCGCGGTCGGAGCTGGAGAGGGCAAATTTGGTTCTTTTATTGCGGCATAAGCCGGAAAAGGCCGGGGCTTTTGTCGATAAGCTTGATTTCTCCGACGAGGACTTGGATGTGGACGCGGTGAGAGATCAGGCGAGGATGTCGGCGTTGATTTTGTATAGGATGTTGCAGAAAGGATATTCCTGTATCATGACGACGATTGTGGAAGATGAGGTCGTAGAGAAGAAGAGGGCGGTGGCGGCGCCGCCGGTGTATCAGGGGGTGTTTTGCCGGGACATGGCGGCGGTGGGGAGTATGCTGTCGCGTGGTATTTCGGTGAAGTACGAGGGATTGAGCTGTTGAAGGAGAAAATTTTGAATTTGGAGATCTTCGTTGTACAGTCTGGTCTTTGTGGAGGTGGTGGATTTATTGGGGGAAATTTTGTTCATGTTTGTTACTCTTCTTTCGAAGTCTTGAACTTTAATATTTTGGTATTCTTATATATAAATTTTTATGTCATTATTTTTCATTTATCAAAAAATTACTTTCTAGCAAAATAATTTTTATTTTCAAAAATTTTTTGTATTGAAAAATTGCTTTGAGAATCAATAAAATAATTGTCCCAAACGAAGCATTAATTTGCCTTTCCAAAGCTCTCGTCCTTCGATAGTGTATGAAGTCAAATACGAAACAAATAAAATATCTACATTAAATTGTAAAAAAATCACCAAATAGAGGAGTCAAATAAATTTGGTTGATAAATACTTGAATTTTCTAAAATATTTTCAAATAGAGATAGAGTACCAAGTCAATATGAAAAGATGACTATATTAAAGAAAATACATGATTAATTTAAAAGAGTGATAGAAATATTATTCATGAGAATATATATATATATATATATATATATATATAATGTTTCATTAGAACACATAGAATTCCTCATATAAAAAGTCTACAAACTCTACCTCTCACATTTCACTCAAGCAATACCCATAATATAGTTCCTCCTAGTTTTCTTCTATCACAACTCACCTATGTAGCTTAGAAATAAAGTGGTAATTAGGTTTTTTATTGATAATTACATCCCAACTTTACTTTATTGTATTAGTGCCACAAAAGAAAGAGAGGAAATCAGTTGTGGCCAAAATTTGTAGCTTCATCCTTTGCTAGCTTTCATCTAACCCCATATGGAAGGAGAGTGGCTCAATATTCTTACCTTAGTAATAAAAAATATCTTCCTTGATTGCCTCCACACTTTATTGAAATGGAAAATGTCAATTTGGATAACATTAAGGATTATACTTCTCTCTATTTTTTAATGATGTGAGTTTTTCTCTTATAAATAAATAATGAGGATGATTTATGGTATTCTTTTCATGTTTAAATCTTGATGATGAACTCCTTACATAATGATAACTCCGCTTGCAATGTGCCTCAAAATTTTATAGTGCTAACAAATCATATTTATATCCTAAAAGATTAAAAGGCTTATAGTAGGTTGATATAAGATTTATTGCAAGGCAAAAATAAAGAAAAATAAAAAAAATGGAAGAAACAACACACAATGACTAAGAAGCAAAGGCAACAATCAATGAAATTGGAAGCAAATCAAGATTACTAGAATAACTAACCTTAAATCAACACAAGGATATTAAGTTATTCATCCAAATAAGATTCTAAGAATTGAAACACTAGCTAACTACTTAGCCCTAAATTTCTTTTAGAATTGAAGAAAATGAAAAAAAAAAATATGGAAATTTATGAAAGGCTCAAAGGAATGCTTAAGTCATTTATTCATTAATGACTTGAATTAATAGTCTAATAGATATGTTTATCAATCGGCTTTTTATAATCTATTAAATTATTTAATTTTATTTTTAATATTTAAATATTTTTAAAACATTCAAATTCATCAAACATCACTACATGAACTTTATAGAATACCAATGGTGATTCAGGCGGTCATTTGATCTCCGAAATTACCGGCGGTTAAACTAGCGGTATGATTGCCACTTTTTTACAGGCAGTTGGACCGCCAGTATAAAACCAATTAGTCGTCAGAAATTTCGTGGGTCAAATGATCGCCGAACAAACCATCAATAGTGGGAAATTCTGCTGGTAAGTGCCTTAAAACCGAACCCCCTCTCCTTCTTCCTCATTTTGCTTGCCTCGTTTCCTTCAACTAGAGAATGCCCGCGGCAACCAATTTCCACCTCAGCCTCGAAGACGCCTAGTCGATCTGCCACCCTAATCGATTTGTGCCCTAGCCTCGGCAACACCTTGCCAACCTTCCGCCCTAGCCAATTTTCACATATCTACCTTCATCTCCATCTCATTAGCCGAATGTGATCTCCATCTCCTTAGGGGTTTTTTTTTTTAAATTTGATCTACATCAAATATTTCTTTAATCTCATTTTTTTAGATGAATATGATTTAATGGCTCTCAATTGTTAAAGAAATCCTGGTTGCATTCCAAAATTGATTGATATTATTTACCAAGAAATTATATATTCATTTCAATAGGAGGCCCTCATATGCTTTAAGGCTAAGCCAAGCCATAGCTTAGAGGGAGAATCAAGAAAAATTGCTTATCATAAAAGAATTTATTAGCATCTATTATAAAAGTATGTATTAGTATTAGTCCACATACTTAAAGAGCTCCTCATTTCATGATTAAGGCTTGTTATTTTCATTTCGTGATTTAGACATAATACCTCATTGTTTATTATTTTCATTTCATGATTAAGGCTCATTATCTCAATTGTAAATAACATTAGAGATCTCCTAAATGCATACTTCATAAAAATGGTTGGCATATTCAAGTAAAAAGGCATAAAATTTTAATAAATTTATATCAATTAGAAATATGCCAAGATATGTGAGATTCTAGGTTTTATTTTGCATAAAATATTTAAATATTATATTAGAATAGAAATATAAAGTGAATGACTCTTACACATAGGTTAAAATTGACCACTAGTGCGTATAATGATCAACTTCGATGTACTTCAGTTCACTCTTAAACAAGTAAAGCCAATGGTACGATTGAGATCAAGTAATTTCTTAAGTTTGTGGCTCTCTCGCACTCCATCATGATTGAGCAGAAGTTCAAGATAAGGTTACTCCTATAATGTCTTCATGTGGTTAAGTGTGTCATTAAATCATTATACTTAATTATGACTTATTAGAAATCCCTTCTTGTAGTGGTATGGAGAACAAGAATTATGTGCTTTAGATAATGAGTTTTGAGTGAGTTGAATGTCTGAAATTATTTTAGAAGATGATATTAGGATATGAAGTTATAATTTGTAGTATATTGTACTATATTAATTCTTATTGATACATTTATCACACCTTTAATGCACCTTTTAAAAATTCATTTCACAATTATATATGAAACATTTGTTTTAACATCCAAATGATTATCAAAGAAAAGAGATATTTTATGTATGAAAGATTGTTACCGGGTCGAAAAGGATTGACATATGAATTTATGAAGGGAGTTAAGACTTTTATTTAAATCGCATGTCAACTACCTTCATTTAAGTTCAATGAAATGTTAAATGTCCATGCTCGAAATACAAAAATCAAGCTTTCCATAAATATGATGATGCAAAGATAGATTTATATCGTGGGGGATTTGTTCCAGGATACTAAATTTAGAACTCACATGGAAAGTACGAGCCACATAGAGATACTCATACTAGTCCATTAACAGCTTTTAAAATAGTTGATGAAGATCAAATGAGTAGACCGAATAAAAAACTTATTTTTTATACAACAGGTCATAATTTAAGTGCCAATATGAAAGAGCTATCATACCAAGCAACATCAAGCCTTTATCCCACTACGTGGGGTAGGCTACATGAATCCTTTTTCTCCATTGTGTCATATTAAAAGTCAAATTCTCGTTTAAATCTAATAAAAAAAGATCATTCCTAATATTTTCTAACCAAGTCTTTTTAGGTCTACCCCTACCTTTCTTAACATAAGTCAAATCTAATACCTCTACTCTCCTAACCGGGTCATCGAAAGGCTGTTGTTTTATGTGACCAAACCATCTAAGGCGACTCTCTCTAATCTTATCTTCTGCTGGAGCTACTCCAACCTTTTCACGTATATGCTCATTTCGTATCATATCTCTAAGGGTAAAGCCACTCATCCACATGAGCATCCTCATCTCTGCCACACTTAACTTAGTATTATGCTTCTCTTTTAATGGACAACATTCGGCACCATAAAACATTGCAGACCTCACTACCATCTTATAGAATTTTCCCTTAAGTTTGAGGGGTACATTTATATCACATAACAAGCCCGATGCATTCCTCCACTTCAACCATCCAACTTGAATTCTGCTGATAAATTCCCCATCTATTTCACCATCACTCTGAACAATAGATCCAAGATATCTAAAATGTGTACTCTTATTAATGACTTGATCGCCCAAAGTCACAATCCCCTCACTAGGTCTATTACTATTAAAATTACACTCCATATATTCCGTTTTAGATCTACTAAAGCGAAAACCTTTAGACTCTAAGGTTGACCTCCATAATTCAAGTTTGCCTTCAACTCCCTCTCTAGGCTTATCAACAAGAAGAATATCATCAGCAAAAAGCATACACCAAGGTACAACCTCTTGCAAATGTCTAGTGAGAACATCCATGATCAAAGCAAAAAAGATATGGGCTTAAGGCTGATCCTTGATGTAACCCAACCAAAATAGGGAAATACTTGGTCAATCCACCTTGTGTTTGAATACAAGTAATAGATTTTGCAAACATATCTTTAATGATTTGAATATAGCATTATTGACTCCTTTCTTTTCAAGAACTCTCCATAGCACTTCTCTTGAAACTTTATCATATGCTTTTTCTAAATCAAGAAATATCATATGTAAATCCTCCTTATTTTCTACATATTTCTCTATCAAACCTCTTAATAAATGTATGGCTTCCAGAGTCGACCTACCCAGCATGAATCCAAATTGATTTTGAGAAACATTAGTATCACGCCGCAACCTATGCTCCATAACTCGCTCCCATAGTTTTAAAGTATGACACATTAACTTAATACCTCTATAATTCGCACGATCTTGCGCATCACCTTTATTCTTAAAAATAGGAATTAACACACTCATTCTCCACTCATCTGGCATCTTTTTAGTCTTCAAAATAGTATTAAAAAGTTTAGTAAGTCAAGAAATTCATTCATCTCCTAAGCATTTCCACACCTTTATTAGAATATCATCAGGTCCAACAGCTTTTTCACCCTTCATTTTTTTAAAGCCTCTCTAACGTCAATTTTACTAATACGCCGATAAAAATAGAAATCTTTATTTTCATTTAGGGTGCTAAGGTCACTATAGTCAATCTTATTTTCATAATCTTCATTAAAAAGTTTAGTAAAATATTTCATCCACGTTTGTTGAATATCATCTTCTAAGAAAAGTATTTTTTGATCTTTATCCTTAATACACTTCACTTGAACTAAATCCATACTACTCCTATCTCTTTGTTTGGCTAACTTATAGATATATCTTTCTCCCTCCTTAGTATCTAATCTATTATATAAATCACAAAAAGCTAAAGTCTTTGCATCGCATATTACTTTCTTAGCATCCTTATGAGCCACTTTATATATTTCCCAATTATCATAATTTTTAAAATTAAACCAATTTTTATAACAAAACTTCTTATTTTTAATCTTTTCTTGCACATTTGGATTCCACCACTAACTATTTTTACTATTAGGAGCTTTTCCCTTTGATACTCCAAGGACAACTTTTGCAATAATCTTAATATCACTGGCCACTTTTTCCAACATAACATTAACATCCTCATGTATAGAGAAAATCTTAAGATCTAAAATCTTATTCTCAAAAATATTTTTATTAACATTAGCATTCTTTACATTACTACATGCTGCTTAAAAACTAATTTGAGATGCATGGTTGCCACAAACATCATAAATAGCTCCATCAACCTATTATTACCCTCCTTAACATCACCCCTATTATTACCCACCTCATGTATAACTAGAATAGGGTGAACCATCAGCACAAGCAAAGGTTGCAGCTAGGGAGCCTACAATAGTAGAGGATAAGCATGTATATATAGTGCCTGAAGGCAATTGTAAGTTCAATTTATTTTATACACTTATTATAATTTGATCTTTTATGTTATTGATAAAAAAATTTACCTGTAACTTCAATCCCTCAAGACAGCTTACCCACAATATTCGTGGCATCATATTGAGAAAATATGATACTTCTTACTTACCATAAAAGAAAATCCCAAAGGAAGTTAGGGATATATGGTTCAAAAAATTTAGGTATATTTATTTAGCATTACTTAAAATTTTTTATTTTATTTGTATTAATCTTATTTATTATATTTATATTTTACAGGAAAAACTTTTAGGTAACTGTATGAGCATGATACGAGGATCAGAATAAATTTTGAGATAAGAGGCTATACTCATCTTAGGAACATATTCACAAATATTAAAAAGTCTGGGCAGAATCCATTATGGATTGACGATGGAGCATATGCTGATTTGAGTAGAACTTGGTTGAGCCTTAAGTTCACTAAATTGAGAGAGCAGAATAAGAAAAATAGAGCATCTAACTATAGGGCCTTAGGAAGCTCTCTTTAAACAGGCGATTTAGTCCTCATACTAAGTATATACAACGACTAATAAAAAATTATTTCATTTAGTTTCATAAATATATGTATATTATTTTAACTATATTTTCTCTTTGCAGAAAGAGTATCTTAATCCGGAACCGACACCACTGGAGTTGTATAGGAGGACTCACCAATATCAAGATGTTCATCAGTGGGTTGATTAGAAGGCGAGAAAAGCTCACATGAGAATAATTTTTCGAGTAATAATAATAAATAAATATAAATTTTATTTTATCAGTTTATTCTAGTAGGATGATTTTATATGACCTCAAGATAACTAGTAATCTACTTATGAGGGATCATCTTAAGGATCGACCCAGTATTCTAAGTACCAAATGTGGTCAGAAGTTGTTTAAGAAAGGCAGATGAGGAGAGTTTATGGCTTAGGTTCATATGGATATGCTTATGAGGGCAATACATCTACTTCAACATTTTATGATATTAGTGGAGCTGAAGAAACCGTCAACCAGAGGATCGCTGTCATGACAAGAAAGATAAAGGAGATGAGATATATTAAAGCTAAGATAATGGTAGATCTATGATCATATCGATCAAAAAATTAGAAAAAAGGAGCAAGAGCCTATACCTATATCATAAGGAAGTGAGGACATTGACGATGATTAGTTGTTGTATTTGTTTGAAGAACTAGTTGAGATATTTTAAACATATGGATGTGAATGTACTTGTTTTATATTTTAAAGATTGTTTAACAAGTTGAACTTTATGTTTACATATGGTTAAAAGTTTGTGTATTGTATATTTTATTTTTTTGAACATTTTGAGCATCTATTGATTGTGGATATCAGTGCATTTTATATATTATATTTTGAACTACCTAAGTATATGTTTTCCTTAGTTGCTATAGGTATATGTTGAAATATATTTGGATAGAGGGGTGCTCTCAAATTTTTTGCAAATGTTACAGGTTTATATCAGCTAACAAGCGATTTAGTCGCCAAAAACTTTGATATTGGACTTGCTAAAAAATCATCGATTATTTTATTCATCGTCGGTAATAACCGGCGGCTATCTAGCAGTTTGACCACCAAAAATACTGACATTTAATGTTAAGAGAGTTACTACTTAGCTTTTGCATGTTTTATATTCTTGAAACTTGTTATTTTGATGATTCCAAATATTATTGTTTTGATTACTTAATTTCTCCTAACACATTTTGGAAGAATTATTTTTTGGCTGTTGTGTGTACTAACATTTCAGGGAAATCAAACTCCATATTGGTAAAGAATTCAAATAAAGATCTGACTATACTAATTTGTATTTTGGAGTCTGTATTTTCTTCATTTTGAGTCAGAGAAAGTGTGATTGTAACTGAGTAACTTAGCACACACATACACTGGGGGAGATTTTTTTTTTTTTTTTGGAATATTTGGGGCATCAGCCCAATTCATTGATATAGAAAAAAGTTACAGGTAAGAAAAACAAAAGCTTACATAAAAATATGAAGCAATTGTCAAAACCCTATCAGCACAAGCTGCTTAAGAAAAGAAACAGTGAAAATACAAGTAAGAAATGTAAAAAGCGAAGCAGAAAGGACTCAGAAAAGCAATCAGCAAGAGAGCTCCCGAGCGGCCAAAATTCCCTTGGTTGCCAAAAAGAAAGCAGCGACCGGCCATCCGAGGGGGTAAAAAAGATTGCAATCATCATAGTCCTTCAAAACATCCAGCCAGTCCCTGGTTGCTCGAAGAAGCCGGCCAAGGGGCACCATAATACCTTCCACAGCATAGGCAAAGATCAAGTGAGCATATCTTGAAAGCATTTTTTCCTATGAATCTTGAGATAAACAACCCTTTTAATCTTAGAAGTGATGGCAGATACACTTTCAAAGCAATTTCCAAATAGTCTGTCATTCCTGGATCTCCAAATGAAATAGACAATAGTAGAAATAGATAGGAAATAGTAATTTTTCATATTGCTAGTAACATCCAGTTCCTCAATATCACTATAAACTTGCCACAAATTAGGCCTAAACAGCATGGATTGCATTCTCGGCAAGAATCTCAGCAAAATACTGAAAGTGAAATCACATTCAAAAAATAGGTGATTCTGGGTCTCAAAATTAGAGTTGCAAAAGGCACAGGAAGTGCCAACCGAAAGACCCCTAGCCGCAAGATTTGAAGCAGTTTTGAGACCCTCTCTAAAAGCCATCCAGGAATAGATAGAAAATCTAAGAGAATTGTGTTTATGCCAAACAAAATTAAACCAGTTAACCTTCTCATTATCCAGATAGAAATCGTTGAGAAAAGTTTTGAAAGAAGGCTTAATAGAATCAGCCCTACTGCAATCAACCAGCCCATCAGTAATAGGAATAGAAAGAATCAAATCAGTTAAGTAAGCAGGAAGAGAAGCAGGCAGGGACCAAATGCCATTAGAGATAAAACTGCCAACAACCACATTTGAATTGTTAATAAGAAATTCAAGATTATCCTGCCTCAGACGTTCAGCAACCGAGCGCCCAAGTAACCAAGGGTCCCAATAAAAAGAGAGTTTACTTGAAGTAATGATTTTGAAATTCAAAGTGTGCAAAAGAATTTTGGCCACATCACATAAATTTTTCCAATATATAGAACATTTGGTAATCTGGGAATTCCAAAAAGACCCATATTTTTCTTTCCACCAACAAAAAAGAAAGCTTTTGGAGCTATAAAAATGCCATATAACAGTGCATCCGCAGGCATAATATAGTGATTCAATAGATGGTATGCTCAGCCCGCCATAGATCTTAGGTTTGCAGGTATCCTTCCAAGATATCAAATGCATTTTACGTTTTTGAATATCCCCATAAAAAAGAAACCTGGAGCAGAGACTTTTAAGCTTTTTAATACAGGTTTTTGGTATCAGAGTGCCACGAACCCAATAGAGCAAAATGTTGTTGATGGTGTACTTAAGGTATTGAAGTCTACCAGCCATAGAAAGGGACCTCGCCTTCCAACCATCCAGAGAAACAATAATTTTATGCATAAGGGGTTGAAAGTCACCAATTTTCAACTTCCTATAAAATATAGGAATGCCCAGGTATTTAATCGGGGTGGAAGAGATAGGAATATTCAGGATATTACTAACAGCCTGCTCCTGATTGGAATTCTTAGAGAAAACAATTTTGCTCTTGTTGTTGTTAACCCGAAGGCCCGAGAAATTAAAGAAGCCATCAAGAATGGAATTCAAGCAATGAGCATTGTCCCGAGTGGCTTCAGCAAACACCAAAAGATCATCAGCATAAAGGAGATGAGAAACAGAGGTGTTACCAGCTTTCAAACCCAGGAAATTATTGTTGAGACTGGCCTCTTCAAAAAGAGAGGATAAACTGTCCATGGTGATGCAAAAAAGGTAGGGGGATAACGGGCAGCCTTGCCTGAGACCCGAAGAGGAAGCAAAGTAGCCCTCAAGCCCCCCATTGATAGATACAGAGAAGTGAACATCAGCAATACAGCCATAAATCCAGGAGACAAACTTATCAGGAAATCCAATAGCCAGCAAACGATCAATCAAGAATTTCCTAGATACAGTGTCAAAAGCCTTGTGAATGTCAAATTTGGCACAAAAGTATTGCTGCTTGTGATTAGAGTTGAAATCTTTGGAAAGCTCAGCCGCTAAAAGTATGTTGTCAGAAATGATTATGTCTTTGATGAAACCTGACTGGCTAGGATGAATGACCAAGGGCATAACATCCTTCATTCGATTGGCAAGGATTTTGGCAATAATCTTACGGGAGATTTTTAAAAGATTTTTAAAAGATAAAATTTCTCATACTGATCTTACGGGACGAACCATGTTCGTGCGGGATGATCAGGTCAGTTATACCCCTTAGAGAGCAATGGAACAAACAGGAAGTAAAGAAAATTTTTCTAAGTCCTGATCCTCCAGATGAAATTAACCATTCGTCCCTAGACGATGTCCTTTGATTTCTCACTTTGATCTGTTCGTCTAGATGAAATTTCTCATTCATCCCTGGATGATGCCCTCTGATTTCTCAATTTATACTATTCGTCCAGACGATTCTGCCCATTCGTTCCTAGAGGATGTCCTCTGATTTCTCACTTTACACTATTCATCCAGACGAAATAACATATTCATCCCTGGATGATGTCCTCTAATTTCTCACTTTACAGTATTCATCCAGACAAAATGTCCCATTTGTCCCTAGATGATGTTCTCTGATTTCTCACCTTGAACCATTCGTTCAGATGATTCTGCCCATTCGTCCTAGGACGATGTCCTCTGTTCCTTAACATTGTTGACCGTCCTGCATGCAGTTATTTTTCAATGAAGCTTGAAAATAACTATTTGTACCGGATGAACTGTGTTCGTACGAGACGATGATCGGGTATGAAGTAATTTCGTACCAATGCACATTGAGTTCGTACACAACAGTTTTTATACTGTTCGTACGTACAAATTAAGATCGTACGGGACGATCAAGTACATACAGATTTGAAAAATTAAAGTTTTTGGACGGTTTTTCTTGTCTTTCGTATAAAGGTCTACTTAAAATTGTCTTGTAATCTTTTTGTCCACTGGTCTTCGTGCAAACAGAAGAGAGATTGAAGGAGAGTGTGTGAGAGAGTGTTTGAAAGAGATTTCTTACTACTGAAGCATGAAGTAGTCACTTGGTACTCAAAGGTAAGGATCTTTGTTTGTGAATTATGATTATTTCACTCTTTTCTCTTGTCCTTCCAGATTTCTCGTGAGAAGATCTTGTCAAGGAGATATGGTTCTCTGCCGACACTCGAGGAGTGTGAATAGCGGGAGGGTTCTCTGCCTACACTTGGAGAAGTGTGAAAGGACGAAGGGTTCTCTGCCTACACTTGGAGAAGTGTGAAAGGATGAATGGTTCTCTGCCTACACTTGGAGAGTGTAAACAGCGGGAAGGTTCTCTGCCTACACTTGGAGAGTGTGAACAGTGGGAGGTACTCTGCCTACACTTGGAGGGTGTAAAAGGACGATAGTTCTCTGTCGTATCGGGTAGTGGTGGAAGAGAGTTTTTGTAAAGGCTTCTCTGCCTTGTTGTGGGGGCAAAAGAAGAGACACTAAGTGGTAATAGTGCAATACCTGATGTGAAAGACTTCAGGGAGTGGATGTAGGTCGTGTTTGACCGAACCACTATAAATATTGTGTCTTTTTTTATTTTTTCACTGCCTTTTTTACTTTATTGTTTCTATGTGATTTGTGGTTAAGAAATCCTTTTAAAAAAAATTATCATTAGTATTTTATCAGTTTAAATTATAAAAGGGTGGTAAAATTTTTAAATTACCAATTCACCCCCCTCTTAGTTAGCTGCTGGGACATAAGCTTAGGTCTAACAACCTAATTCATATTTAACAAGTTTCAATAGTTAACCTATTATATTTGCATCAGAATATTCCAGTAGTTTACATGCGGTTTTGACAACAGTAATTTTTAAATGTTATAGTCATCGGAAAAAATTTATCGCCAAAAATATACCGCTGGTTTTGATTTCCTACACTGTTTATTCTAGCATTCTTCAAATTATTGGAAATTTGCTGGAAGTTTTTATAACCACCAGAAAATTAATGGATTATGTCAGAAATTGTAGCCTGTAATGAACGATTTTCTTGTAGTGCCTCTCTATGGGTATTTGATATGGCCTACCTTGTCATGGATTATACTTATCCTTTAAGTTTTTATGCCATCTAAATATTAAAAGTGTAAGAAAATATAATTCATTATTTAATCATTTATTCATTAAAGAGTTAAATTAAAATTATTATTGATTAAAATTTTAATAATTTTATTTAAAACTTAATTGAAATACTAAAAATATTTTAGACGATTAACTAATATCTTATCAAAGATTAAATGATATGACATACATTATTTTTGGCATCCTAAGGTTTGGATAATTAAGATTATACTTTTTAGTCCATGATTATGAGATGTAATGATGCATCATAATACTAATTGAATGTAATTATATGCAAAATGTAAAATGATAAATAATTTTTATATATGCTAAATGTTATGCTCAATAACACAATTAAATGCATAAAATGTTGCATAACACCTAATCATGCTAAAAAAAATATTATTTATGTATTATTTATTGTTGTTCCTATATACTTTTATTTTATTTATGTATCTTTTAAATAGGGAAAAACATGTTTGCTTGTGAGATAAAATCTTGGAGATCAAGCTATCTTGGTATGCATAAGCGAGGCTAATCGAAGTCCCCAAAACAACTTTATTTGTATATAAATTAAGGATTTGAGTTATATTAAGTAGATTGTAGTTATATGTCTTGGTGTGTATCAACTTTTAGAGGTGTATTACAAAAACCTAATATAGCTAACTTTTCTTATATACTTATAGTTCATTGATATTTATTTCATTTTAATCAATTTTATTTGCACTTGATACATCACTAGAAAATCCATCTAAATCAAACACATCAAAATATAGTTGAAAATTTCATGACAGTATTTAAGAGTCCAAATATTACTACCTGACTCAACAGAACTTGTATATTTTGACGGGTTATATTAGGTCAAATGTGTGAAAGAGGAGTCACTTAGGATCTAATTGGAAGGAATTTCTTTTCATATTCAATTTTAACGATAAAGCCACTAAATCATCAACATATAGAAATAAAATAGAAACATCATTCAATACATAAATATATTCACATATCAGATCTATTCATATCAAAATGTTTTATACAATAACCATGATTTTCATCTCATCCAATGCACATATCATATAATTATAAAATAGTGTAACTATAACATCATGAACAACATACCTCTAACTCGATCACTATATTTGTGTCTTCTCTTTTCTTAAAACATGTAAACACATAGAGTGAGCGGACATCTTAATAGGTTACATAGAACCTTTAATTGTATTCAATATAAGGAAGTAGAATAATATGCATGCCATCATTAATTGAATCATGAAAGTCAATCATGTGCTGAATCAATGTTCTCAATCATGATAGTCAAGTATCATATGTTGTGCAGTCACAATGAAGATCATTACGTTAGGATTATATGTACATATGTCATATGTAATGTTATAATGATTAAGACTATCATATTAAAGTAATACTTTGTTTAGAGCATGATATTATATCTATATTATTTTATTGGTTCTTAGCATGTATACTAATTTGTATCATGTTAATGACCTATCCTTACATTCTTATATTGGCATCAATATATTATTGATAATAGTGCATGATATTATGTGTTATATTAAAATATCATGCATACATAATATGAGGTCAGGTCATGTTACTATGAATGATCATCATGAATGTCAATATAATTACATCATATATCATAACATTCAACCAATGTTATCATGAATACTAGTATGTTGGCACATATATCAAATATATATACCATGCATGTTAATATATCATCACATATATCATATGTGCATAAATATTATACATTATATATGAGATGTTATAAAGCATCATCATATTCATATACATTAATATTATGCATCATATCATATCAAGAGTATCATCATGTATGAAGATACTATGTATCATATAAAATTATAATGTGTATAAAAATAATATATAGGGCAAAGCTATTAAAATGATAATATATCATCATAGGGTTTCTTATATATCATTATTGTAATGCCCCATAATCTAATTTAGAAGAATTCTATTTTTTAATCTATATAACAATTAGAGTTATTAATTTCCTTTATCAATCTAAATATCAACAAAAGCAACTATTAGTCAAAACACCAATATTCACATCTATATTCATTTCTCAAAAATCATATACCCTGCTCATGATCTACATAATTACATCATAACTACTCTGTCCTTAGCACAAAAGATTAGCTAAAGAAAAAAAAGAATGGAACATAAAGAATCTTGACTAGCTTTACACTCTTGATTTTCTACCCTGACCTGAAATTATTTAACCACATATTAAAAGCTAAGCAGAAAATTAAATCTTACAACTGAACTCAAAGCATGACAAAGGGCAATATATATGTCAGTAATCAAATCATAACAGTTGTATTCATATGATCATTGAATCAGTATAAAAAATAATAAAAATGTGTGATACATAAGATAATAATCAATGAAAGTGTCAAATCATTAAAGCAATCGTAATATCAATACTACAATCAGTAGATAAATAGTATAAAGTTATAAAATTAAATCATCTATAAAGACTGTAAAAAACAAATTAATGTAGTAATATCATATAAGAGTATACATATACTTTTTAGTTATTTTATATTAGTATTAAATCAATATCTTAATCATATGCTAAGTATATTTTAAATATCATGTACTCAATGTATATATCATACTTTTTGTATAAGTAAACAAATTGTAATGCTATTAATAAATCAGTACAGTAATACGAATAATATCAAAATAACATTAATTTCAATATTTGCACTGAACAAGAAAGAATTTTGGCTATCAAGATATTTTTCAGTATCATATTAGTGCTAGTAAATTGTTGGCTCAATAAGTAGAGTCATCACTTTTTGACCGTCGGTACAATAATCTCCTTATAACTCTCAATCAGTATCATGTGAATCAGTAGAGGATAACACCAAACCATAGTATTTAAAGAAAAGCTTATCTGCTCAACATCCCGTATATATCAATCAATCTTCAACCAATAGGTCAATCAATTTTTACTTGTCTTTTACAAATACATTAGTATCTCAAAAGTATAAGAATAATCTCAATCATATATATACATTCATTTTTAATGCATTACAAAACATACAATATAATTGAGCTTAATTGAGAAAGTATGAAAATGTCATAATGATTAATAACAAAAAACCTACTAAGCAAAATTCATATTTTTTAGAATTTAATCAAATTAGAAGCTTCTGGATGCGAAGAGGAGGATCTCCATCGACTAACCGTTATTGCACTACTATCATCATCTGATCATCATTCAATTGTTGTCATCATCCCTCTATTGCATCTCCAACATTCTCCACTGCATCTACATCCACATCCACATCCATAGATAGTCAAACTTGCATTATATATACCTTATAATTCTGTCTTTACCAGTAGAGGAGAAAGCGAACTCCTGTAACCTAGTTGTCATGGTAGATCATTACAATTATGCAGTTGAGCCATACCTTGTAATATTTGTTTTTCTTTTTCAAGAATTTCACATAAAATTTAGTGTCTCGTATGTTCTTATTATGCATGATCTTTCTGCAAAGCTAAAATAAATAAAACTCTCACTTATAGCCATAATTTTCCAACATGTAATAATACTAATGATGAAGATAATTAGAGGTGTCAATTTCGGGTCACGGGTCGGGCTTGGGTCAAACCCGAAAAAGACCCGACACTAATCGGGTCAACCCGAACCCGACCCGTTTTTACAAACGGGTCGATTTACCGACCCGAACCCGACCCGCTTCGGGTCAACCCGACCCGAACCCGACCCGCTTCGGGTTCGGGTCAACCCGACCCGACCCGCGGACACGGCAAGGCCAGGAGCAGCGGTCCGGGCAGCGGTCACGCGAACCGGGCAGCGGTCACGCGATCCGGTCACGCGGGATTCACGAATCGCGATGCTGTGCGGTCACGCGGGATTCACGAATCGGCAGCGCCGCGGGCTGTCGGGGCGGGATTCGCGATCGGATTCGGTAGCGCCGGGGCGGGATTCTCGAATCGGGATTCGCGGTGTGGTCAGCCGGTCACGCGGGTTGCGGGATTCACGAAGCGGCAGCGCCGCAGGCAGCCCGACCGCTGGCAGCGGTCACGCGGGGGGGAAGCCGGACCGCGGGCAGTGGGGCAGCCGGACCGGTCACGCGGGATTCGCCGATTCGGGCAGGGGGCGGGATTTGAAAAATGAAAATTTTTTAAATTAAACGGGTTCGCGGGTTGACCCGACAACCCGTCGGGTCAACCCGAACCCGACCCGTTTTTCAAACGGGTCAATTTTTGGAACCCGAACCCGACCCGTTTTGAAATCGGGTCGGGTCCAACCCGAATTTTCCGGGTCGAGTCCGAGTCGGGTTTTCGTGTCGTGTTAAATATTGACACCCCTAAAGATAATGATAAGTAATCATTAAAAATCCAATCAAACTCCAACAATGCTATTATTACTTATGTAAAACATTTAATAAAATGATTTCAAAACCCATACTATGAAATCACTTTCAACTTTAAGAAGATAAGTTTCATAAATATGAACTCATATTAATTTAATTTTAATATATGACTATTATCATATTTAATCTAATATATTAATTTCATAAGCTTCGAAAAATTGCTCATAAATATTAAAATTAAATTTTCAATAAATTTTAAATATTAATTTCGAAAAAAGAAAATCCTATTGGGGCCCACACATGTGCTTGTGGAATGCCAACACCTGTCAGAAGCTCTTCAACGTAAAGCCATGACCGTGCTACCCGCTCGCTTCACCAATCCTCTGCATTAGGAAACTATGCACCCACTTCCGCACCCGTCACATTTTCCCTACTCTGTGGTCCAAAAGGCACGGTGCAAATTTTAAGTGCTTAATCTGACGTCATTAATTTTCTTTACTGGACTTTGTGGTTACGATTATTGAACAGTGAGTGGCACACATGTGAACCGGCCTGGCAAAAAAAGTTAAGGGTTATATCTGTAATTAAAATATTGTACTGGGCTGAAGCGCAAATATGAGTGCTTTTGTTCGGTACTTGATGGAACTGTTCTATCTTCCAGCATTTTTTATGACTCCAAATAAATACTTAAATAAAACTATTAATTATTTTAATTTAAATTTAATTTATGATTTTATATTTTATTATTATTTAAATATCCAATTTATGGTTCTTAAATAATAAAGCCAAAGTGTGGGATGAACAAAAATAACAATTTATGTTTTTTTTTTTTTAAATTGCATTTATAACATTTATATCTAATTTTCTTGTATTTTAACAAATATATGCAATCACATTCTTTCAAATGGTTTGATGTGATCTAAGAATATAGCAAATAATTTAGTTAAAAATTTTAGCTCATTTAAAAAATAAAAGATGTTGACTTTTTTAGACATTTGATTTTATTAGCTTTTTATTTGAAACCATTTTCTTACTATTTTTAAAAATAATTTTTTAACACAATTTTTTTGAACTAAAAATTTTATACAAGAAAACTATTTTAAAAGAATAAAAAAATTACTGCAAATAAAAATTAAATCAAATTCAACTAATAAATGTTTATCACACCTACCCTTTAAGGATGATTGATCCAATTTGATTTAAGAATGCATAAAAATTTTGTAATCTCATACTTGCTTCACATTTAATTTCCTTATAAATATATTAGAACCATATTTCCTTCATATTTACTGATGATAATATGCATTTTGTCAAAATAATATTTGTAGTATGTGTTTTTGTTTTATTTGTTAGAACATGAGGATCGGAGAGGACAACAGAGTTGGAGACGGAGACGGAAAGAGCAAAGTAGAGATATTATTGAATGATCTAAATGAATCAATAGTGTTCCTATATATAAGACAGAGAATGGCAAAACTGAAATAAAATACAAGTATGAGTAAAATGTTCGTTCACAGCCTCCCTCAAATTAAGCATTCTGTGATCGAATGGTTAATTTGTGACGAAGATTATGGAAACGAGCAGCGGAAAAAGCTTTAGTTAATATGTCTGCAATCTGTTCTTCAGACGGTATGTCAGTAATGGAAATTGCGCCGTTGTTGAGATGCTGACGAATAAATTGATAATCGATCTCAATATGCTTGGTCCGTGCGTGGAAGACAGGATTCCGAGCAATAGCGATCGCTGATGTGTTGTCGCAGTAATTTGTGTAGGAGCTGTTTGCGGAAGATCAAGGTCAGCTAGAAGCCGGCGCAGCCATATGACTTCTGAGGTGGCAGCCAAAAGGGACCTATATTCAGCTTCGGTGGATGATTTGGCCACCATCACTTGCTTCTTGACCGTCCAAAAGCGATAAGAGTTGTACCTAAGAAGGTGCAGAAGCCGGAAATTGATTTCCGGTCGGAGGAGTCGGACGCCCAATCCGCATCGGTGTACGTCCGGAGTGTAAGATTTCCAGTGGTAATAGGGAGTCCGAAGGTAATGGTTCCTTTGACGTACCGAAGCAGCCGTTCAAGAGCTTGAAAGTCTTGAGTGGTCGGTTGATGCATATGTTGGCAGACTTGATTTGTAGCAAAGGCAATGTGCGGACGGGTGATGGAGAGGTATTGGAGAGAACCTGCTAGGCGGCGATAAAGAGTTGGATCATGAAATGGCTGACTAGTGGTGTTTGTGTGTTTGGATTTGGGCTACACTGGAGTTTCTGCCGGTTTACAGTCCGCTAGATCAGAGTCTTTTAAAAGCTTTTCAGCATAGTGTTGCTGGGACAGAAACAAGCCATTGGTTTGCTTGATGATCTGGATTCCGAGGAATAAAGACGGTTGGCTAAGCTGCTTCAAAGCAAAATTGGCATGTAATTTGGAGAGGAGATCGTTGATAGTTGCGTGATCATTGCCTGTAAGTAAAATGTCGTCGACGTAAATTAATAGAAAGATTTGTATATTGTTGCGACTATAAGATAGGAGGGAGGGATCGGAGCGAGTAAACCTGAATCCTTGGTTTTGAAGAAACGTGGTAAGTTTGTCGAACCATTGCCGCGGAGCTTGCTTGAGACCATAGAGAGATTTATTCAATTTGCACACAGCGGACGGTGAGGAGGTATCAACGAATCCCGGAGGTTGTCGCATGTATATGGTGTCAGTTAGTTCGCCGTGAAGGAAAGCGTTCGACACATCTAGTCGAAAGATTTGCCATTGCCGAGTGAGAGCAAGAGTGAGGAGAACACGAATTGTAGTCAGCTTGGCAACGGGGCTAAATGTCTCTGTAAAATTGACGCCGTATTGCTGATCATATCCTTGTGCGACCAGCCTAGCTTTATACCTGTCCACTTGTCCATTAGGTAGGAGTTTGGTCTTGAATGTCCATTTACACCCTAGAATTGGAGTTAGAGCCGGGGCGGGAACAAGAGTCCAAGTTGCTTGTTTCTGAAGAGCATGAAACTCCTCAGACATGGCTTGACGCCAATGCGGGTGTCTGATAGCTTGAGCATAAGTGTTTGGTGTATCGGTTGAAGGAGCCGTTGTGAGGAGTGACAGGATGTTTTTCGATTTAGTAATCCCTGACTTAAGTCTGGTCTGCATGGGATGTGAGGGTTGATGGGATACGAGTATAGGAAGCGTAGTGGAGTTGGAAATGTTTGTAGTGGAAGTCTCGGTGGATTGGTAAAAGGAAGATATAGGTTGTTGTGTGGGCATTGGTTGTGGAGTTGGTTTAGAGATGATAGCAGGTGTTGGTTTTGAAGCCAAAGAAGGTGGAATGAGAAGTAATGGAGGAGTATGATGTGATGAGGCTGATGTTGGCATTGTTTGAGATGGATTAGTGGTTTTGTAGGGGAATTGTGTTTCATTAAAGGTAACATGCCGTGAAATATAAATTTTGTTTGAGGTAAGATCCAAACACTTATACCCTTTATGAAAAGGAGAGAGTAGCCAATGAAAATGCATTCATGGGAGCGCGGTGAGAGTTTGTTGGCTGCATAAGGTCGTAGCCACGGAAAGCATTGACACCCGAATGTTCGTAGATGGGTGTAGGTCGGGTGTCGACCGTGCAAGCGGTGGAAAGGGGATTGATTGGCAATAGCGGAGGAGGGTAGGCGGTTTACCAAGTAATTTGCAGTGGAGATAGCTTCGGCCCACAGAAAGTTAGGCAGATTTGCGGCGTGCATCATAGTGCGAGCCAGATCAAGTAGATGGCGATGTTTCCGTTCAGCCAACCCATTTTGCTCGGGCGTGTGAGGACAACTAAGTTGCTGTTGTATACCGTGGATCTGAAGGAAATCTTTGAACTCGTTGCTGGTAAATTCGCCTCCGCCGTCAGACCGAAGAGACTTTGGAGTTGTGTGAAATTGAGTGCGAATGAGTTGTTGAAATAGTTTGAATTTGGAGAAAGTTTCCTGTTTAGTTTTCATAAGATACATCCAAGAATAACGAGTGAAGTCATCTATAAAAAACACATAATATCGAAAACCATCCAGAGAGTTCACCGGGGCGGGACCCCAAACATCGAAATGGATGAGATCAAAAGCGGCAGAGGAAACATAATTATTTTTATTGAAAGACAATTTATGACATTTTGCAACTGTACAGGAAATGCAAGAAAAATTGTTGGAAATCTGTTTAATGCTGGGAAGAAGAGGTAGCAGATTTTTGATCAGTCCGTGATGAGGGTGTCCTAGCCGTGCATGCCACAGCTGTTCTTGATTTGTGCAGACTTGGAGTACCGTTGAGGTATGGACCGCTGGTTTGCGAAGTTGATACAAGCCATCATGAAGATGCCCATGAAGAAGGGGACGGTGATCCTTGTGATCCTTAATTGTAAACCCGTTAGCGTCAAAACTCACAGAAACAGTATTATCAGTGGTTAACTTTGAAACAGATAAAAGATTGTGTGATAAGTGCGGAACATGAAGAAGTTTGCGCAAGTAAAGCTTACTAGGCGTGTCAGGTAACGGAAATAGACCCTGACCGGAGTGAGCGACGGGAAATTGTGACCCATTTGCAATGGAGACACTATCTTGGCCATGGTATTGTGCGGGATACTGGAGATTGCTGAGATCTGGTGTTAGATGGTTGGAGGCACCCGAATCAACGATCCAGTCCTGAGAGGCGTTCTGATTCGGTTGTGCAAGAAGTGTCGTCAGGGATCTTGGATTCGTAGGTGCGAAATGTGGATTCGAACGATGCCAGCAATTAAGAGCGGTGTGGCCAACTTTGTTGCAGATCTGGCAAGTGGGTCGGATAGGATTTGAAGAAGACTGGTTGGGCACAGTCGAGGATGAATTTGTCTGAGCCGGAGTTTGTTTTGCGGTGGGATTCCGATTCTTGCTGAATCTTCGCGGAGGGCGATTTATGGATTGATTGGAGGACGTCGCATAGAATGCAGTGACGCCGGAAGTAGTAGAGTTGGCTCGGGAGAGTTCTTGATTGACATTAATCTCTTCACTGCAAAGAAGAGAATAGAGATTATCAAGACTCATCGGATGGGGAGACATGCGGATATCTGCTTTGAACGAGCTGTAAGTGGGCGGGAGTCCGTTAAGAATATGGAGAATAACATCTTCCACGTCGACGTTGGAACCAGAGGCCGATATGTTGTCGACGATGGATTTAACGTGATTGAGATACTGTTGCATGGACATGTTCTGCATTTGAACATGGTGGAGCTCATTCTTGAGCTGGATGACACGCGACCGACAAATGGGCTGTAGGCGCCGTTCAAGAACTAGCCAAACATCGTGGGCGGTGGTGCAAGAAATGACGTAGGGGAGGATGGGGGGCGAAATGGTGGAGAAGAGTGCAGAAAGAAGGTTATTGTCGGCTAAGAGCCATCGCTGGGATTCTGGAGACGTGGCATCGGAGGGATAAGACGTTGTGCCGGTGAGATGTCCAGCATAGCCGTAAACTGTTGGAGAAGCTGAATGCGCCATATGGCGTAGTTCTCGGTGGTGAGGCTATTGGGAACAAGGTTCTTGATATTTGAGATGAGAAACTTGAGCTGCGGCGGAATGTGGAGCTCGGAGGAGGAATTACCAGAGATAGCTGCCGAGGAGGGAGGGTGGGAGTTTGCAGATTCTTGATCTCCCATGGATTGGCTCATGATACCATGTTAAAACATGAGGATCGGAGAGGACAACAGAGTTGGAGACGGAGACGGAAAGAGCAAAGTAGAGATATTATTGAATGATCTAAATGAATCAATACATTGTTCCTATATATAAGGACAGAGAATGGCAAAACTGGAATAAAATACAAGTATGAGTAAAATGTTCGTTCACATTATTTACATTTTGTTGAATTATATGTATATATATAGATGTCTAAGAAATTATAAGATAATGAAGAAAATCGTTCAATTGAGATGAGTATAGATTAGCACATAATTAAGTAGAAATCAAAACTATTCAATTGCTATTATAATCATCATATTAATATTATTTTATAAACTAAAAAAAGATGAAACTTATTCCTAAAAAAATATCTAAAATAAAGGAAAAAGATGAACCTAATATTACATCACTGATATATGTATACATATAAACAATAATCCTACAGGAAAACAAAATATGTACAAAGCCACATACTTTCCAACGCTAGAACTAAAACAGGGCTGCACTTTTAAGCTAAACAAATCAACCTAATCAAATTTAAGGAACCAAAAACCCTATAAGGATTTCAGTTCAGGAACAAACTAGTTTAATGAACAGAATCATATTATTTAAACAGCTAAAAACCAATAGGATTTACCTTATTGCGTTCTGATAATCAGTTGCTTTTCTAGCGTTTTACTCTGTTATTCTTAGGCAGGGTCTTCTCTCTGCAGCTGGAACAGAACCAGTCATCCTCTGGAACTTTCACAAGAGGAGGATCACAGCAGTCTATGTGAGTTCCAACCCCACAGCCGCGGCCGCCGCCGGCCTCGTCGCCGCAGATTAGCATCACTTCTCCCCTATCTGGAGACCCACAAACCACACATTTAGTATCACCCAAGCCTTCATCACTGGACATTTCATCAGAAACAATCTCTTCTGAGCGGCTTAGCAAATTTGCAAAAGATTTCTCTGCCCATTTATGGGTTTTGTAAAGAACGTGCTTCTCAAGAGAATAACCGGGCTTGCATACATATTCTACCAGGTAATCGGATAAGATACAAGGGATCTCATGGCTCAAGAACTCCTGAACCCATTTGTCAGCTATTGGCATACTTGCATTCACAATGGCAAAATCAACGCTGGATTTGAGGAATTTGGTGTAAGGAGGGGAGGTGGCTAGGATGGTTCCATCTCCAGCTTTCACGGCTCGTTTCAGGGTGTCCTGAATTTTCACGGAGTAAGGGCATCTCCAACCGAAAATCTCATAAAATGAAAGGTAACAAAAAAAATGGCATGATTCTTCTCCAATCAAACTCCATTTTGCGCCCAGGTAACCGTCTTTCTCCTTCGCGCGTTTCTTCAGCAAATCCGGTAGAGACAGAAAAATAACGCAGGTGAACAGTGCGACGCCAATATTGACGTCGCACTGTTTACCGGCAACCAAATACCGAAAGTTTTGCCGTTCGGCTGGAACTCGCGAGCGATGCCATTCATGCATTTGGAGTTCGGTTGAAGAAGTTCTAACTAAACATTAGGAAACGGGCCAATGAAGAGAATCAAAGGAATGATAATATTAATACCAGCGGGGGAGCAATGCATTCTCCGTATATGATAATGCGCATCCCATAGAAAGCACCATGGCCAGTCCTTTCTCTCAACGTGCGCCACTTTCTTGGAGCTTCTAAGCTGATTGCGCCATCTTCAGTAAGGCCTTTTTTGTGCCATTCAAAAGGTTCTTCGTTTAGAAATGCGCCAGCTTCGCCACAAGCATTCAAGTAATCCGACTTGAGAATCCATCTGTAAAGAGCTCAAAATATTAGAATTTTAAATTGAATGGCAAGCATATGACAGCATTTTTTATGTCGTAGCAAATAAATAAGTGGTAGGACAAAATTACAAAAAAAAAAAAAAAACAATCTATATACATTACAGGTGTGGAATTACCTGCCCAAAAACAATCTATTTCAATGAATGAATACCAATCAATAAATGAAAGATTTGATTCGCATCTCCTGGTTATCATCCGAGAAGCCTAAAGGAAATAGGGAGTGAATTCATGCAGCGACTAGTAATCACCTGTTACCTAGTAAAAATTTCGATGATTTGCATGTAAGGTATAATAGATATTCTCAAGCGAGAATCAATGATCTTTTTCTTCTCAAGCCTCACGCTATGCGCACAACTATTGTGACAGAGCCGCAACTAGTAGGGGGACACAACAGCCAAATTGAAAGCACAAGAAATGTGCCACGGGCATACAAATAAAAATTCAGATTTAAGTTTAACCTACAAATAAAATATTAAACTTTGTATGTAGATGAAAATTTTAACAAAAAAATTAGAGAAAAAAATATAGGATCTTGCGAATGAGAAAAGAATTTTATTTATTTTTTGAAAAGACAATTTTAATAATCAATTTATCTACTTAAACAAATATTTCTTAATGATATCACTTGATAATTATTTCGTATAATTATTTATAAATATAGTTAAAATTAATTTTTGACACTTTATTTAAGCTTTGTTTTATTATTTTATTCAATCTATGAATTATTTCCAGTGCAATTAGTGAATGTTGAAATCATCTATTTTGGGTATGGCCAAATGTTGTGCTGATGAAGAAAGCAGGTTGTATGCGGATACTCACAATCCAAAGAAGCTTAATTGCTTTGCTTCCTAATCTAATTCCTTTTCAAGATGAATTCAAATCGAATAAGTTTAAGGTTTCAATGGATCTTTTTCAAAGTGAATGGAGCTAAAAATGCATGATGGTATAACTAAGATATTGACTGGAGTTAACTTTGGTTTCAGGAAAATATGAAGTCAAACTAGCATTAATTGGCATTAGTGATCTTCCTTCCCATGTTGTCTTCTTTTCTTTGACTACACTCAACTTGACCAACTTGACTCAACGGTTAGAGTTGGAAATGCGGATAGATCTTGTTCACTCATGAGTTGACAAGCTTTTCGGAAAGCCCCAATTTAATATAATTTTGGAATAATTTTGTATAATCGAGCGACTAAATTGGAACAACATTATATTATGAGACTAAAATGATTATATATAAATAATTGGGACACTATTTTGAAATTTAACCGAATAGAAAAATAAAGGATCTGTTTGTGCGCTTTATGATGCTCCACAGCATGCACAATGATCTTATATGGAAATTTAAGAACTATATACCACCACACATAAAATGTAAAACTGATTGAGAAGTAGTTTCAAGAACACCTCAAGTAATAGTTTGCTAACACTAACACTAAAATTTGAGAAATAAAATACTTTCAATGCACTGGATAGTAAAACGTTTTAAGATGATGGCAGCCATAATTAATGATCTAAAAGCTGCAGTAATTTCTCTTTACAGACGAGCAGCAGGTACTTGTAGTTATTGGATACCTGCTTAAGTACTGGAATCATTTTAAGATTATATTGATACACAATGACAACATAAAGAACTTCAGTGTCATTTCACATCATTTGAATTTTGAACCTTGTTGCGGGCTAGAATATACGCGACAGTAGAGTCAGAATTTTACATCTCAATGTTGTACGAATATCCAACACACAAACAGAGAACACAAGATTTTTTATGTGGAAAACCCGGGGAAAAATCATGCCCAGTTGAAACGATTCCATTAGTGTTTGGGTAGAATACAGTTGAACCAGCTGAACTCCGGAGTTGGGCGCTGGTCCAGCAGAACTCCAACGTCAGGCGGTGGTCCGGTGGAACTCCGGCGTCGAGCAGTGGTCCGGCAGAACTCCAGCATCAGGTGGTGGTCTGGCAGAACTCCGATGGCAGGTGGTGGTCCGGCAAAAATCAAACGAACAGGGCCGAGACCACGGCAGACCGCACACATGCGCGGAGACTTCGTCTGGGTTTGATTCGCGGTTTGGAGCGAAGCATCACATATGGGGGAGAAATATAGCAACTCCTCGTGCGTCATATCTTCATTTTACTCCTTTTTTGCTGGAAGCAAATCGAAAGAAGAGTATAGAGAGGAAGAAATAGGAAGGTATAATCATCAAAAAAATTTTATTTCTGTGCAAATCATCATATGATTTCAAATCTAAGCAAGGATGAATGTTCAGTTAAAGATAAGAGAAGAAAATCTGGAAAAAGGGGGAGAAGAATTTCGGATATGGAATCCCTTATGAAAAAGTGATTTAGTTGATGTTGTATATCTTCACCTATCGTTTCTCAAATTGAAAAAATGATAAGAAATACATTTTGATTGTTATGTTGGAAGAATTCAAGTGATATAAAATTTGGTTCGACGATGGAAGGAGGTAACGTTTTGTTGAGGTAATTAGTTTGATTTAATAGGAATTTTGGAATGAATTAGAGCCATTTAATGCTATGATAAATGATATATTTGAAATTGTTCTTAAATATGTTAGTCAAATCAATTTAATTATTTGTTTTGGATTTATTGTGGAATTATAAAGTGTAAAGTGCTAAATGATAAAATTAAATATTAATGTCAACAGTGGAAGATTTCATAATTGGAAGAGAATACTGGAAGTCTTTTATAGGTGTTAATCTTTTGATCTCGAAGTACGGAGTAAAAGTGAGCGCATTTCTTAAGTTCAAGGTGAGTATTCATGTCTTTTAATTACAGTAATATTTTTGTTTCTTTCTTAAATTAAATGCATTGAAAGATATTGATATTTGTTTATTGCTTATTAAGTATTTATTGGGAATCAAATTAAGATCTCTTTTTCCTACTCAATGATTAATCATTTTGAACAACAACAACATCAAGCCTTTATCCTACTACGTGGGGTCGGCTACATGAATCCTTTTTCTCCATTGTGTCCTATTAAAAGTCAAATTCTCGTTTAAATCTAATAAGGAAAGGTCATTCCTAATATTTTCTAACCAAGTCTTTTTAGGTCTACCCCTACCTTTCTTAACATAAGTCAAATCTAATACCTCTATTCTCCTAACCGGGTCATCGCAAGGCCGCCGTTTTATGTGACCAAACCAGCTAAGGCGACTCTCTCTAATCTTATCTTCTACTGGAGCTACTCCACCTTTTCACGTATATGCTCATTTCGTATCCTATCTCTAAGGGTAAAGCCACTCATCCACCTGAGCATCCTCATCTCTGCCACACTTAACTTAGTATTATGCTTCTCTTTTAATGGCCAACATTCGACACCATAAAGCATTGCAGGCCTCACTACCATCTTATAGAATTTTCCCTTAAGTTTGAGGGGTACATTTCTATCACATAATAAGCCCGATGCATTCCTCCACTTCAACCATCCAACTTGAATTCTGCTGATAATATCCCCATCTATTTCACCATCACTCTGAACAATAGATCCAAGATATCTACGTGTACTCTTATTAATGACTTGATCGTCCAAAGTCACAATCCCCTCACTAGGTCTATTACTACTAAAATTACACTCTATATATTCCGTTTTAGATCTACTCAAGCGAAAACCTTTAGACTCTAAGGTTGACCTCCATAATTCAAGTTTACCTTCAACTCCCTCTCTAGTCTTATCAACAAGAAGAATATCATCAGCAAAAAGTATACACCAAGGTACATCCTCTTGCAAATGTCTAGTGAGAACATCCAAGACTAAAGCAAAAAGATATGGGCTTTTAAGGCTGATCCTTGATGTAACTCAACCGAAATAGGGAAATACTTGGTCAATCCACCTTGTGTTTGAACACAATTAATAGCTCCTGCATACATATCTTTAATGATTTGAATATAAGCATTATTGACTCTTTTCTTTTCAAGAACTCTCCATAGCACTTCTCTTGGAACTTTATCATATGCTTTTTCTAAATCAATAAATATCATATGTAGATCCTCCTTATTTTCTCTATATTTCTCCATCAAACCTCTTAATAAATGTATGGCTTCCATAGTCGACCTACCCGGCATGAATCCAAATTTATTTTGAGAAACATTAGTATCACGCCGCAACCTATGCTCCATAACTCGCTCCCATAGTTTTAAAGTATGACACACTAACTTAATACCTCTATAATTCGTACAATCTTGTGCATCACCTTTATTCTTAAAAATAGGAATTAACACACTCATTCTCCACTCATCTGGCATCTTTTTAGTCTTCAAAATAGTATTAAAAAGTTTAGTAAGCCATGAAATTCCTTTATCTCCTAAGCATTTCCACACCTCTATTGGAATATCATCAGGTCCAACAGCTTTTCTACCCTTCATTTTCTTTAAAGCCTCTCTAACTTCAGTTTTACTAATACGCCGATAAAAGCATAAATCTTTATTTTCATTTAGAGTACTAAGGTCACTATAGTCAATCTTATTTTCACAATCTTCATTAAAAAGTTTAGCAAAATATCTCATTCATCTTTGTTGAATATCATCTTCTAAGAAAAGTATTTTTTGATCTTCATCTTTAATACATTTCACTTGAACTAAATCCTTACTACTTCTATCTCTTTGTTTGGCTAACTTATACATATATCTTTCTCCTGCTTTAGTATCTAATCTATTATATAAATCACTAAAAGCTAATGCCTTTGCATCGCATATTGCTTTCTTAGCATCCTTACGAGCCACTTTATATATTTTAAAATTTCATTTTGAATCAAATAAAAATTAATATGTCATAATTTAAACTTTCATAGAAAGTAAATGAATGATATGATATAATATGCTTGCACGTGTATGCTAACTGATGGAGCACACCTCTTATGGTACTGACTGGGGACACAATGTACCCGTGCACGTTAAAAAAAAAAGGTTATGAAAAAGGAACAAGGAAATGGAAAAAGTACCTTTCATTGGAACTAAATTAGACAATGACTCATGTAATAGTTGTATTATTTATAAAAAATTAGAAAGATATGAATACATATATGATATGTATAAAATATATGATCTATTGTTAACACTGAAAATTATGCAATGAAAGTCTTAAAAGGAAATAATATAATTAAATGTCATTATTTTATGAAATAAAATAAAAAAGGGATTATGCATATTGTTCCAATTGTCTTGAGTTATTGTAGCTTAGAAGCATGTTTTACTCAATAAATTATGGCTTACTGTTGGTTGCTCTAACATTATTTTCAAGTGTGAGTAATATAATTAAAATGAATATAAGAGATGGAAACGTGTATCGCAGACTTGACGCATCGAATGAAAGATACTTAAATGTTTTTGCATCAGTTTATTTTTTAAAATTTTAGTGGATCTTTATAATTTATTGAGATAATTTAAAAGAAATTGAAAATTTGATCTATCGTCTGATCATTTGTTCCTGTCTCGTTAATTAATTTGAGCCCCCGGGCCGAGACGTGACATTAAGTGATATTTAAAATTATCCACCTCAACAAACTAGTGCGGAAGGTAGATGAACTTTGCTTTAAGTGTTTGATAGTTAAGTTTCGATTCTAAATATTTTAAATTTTGGAATTTTGAACTTTCATGAGTATTTGGGTGGTATTTTAAATATTTGGAATTAACCCCTCTGGTTGTGATTTTCTATCAACATGACAATCATCGGGGTATTCATGAAGAATTTCACTTATGGATTGAATCTTATCGATTATTTCTACTTTTAGACAAATGATCAGGTTTGTCGTTGGTTTTATGCCTTTGTTGGTATGTGCGGCTCTAAATCAACTAGTTTACATCAAGATTTGGTGTAAGCTTAAGAATAGGTTGGATTGATTAAGAGAAGAAAAAATTGATTAAAGCCCAATTTAGGGGTGTAAACGAGTCGAGCTGAGCTTGAGTCACCCCCGAATTAAGCTTGAGCTTAATTAATTAATCGAGCTCGAGCTCAAGTTTTATTTTACGAGTTTGAACCGGCTCGTTTATTTTGAAAGAGAAAAATGATTATGATACAAACAATTATTATAATAAATAATAAAAATGAAAATTTTAAATAAAATTATAAATAATTAATTAGTATAAAATAAGATATAATTTTAAGTTTTTTAAACAATTTTTCACTAAAAATCATAAATGCTAATATATTTTAGGTGCATTTTATATTAATATTTTTTAAATGAGCTTGTTGAGAGCTAACGAGCCTTACAAAAGCTGGTTTGTTAGCACATCGAGCTCGGCTCATGAGCCATTTATCAAGTTTAGCTCAGAGTCGGCTCACAAATTGGCTTGACTCACACCCCTAGCCCAATCAATCCATCACTTCAACCAATACATGCATACATAATAATTAATTGATGGTGGAAGAAAATCTATGGGATAGTTGGGTCAATTTGGGTGTACTTGGGCTTCAATTCAACTAAAATGATTTAAATAAGCCCAAGCATAATCCCCTGAAATTGTGTCAAAATCCAAAAATGATGACGTTGATTAAAAAAAGAACTTTGACGAAACCAACAAACTGACAAAACTATTAAGATAAGATAATTAAAAAAATATCAAGTTTGTTGATTAAATCATACCTTCCTGCTGCGGCAGCGGCAAAGAATTTTTGAGTTCTCCGAACATAATCTGGTACAATAAAATGTGTAGCTTCATATGCCCAACTATGAGAATCCTTGCATATCCTTCCTCTGAGGCGATTTATTTTTTTTTTGAACTCTTTTCTCTGAGTCTGATGGCCACTTAATATAAACCACATAGTCTTAGCAATCACTGCATTCAAACAGCTTGGTTTTGGCAATGAACTATCTCCACTTGAACGTTTAGCACTAAGGTTTGATTTGAATTTTTTTTTCGGCTTTCGATCATAATCATCATCTTCTTTGACAAAAAAATTACAACGATCCTTCAACTCGTTCTCCTTTCCTGGATCAAGGTGATTTGTATCCAGTGTAATAACATTAGATTTGCTTCCAGGTGGAGAACTTTGCTCCAATTTTCCCTTCTCCTTCATAGGCAAACCTTCCTTCTCAACCTTTTCATTAAGATCGTCTGCATCTCCCAATTCCAAAATGCCATTTCCTGATTTAATGAGCGTCTTGTTTGATTTAATGCCACTGAGTGAATCACTAGAACTTTTTGTTTTACAATTTTCTCTGCTTGGCTTAGGCTTGCAGCCCATATTGCGACTAACAAGCACCTTGCCATTTTTGCGAGATCCAGTAATCTCAGTTCTGACAGAATCTTTTACCTTTGCATCCTTCAATTGAGAAGGAAAAGCCTCTTGGTACTCACCTGGTCTTTCATGTTGTTCTGGTACTTTATTGTGAATATCAGTCTCGCCTTTCATTGAAACACCGCCAAGATTTGGAGATTTAACATCTGCTTCAGATTTTCTCATGTTTTTCAATGGTGCTTCAAGCACTCTCAGGCTAATAGGAACTTCATTTGCATTTCCAGTATCACCAGTCAATGGTGACCTGAGGAAACTGGGATCTTTTTCCATGCTTCTATCCTTAGCCTGCCCAGTCTTATTATTTAGCGAACAATCTGAAAGAATCGTAGCTTTAGGAGAAGTAATGCCATAGATAGTTCCAACCCCAGATAGAGGTTCATCTGTTGTACATACTGTCCCATCCAATGCTGGCTTAGAGGGAACACTCAAGAGTTTATCCTTCTTATCCGATATTGAACTGGAATTACTGGATGTATTAGCTACCGAAGCTGACTGCCAATGTTTAAGAAACTTCCTCTTGCATGTTATGGAACTGGATTTTGACAATGAAACATGCTGATATTCCCCGGGTTGCAAAAACAATGTGCCTTCAAAACCATCTGTATGAGTAAGACCATGATCAATTTCATGGTGCGGTACATTCATCGATTCAATTTGTCTAGGCCTCATACGTGTCGAAGGACTCCGTATGATACAAGTACCTGAATCGTGCTGTGCCAACTCTGGAGACTTAAGGCAGGAACTTGAAACAGAGATCCTGTCCGATTGATGAAATGCATCATTGTCTTCTACATTGTGGCATCTGCTTGTACTTGTTTCATTATGGGCAAGTGTATTTTCTAGTTCTCGTTGATGAGGCTTTAGGAAATCAAGTTCTGCAGGATTAATACTTTTTGGTGCATCCAGTAAGTCAGAGGTTCTTGAATCCTCATCTGACATTGTTGATTTTGAGCTTGTCTTTGAAACCAAAAGTTTGCGTTTCTTGGGCAAGCCATTTGTTTGACCTTCCACATGTGACTTATTTAAACCAGCCATCGAACTATAAAAATTATCATATGTGCACTTCTTGGCAGCCTCTTCCTTCGATTCTGCAGAACTAATGTTAGCATCTTCTTTATTTCCTTCTTTGGGTTTTCCTTTATACGGAGTGGGCATGTTATTAAACTGTTCATTTGGTAAAACAACTTTATCAGCGTTTTTTCTAGAGTGGTATGGAGAGCCCAATTTCAAGTCCTCTTCACAGGAAGTCATGCCCACCAGACCGTTCCTTACATTGGAGTTTAAACCATTCCACTTCATGCTTACAAGATCTGGCGTATTTGGTTGTTTGCTATTGATGATACCCATAACATGATTACCTGGAAGTTGTTCAGCAAAGCTAGGATTTACTTCAAGTACATTGCTCTTGACATCACAAATATCAGCAGCTTTTCCAGAACAGTTCTCTTTGTGTAGCGCAGAAATCAACTGATTATTAACAGAAAAATCAGATGACTTTGCATTTGAAATATTTTTCTTCGGAACATGGTTTCTAGCGTCCACCAAAGAACCAGAGCTGACCGTAACTGGCATTTCACCTAGTACAATATGAGATTCTGCAATACTTCTCTGCTCAGCACCCTTTCTGCCGGCATCCTCAGCTTCTTCTTCAGAATCCATAGCCTCAGCCTCAAGCATCTCTAACTCCCAGCCACTGTTGTGAAACAATTAAAACGGGATCAGAATTATATCATGGAAAATGAGAGGAACGTTGAAATTGCTAAAAAAGGTGTAGCTTTATAATTAATGCAGGTAGTCGTTTGATAAACAATGCAGAAACATCAACAGGACAAGGCAAGAAAAAAAAAATTCAAAGAAAGAAAACAAAAAGCCTTTTTCATCTAAAGAATGCATACTCTACATCGTAAATATAATCTTAACTTCCACAAAAGCAGAATAGTACACTACTAGATGATGGACGATGATGAAGGCATGTTCTATAGCCTTTTCTAATTAGAAAAACTGATTAATGCAGTGAAAGAGCGTGAGACCATAACTTACCGCTGGCTAGGAAGGAAGACTTAAGTATTCAATGGGAAAATGGAGTCTGATCAATGAAAGTCTATGAATTACTTAATCAGAAATATGGACTATAGGATGATTAGAACATCCAAAGGTTTTTGCTCAAGAAAAATGGCTCGTAGGCATGAATCCCACTTTACAAACTTAGGATTCAATTCTCCTTAAAGCAGATTATTGTTAACCAGGCTTCTCCTGAGGGTAATATCAAGGATTAGTTAGATATAGGTCCTTCCTATAAGCGCAATCCCTCATAGTTAAGTACCTCTTACTACATAAGATAGAACTCTCGATTAAAGATAAACAATTTTAGGTATTTTATTCTCGGTTGTGGGGGATAAAGGTAAGTGTGATGCTTCATAATCTAATTTGAAGGAGTTATTATTTTATGTTTTAATTTATACAACCATAGCTATAAATTTTTTTTAATATCAATAGCAGCATAAATAAAACTATCAATCAAAACATCAATATATATATCTGTATTCAAATCCCAAAAATAATATACACTATTTAAAATCTATACAATAATGTCATAACTACTCTGTCCTTAATACAAAATAATAATTAAAAAATATATAACCTGAAAAATCCTGACCAGCCTAACACTCCTAATCCTCTGCCCTAACCTGAAAATATTTAACCACATATAATGAGTTTAAAAAGTTCAGCAGTCATCAAAACCTGCAACTGAACTCAAAACAAGACAAATGAGCAATATGCATGTCAACAATCAAATCATAATAGTTTCATTCATATTATCATTGACTCGGTGCAAAAATAGTAAAATTATAAGGTATGAAATATAGTAAATCAATACGAGTGTCAAATCACTAAAGCAATCATCATATCAATATATAATTAATAGAGAAATCATATAAAGCAAAAAAAATCAAATCATCAATAAAGACTGTCGAAATTGATTCAACGTAGTAAAATCATATATGAGTGCGCACATGTTATCCAATTATTCTATATCAGTATTAAATTAATATCTTAAACACATGCTCAGTATATCATGTATATCACGAGCTCAATGAATATATCAAGTTTTTTGTATCAATAAATCAATAACAATGTTAATAATAAATCCGTACAATAATATGAACAATGTCTCAATAAAATAATTTAAAAAAACCTCAATAACATGCATTTCAGTAGCCACACTAAACAAGTAAGAAATCATGGATATCACAGTATTTTTCAATATCGTATTAGTATCATTAAATTGTTGGATAAGTAAATAGAGTCATCACTCTTTGCCCGTCAGCATAATAATCATCTCCTTAACTCCCAATCAGTGTATCATGTGAATCAGTTGAAAATAACACCAAACCACAATATTTAAAGGAAAGCTTGTCGGCCCACTATTTTGTACAGGTCAATCAATCTTCAACTAATATGTCAACCAGTCTCTACTTGTCTTTTACATAAACATTATTATCACAGTCCTATAACAATAATAACAACCAACTAGTACTCAATAACATATACACATTCATTTTCAATGCATTGCAGTAAATAAAACATAATTGAGCTTAATTCAAAAAATATCAAAATGTCCTAATAGTAGACAACAAAAATTATACTGAACAAAAACTCAAATTTTTTGAATTTAACCAAATTACCAAATATTGTATAAAATAAAATTCTAAAACTTTAGTTGAACTAAATCATTATTTTTAGACGTCAAAATAAATTTCTAAGTGGACAAAAAATGCTGTATTTTTCAAATCACCCGGTAAAAAATTTTAAATAAATACTCAAAATATTCATAATCTCAATCTCTATAGCATATAAAAAGTTATACAATGAAAATTTACCAAAACAAAATGAAATACTAATACAAAATCTTTGAAATTAGAAATTGGGTAATAATTCTTTATAACGAGACGACCAAATCTCCCAATAAGATCGACGAACAAAAATCACTCCACGACCTCCAAATCTGAGTTTCTCATTTATCTCCCCTCTTTTTCTCACATTTTTCTCAAACCATTCTCTATTAGTCGAATGCTTAAGAAGAATAAATGGCTTTTAATGGAATATATTAGTGCTTTAAGATATTTTCATATAATATAATATAGTTATTTAATATACTATTTAATTTAATCAATTTTTCAATATAAAATTCATATAAATCATTTTGGGCTTTAAAATTTATAAAAAATATCTATAAAATAAATCATTTTATTTAGAAAATATTTTTATGAAATCAGTTTACAAAATTGACACCTAACGGTCCCAAAATCTCCACTTGTACCGACAGACACAAATTTCTTAAGAATTTTCACCATTGCCCAAAAATTATAAAAAAATCGTTTAATTAAAATACTACAATATCAATGCTAAGGCTAAGACGAGTTTATGATTTGGACTTATATTGACTCCAAAAATTTGACAAAGTCAACATATAGGCTATATTACAATCTATCCACCTTACGAAAATGTTGTCCCTGACATTTTCCTTAAGAATTCGGGCGCAAAATCAATATAAACAAAATTTGTACGATTAAATCGCAAAACAAAACTCATCAAGAAATCATACAGTCATGCAATTCATTATATCACATGTCATTCAATTATGTATGATATGCTATGTCATACAATCATTCAAATAAATTTTTACCAGTAGATCTTCCTGGTTGTTGTTGATCTTCTGATACTATAATTTGTACACACATGGCATAATTGGAGTAGGTGCAGTTGGTCGTGGTGCAACAGTCTCCCTCTGTCATTCATCCTGTTGGTTGATCTTTCACTATACACTCTTGACCTTACAGCCTCTGTCATATAGTATGTCTGAACTATCCTGCACCAGAATCAGTTCTTCCTTCAAATCCCCTTTGAGGACAGTCTACTACCTTATGTCCCTACTGTCCACAGTGAAAACGTCGCCCCGTCAACAAGTAACACTAACCTGTATGTTGTAAATCGCAATAAATGCACTCGTTATAGCTGCCAGAAGATGTTCTGATGTAGATCCCCTCGAATCACTATACCTGTTTTTCTTGTCATTATCTCTCTCTACTTAGTTAATCTCTACTCTTATTGACATCATATCTGGAGTCCATCTCATATCTAGATGTTGGTGTTGTCAAATCAATCTCTATCAATCTAGCCCACTCCAACTCAGAAAACTCTTGAATTCGTAGAGGTACTAGTGGATGTCTAAACTCCTTATTCAACCCTTGCAAAAACTTATAATACTTTTCCTCAACAGTAGGGATCAAGTGAGAAGCATACCTAGCAAGGGCAGTAAACTCGACCTCATACTGCATCATTGTCTTGTGTCCTTATTCCAACTTAATGAAAGCTTCCTACATCTATCGTCAGGTTGATGGAGGTACAAACCACATCCTGAATACTATAGTGAACTCGTCCCAAGTGATCTCAGTATTTATTTTCCCTTGAAATTTCTCTCCTACTGCCCAACCCACATCTCTCAACCTCTCCTTCAAATAGGAACACAACCAATGGTACCTTCCGTCTCTCCAAACATTACATGCTATTAAAGATCTTTTCTATGCTCAGTAACCAATCTTCTGTGGCCTGAGGTCCTCAACTCCTTTAAGCAATGGAGGCTTCAGCTTATGAAATGCTACAAATGCTTATCTCCATATTTTTCTTTGTCTACGGACACTGCATGCTGAGTTCAATATCAGGGCTCTGCCAACCCCAGCGCCGCAGCGCTTGCAGACAAAATTTGAAACATAAGAATTTGAGCAATTACAGTTGCCCTCCTAAACAAATTTATGAATCCAAATGTTCAAGGTAAGAATGGAACGCATCAATAATCTGACAATATGAAATTCTTCATTTGAATCATCATTATGATGAATTGCTCTCTCCCCTTCCTCCTCTCCTATAGAGTCTAATATCTCCCAATCAAAGCAAACACTCATGAAAAAAACTTATACAAAGCATGCACTCATGAAAAAGCAGACTAACACTAACAACTATTACTAAAGATGATGAATACAACAATATGCCAGGTAGCCAGGTGTCCAAGGGGGTGCTACCCCCGACGGGGTTCGACCAAGCATGTACCTAGCGGTACCGAGACATTTTTTTTTTAATTTTAAGAGGCGGACGCCTCTAAAACATGAGGCGAGCGTGCCTCAGTGAACTTGAGGCGTACGCCTCAATGCCTGCTCTCATTGTGTAGCTGTTGAGGCTTAAAAGTTTAAAATTACGCTGAGGCGCGCCTCTTATTGCGCAATTTTAAAACATACTCTACGCAAGAAAAAATAAAAAAAATTTGCCACGCACAAGATGATGAAGTGAAATCCATTCCAATTATATGAATCTTCCTCCATTCTAATAAATCTTTATACGAGATGTTAACTTTATCTCCCTTTTTTTTTCCTATACTCTAACATTATTTCTACCTACATATTTTGTACATCTTCTAGATTTCATTATACATGCTCAAATCACTAAAAACGAATTTTCCATAATCATATCACAACATGGATGATAAATACACGCAGCCAAAGCCTATAAATTCTATGGTTTCAATGAGTAGCACAAACATTATGAAAGTGTGGGCTCCGAAAATTCGGCCTCGGCCTCCGCTCGCTCTTCTTATTCGGCGAGGGAGTTTTAACGAACTAAGTTCCAAGGTAAATTTTGGAAGGCAGATGGGTTTGTAGATAAGACACTACCCAGAGATTTCGCCCTCATTTTGCGAGGACTTTATGATCTGAGTTCTGATTTCCTATAGGCGCAAGCCCCTATAGTTAATTACCCCTCTCGATCACGAGAGAGAACTTTCGATTAAGGCTAGTCGTCAATCAGATACGTATAAAACACGTGGTATCTGGCATATAGTAGCAGCAATGGGTTTAGGTATTGGTAGAAATTGGATTTGGAAATTAAGAATTTGATATTTATAGTAGAAATTTCACCATCCTGCACTTAAAGCTGATGGTGGGGGAATGGATGATGGACCCGATCAAGATCCCATGGTTCCGTCATCCCGGGCCATCGTGGTCCCTGGTCTACTTAGTCAGAGGAGGTAGTCGACCCAACCTGACAGAAGGATCCTTGTCGGCAGCCATGGGTTACTTCGTCCAAGGGGACCTTATAGACCGGGGTTGGATGTTTGTCTAAGGGGACAAATTTGATTCCACCTTAACTAACAGAGGGCTTTGTGCCCTATCGATCATATCCTATTGATTCACATCTCAAGGATTTAACGCCATTAAGGAGCGTATTGGCTCTGGCCATAACCGCTATCCGTGGTGCCATTTGGCGGCAAAACCACTCGGTTCAGAGGGCCCCGGGTCATAACCGTTTACCTGCAGTGCCATTTGGCGGCGAAACTGCCGGTTAGAGGACACGTACCACGTCCTTACTGGCAAAAGATTGTTTGAGAATGGATCCTAGTGATATTTTCGACTAGGCATTTCGCTCTTTTGTGAGCTAAAGTAAATTTTGATTTGTCCGCCTCGACAAACTGTTGCGGAGGGCGGATGGATTTTGCTTTAAGTGTTTGATGGATTTATTTCATTTTTTAAATATTTTGGGATTTTGAGATTTTTTTGGATTTTTGGATTTTCGGGTATTTGAGTGGAGCTTTGGACTTTGGATATTTGGGAGACATTTGAATATTTGGGAAAACCCCTCCGGTTGAGATAATTATTCAACACGGCCATCATCGGGGTGTTTGGGGTCATTTTCACTTTATGGATTGAACTTTGTCAACTCTATCTATTGGTCGATAGAGGATCAGGTTTCGTAGGCTTTATACCCTTTGATAGTGAATTCTCATTATTGTAGGCCTTGAAGGCCTAATATGAATGTATTAAGACAAATATATCGGTCGTGGCAACCGTATATTTGTTTGAGAGTTCGAACCTTGTCGACTCCTATTGACCCGTATAGGAGGATCGGGTTCGAACTAGAATTCACTTGTCAACCCGCGCAGCATCCCTAGACGTCACGTGTGTACCAATAACACGCTCGCCGGGGCCCATGCGGGTTGAGAATATATTTCCCCATTTAGTGTACCTATGTGTATACAATTTATAGTGCACGTGCGGGGGTATTTTGAAGTTATTTGTAGTTGTGCAGATAATTGACATTTGAGTACACAACATTTGATTTCAGAGCTTATACACGCCTTCTGTCCGCTAGTACGAGTGTTGCGGATCCGGTGGCGTTGCATTGTTGTCTTGATATCGGCTCCCCCTTTTCTCATTCACCGGGGAAGGACTTTCTGGACTTTGGAGTCAATAATTGCTAATTTGGGAAGAACTTCTTTTAGGATCTTCGGTGCAGCGTACTTGCTATTTCCGGTGTTTGTGGGCATCCGGACTGTTTTCTTCTCGGGTATAGCACTAAGGAGAGACTTTAGAACACCAGGAAGTTTGGTTCTAATTTGTTCAAATATTTCCTCCCTTCTGCCAGAGGGTGTTCTTTTTGCACATCGAATTGCTCTTGTACCCGGAATACCTGAAGATCTTGATCACCATTATCGTAGGTGATATCCGTACTTGTGTCCACAGTGATTCGTTGTACTTTCAATACACTGTTGTTATCCACAAATATCCATTTGCAGGGAATCGTCGTATCCACTACGAGCTCTTGAAGGTATTTATATAAGACCCATTGACATCGGTACCACATCCACCTTTCACCAATCTCAGGCGGTCTGATGTCCGGATTTGTTTGTAGATGACGGGTCTTTGACTATCTAGTAGTAGTGTTGCCTTCTCGCTCAACAGGCATTCGTAGAGATTATTGTAGGAGATTCCAACAGTACCTGTAGGATTTATTTGTTTGCGGATCAGTTTGTATGTTTGAATTTTGATGTTGATAGTTGGATTGTCCTCTTTGAATTATTCAAAACACATCATGTCTTTCAGTTCATCGCATGTTGAATCCCCCAACTTGTAGGAGACAAATGTATCTAATTGTTAGGAGCTTGTCACTTGTATGTTGAATCCCCCAACTTGTCACAATCTTGTTAAGTTCAACTTAAGTCTGAGCCCAAATCAAGTTCTTCTTGATTGAGTTTGATTGAAGTTCCATTTGGTTCAAGTAGAATGCAATGTCAGAGTTTGAGTTCCTTATAGTCCAAAGCTGATCCAAGTCTTTGCTCACATAAGTATGAGTTCAAGTATAATTCAGGTTCCATATGAACCTCTTTCGTTCGTCGAGTCCCCTGCTGTTTTGCAAAGTTCGAGTCCATATTGTGCTTGATTCAAACCAAGTCCAAGTTGTTCATTTGATTCAGATCTTAAATTATGGTTCATTTAGGTTCAAGTTAAATTCAATGTGACTTAGTCCAAGTTCTTGTTCGAGTTCAAATGAAAGTCCAAGTCTTGTTGTCCAAATCAAATCCTTGTTTGATTTCAAATGATCGAATCAAATTCAAGTTCAACTTCATTGTCTTTCAATTTCAAGCTTATAAATCCAAGCTTACAAGTTCTCATCATTTTGAGTTTATTTGTTTTAGGTTCTGAGCATAGTCCCAAGTCCTTGGTTGTCCAATGTCACCAAATTTTGCTTTCTTTGAGTTCAAAAAGGTCCGAGTGTAGCAACATTTCACCCAAAATTTCGGCAGCCTTCCGGCGTCTCCCCCGTTTAGGGGAAAACTACGGAAAACTGGGCCTTTCCCACCACGCTAAGAAAAGCGTGTATGGTAGGTGCCCTCTTTCGAGGACACCGCGGCCGTGTAATTTTTGATCCCCCACCACGCTAAGAAAAGCGTGTATGGGTCTTTTTTTTAAAACATTTTGCAAGAAAACACACATTTTTTTTTTGAAAGTATTTTGCAAGAGCAGCAGTTATTTCCCCGCAAACGGGTACTTATGGGTATCCCCGCTTCGTCGTGCGCATCGCACCGGGATCCCTTCCTACCACGCTAAGAAAAGCGTGTATAGGCGGGGTTTCCAAGGCGATACGAACTTCGAAAAAGGAATTAGGTGATTGCCCGCTTCGTCGCAAGCGTCGGGACGCACGTCCTCCCACCACGCTAAGAAAAGCGTGTATAGGTGGTCGTTTTGTCTCGACGAATGTGTTGAAACGGGTTCTCGGAGTTTTAGGGTTAGAGGGTTATACCTTGGCGGTCGTCGGCGCGGAGAAAGGGAGAGAAGCATTTAATTCGTAATTAATTATAAATCATATATAGTTAATTATATTTGACATATAATTAATTATATTCAATTCATAATTAATTATGAACTAACATATATAATTTATAATTAATGATAAACTAATTATAGTTAATATATAATTAACTATATTTAATTTAAAATTAATTATAAAATTTCTTGAAATTTATTTTACAATTAAGTAAAATATAATTAATTATATTTAATCTATAATTAATTATTCTTAATTTAAAATTAATCATAACCTAATTGGATTTAATTTATGATTAATAAAAAACTAATTATAATTAATTATATTTTAATATACAATTAATTATATTAATTTAGATTAATTATAAATAACTCATTTTAATTTATAATTCCTGATAAATTAATTATAATCAATATTATAATTAATTTAACTCAATTATAAATCAAAATAAGATTAAGCCTAATCTTACTAAACAGAAAGTTTAATTAAACTTTCTGTTTAAGGGATTTGGCCGAAGAAGCGCGCGAAGGGGAGAAGGCCACCTACACAGCCAGCGATCTCCTGTTCGTGCTTCCGATCAAAATCGATCCGACAGAAGGGAATGGCGTCGGTATGAGCGAAGCCGGATGGAGGCTGCTAGGGTTCGGGTATGTATGCAGACCTCTCTCTCTCTCTCTGTGTGAAGAGTTCGGTCGAACAGGGGGTCCGGCGGCTTCAATGGATTCGGCTGTGGGAGAGTGCAGGTAGGTTCTCTCACTCACTCCTCTCTCTCTCTCTCTCTCTCTCTCTCTCTCTCTCTCTCTCTCTCTCTCTCTCTCTCTCTCTCTCTCTCTCTCTCTCTCTCTCTCTCTCTCTCGGCCAGAGGAGATCGGGCAAGAAGCGGAGCTCGGCAGTGGGAGAGGAAGGAGGTCGCGGGATGACTCAGGGATTTCGCGTGGAGAGCTTCGGCAGTGGAGTTGGATCGGAAGTGGTAGTGGAGTACATAGAAGATCGGGCTGGAGCAAGGTATGGAGGAGAGTGTCGTGGGAGCTTCGGGCAGAGATTCGTGAATTTGCGAATGGGAGAGAGCCGACGGGGGAAGAGGAGTCGTGTTCGGCTTCGTTTTATAGAGGCGAAGATGGAGCACGGTCGAGGCGAGATCGCTGGTTTTGAGCAGGATTTGCGCCGGGTTTGCAGGGAAGTGATGCGAACGGCGCCGAATCGACGCGATCTCGGCATGATTCGAGGATCCAGCGGTTTCACAAGTATTTTAATTTGATTTTTTTTTGCTGGGTTAATGCGTAGAGGTTAACAGAAAGCAACAGTAACCAACATTAGAGAAATGTTGAGAAAATATCAAAGTGCAAACCATTTCTGTTAAACAAAGCAAAGACAATAGAAAGACATCAATTATAAAATTATACATAATCAACTTCGAGTAATTTCAAAATTTATTGTGTTCACTAACCTTTTGTTATAGCTATCAACTGGCAGGATCTCCCAAGCATTCAGGCTGTAATGAAAGAATCAATGAGAAAATTATGCAAATGTTTTCAGGCAACTTAGAAAATGCACTTAAAACTGACAATCATAAGTATATTCAAAAGATGGACCTAACTTAGTAGACATACCAATCCTCCAGCCAACGATGATTGACAAGCTTTATATTAACTTTTCTGGCAAGTTCATATTTTTCACCTGCAAAAGTCATGCCATCTACTAATAAGCTCGGAGTAAAAAAAAAAAAAATCAAACCCGTATAAGTTTAATGATAATGAACAATACAACCAGAAAAGTAAGAAAAACATCCATCATTGAGATAGCTTCAGAAAAAGTAGTTCATAAAAATTGCACGGCTTCCATCAAATGGCCCTTGTCTAATTCAAATGAGCTGTCAACGTGGAACTTTGTGGCACATCAAACGGACAATGGTTTGAGCTTTGCAAGTTTACTTTTTTGAACAGCACATTCTAGTGCCACTCAATATACGTGGGATGTGTTATATCCCTTAATAATGTTTTCCAAAATGGAAGGAAAAGAGGTCACCCAATGGTATAGGATTAGTAATTGAGCAAAACAATTATGTAAAATAGAATCAGCACTTCATAGAACCCGACAAAACCGAATGATGTCCATAAAACTAACACATATAGTTGGAGAAAAGCTAACAATAATGATCATAATTTTGATTAAATTGTCCATTTTACTAAAATGACTGCAACAAAAATCAGAACTTGTTACGTGAATATTTAAAATTAAAAAAACTTCTGAAAAAAGGCTATATGTAGCTAAGCGGACTTTAATTTTAAGGCAATTGCATGTGATCGATAAAAGCTTCATAAATTCTAACAGTTAAAAAATCTACCCCACCAAGAACTCGGAATTAAGCTAACTTAATACTATGTCCACCGCTACTAATATAGCAATCATTACTTTTTACTACGTTTACATTGAAATACAAGACTTGCCATATTTCCTATCCATCTGCTTGGAACGTTCAAATTTTGGTAAACTACCAACTGATTCTGTTAGTACTGGCATTGAAAATGATAAAATTGATGTCAAATTAATTGAACTGGATTAATTATGTATTAACTAAGTAATTAGAAGGATGATTATGCAAATTAAGTACCTAATTACGCAAAAATAGATTACCTAATTAACCAAATCCCCTCTTTATAATGTTTTATATGAAAAGTTTGGGAACACAACAATTAAGAACTCCATACCTGAGCATCTTAGAAGGCCAGAACCAACCCTTATTCGTGTTGAGCTCCTTCCTCAACAGGAAGAAATCAGAGGCAACACAATTCAAGGTGCTACCTTGCCTACAAAAAGCTCGTCATTGCCAGCTTGACCAGCATCCAACTCTTCATCACTAACTTTTTTTTTCTTAAACTTCATCACTAACTATTCCAATATGCTACATCATCCCAAGGATTGCATCCGTACTCTTATGAAGTCCGTTCATAGAAAATCCATGAGTCATGCAACTGAAACTAAGGACCCACCAGGAACTAGCTACATGGAGCCTATATCCAGTCCATGCGCTGTAGCACTTTAGTAAACCAAGACCTATAAGTGCTACATGCGACATCCATATATGCAAAATGTGGACTATACATTTTTGAGTGTCACCACAATAACCCAGATAACAATGTTAGATCTAAGGTGTGCCATGTGAACAAAGAATAAGAAAGTGCTAAGTATTGCCTTTTGAAGCAAGCCATGTCACCTAGACGAAACAAATTCAAAATTGCAAATATAACTTTGGGACTTCTTAAAACTACAAAGAGAAAAGGATCAAAATGGTCTCTTTAACTCTTTCGGAGGGACCAAAATGATCCCCAACTATTTTAAGTGATCAATTTGATCTTTTAACTCTTTAAAATGAGACAATTTTGGTCCTAACATCCAAACTAATAGATGTTGGACTTAATGATGTTAAAAAAAGAGTATTTTAATTATTTTTTAATTAAACTATTTATTAGATATAATTTTCCAGTAATTAATAATATCTTAGTGATATTAACTAACTTAATTATCTAAATACTACTATAAATATTAATAACTTAAATAATTACATAACTACTATTATTATTTTGAATAATTATCTAACTATTATTTAGAATATTAAGTATCATATTAATTATTTAATTATTGTTTACAATTATTAATTATCTAATTAATTTTTTTAATTTATATCAATTAAATTACATAAATTAATTCCTAATTAATTACAGACAACTAGCCCCTCTTTCTTCTCTTCCGCATTCTTCATTGTTGTTGAACTTTGCATGCTTCGCACGAGGTAGGGTTTTGAATAAGTCGCTAAAGCCTTCTCCGCCTCCTTCGACGATGATCCTTCCTGTCGAATTGGAAGTCACGAAAGTTAGTCGTTCTTCCTATTGGATCGGACATAGCGATAGGAACTCGCTCGCAGTGAAGGTAATTATCATTCTCTTGTTCGAAGAAGGGTTTTGGTTGCTAGCATTTGATGCTCTCCTGTTGGAGGTTCGAAGAATGAATGAATTGTTATTTCAACACCATATTATTGTTTTTTTAATTCCGCCTCGCGGCATTCTTCTGTCATTCAAATTTTTCGTAATTTTTTAACGACAGGATCAAAATGGTCCCACTTTAAAGAGTTGAGGGAGACCAAATTGGTCCCTCAAAATAGTTGGGGACCATTTTGGTCATTTTCTCAAGCTAAAAATATACCTAATGACTTCTCAATTTTTTTATATGGGCTCATTTTTTGCATACCTTGAATTGATCAACAAAAACATTAAATTGAGTAATAAGTCCTAATAGGTTGACTAAATTTATAATATCACTAAGAGATTCATGATGGCATCTCGAGAGTAAATATGGGTTGAAAAGTCCCACTTTAAATGAAAATTCCCACCCTATAAATCGAGAGAAATATTGGACTCCTCATAATTTAAAAGAGAAGTTTAAGCACATAAATACATGAGTTGGATACATGGTTACATCTCATAGATATACATTGGAGTCATGCATGCCATAACTCAAATAGATTCTGTCGGGATTTATGCCACAACCATTTAATAAATGGATTTGCTTCATAGTTCCAACTTCAAATGGCACCCCAACTACACTTCTAGTAGAGTACTATAATCCCACATAGCCTAAAATGCTGACAAAGCCCCCCTCTTCCTTGAATAACAACAAGGATCAATAGAGAAGAGTGGTGACATATGATGCACTGACACTTCTCCTCAAAAAGACATTTAGTGTTATACACGTATCCGACACGACACGAGCCCAAAAAACATCCGATTTTTTAAAAATTAAATGCAAATTAGGTGTCTTAAATTAGCTAATGTCTTTGCATCGCATATTATTTTCTTAGCATCCTTATGAGCCACTTTATATATTTTCCAATTATCAGAATTTTTAAAATTAAACAAATTTGTATAACAAAACTTCTTATTTTTAATCTTTTCTTTGCACATTTGGATTCCACCACCACTATGTTATGTTTACTATTAGGAGTTTTTCCCTTTGATACTCCAAGGACATCTTTTGCAATATTCTTAATATCACTAGCCACTTTTTCCCATATAACATTAGCATCCTCATGCACAGACAAAATCTTAAGATCTAAAATCTTATTCTCAAAAATATTTTTGTTAATATTCTTTAAATGCCCCCATCTAATCCTAGAAAATCGTTTTACTTTATTTTTTTTTATTTTATGTCCCTTTATCTTAAAGTCCAAAACTAATAATCGATGTTAGGTACATAAATTTTCACTCGGAATAACTTTACAATCTTTGCAATATGAACGATTTAATTTTCTAATAAAAAATAGTCAATCTGGGTTGTACTATATCCATTTTTATAAGTGATGAGATGATCATTCCTTTTCTTAAAGAAGGTATTAGCAATTGAAAAATCATAAGCTAAACAAAAATTCAATATGGTCTTGCCACCTTCATTCGTCGTTCCAAATCAATGGCCACCATGAATGCTTTTAAAATCATCTACCTCTCTACCAACATGTCCATTTAAATCTCCTCCAATAAAAACTCTTTCTTCAAGAGGTATCTTTTGTATTAATTCTTCTAAGTCATTCCAAAAATTTAATTTAAAACTCATATTCAAACCTACATGAGGAGCATAAGCACTTATAATATTAACAATCATATCATCAACAACAAGCTTTAAAACTATAATTCTATCTCCAATCCTATTAATTTTTATAACATTATCCATTAAACTCTTATCTATAATAACATCTATATCATTTCTAGTATGACTCATACCCGAATACCAAAGTTTAAATCATAAACTATCAATTTCCTTAGCCTTCTCTCCAACCCATTTAGTTTCTTGAATGCACAAAATATTTAACTTCCTATGAATCATAATATTCATTAATTAAATTAATTTTCCTGTAAGGGAACCTATATTCCAAGTTTCTATCCTAGTTAGCGAGTAGAGAATGATGATACAAATATTTAACAAGAATAACAATAAGAATAAAAAAGATAACTAACCAATTCCACCAAAATTGGTCATGATAGGCCACCAAGCACTAATAAAAAAAGAGAATAATTTTTTTCAATTTTTTCCCCATTCAAAAGCTAAAATTTTTTATTACATACCAACACTATTTATAGAGTTACAATGACAACCATAATTCAAAAATAAGAAAGAAATTTTGAAAGGAAAAAGGAATAGGTGGTCATTAATTGAGGAAGATGACAAATCCTTTCATTAATTCATCTGGTCTCCATTAAATAGTTAACCCGTACATGTTTCCCAAGAAAAGTCAAACCTTCTAAATGCTAATTTTGAAATTTAAATATTAAAATTATAATCTTATTCTTTCTTTATGAGTAGGCTCTTATAATGGGTCTTAATTGGGCTCTTTCTTTAACAACTTACTGGGCTCTTGTAATTGGCCCCTTCATATGTTTGATGTAATTGCTGTGCTACATCACCTACCTGCTAGTACAACCAACCAATGGGGTCTCCATTTTAAGGTTTGTACCCAAATACCAAATCACCAAAGGTTGACATCCCTTAAATGTCAGCAATGCCTATAACACACAAGCCCTTATTAGAGTTAAAAAATAATACTGAAGCATTAAGTTCCTTTTATGATTTTTATTTATCTTGAGAAGGTAAATTTTTCGTGAATGTGTACCAAAAATATGTTAATTCTATTGAAGATATGTATGATAGAGCATGACTAGAATTAAAAATAGTTGTAAACTGACCTAAGAGTTCGCAATTATCACAGTTTTACATCAAGGATCAATACTGAGTCCATGCTTTTCATATTGGTTATGAAAATACAAACAATTTATATTCAAAATATTTATATTTAAAATAGGGTAAATTAGTGAATGTCTTTTTTTAGATGATATAGCTCTTCATGAGACATCTGTTAAAATCATTGAAAATAAAAAAACAATAGGGAAAATGTTCAAAAAAATAAACACCTTCAAATTTAATAGAACAAAAATTGAATAAATGATATATAATTTTAGTAGTATGATACTAATAATTATTATTAAAATATTATTAAAAGATAAGATAAGAAGTAATAGGTTCAAGTGTATTGAATATATTATACAAAAGAATGAAGATGTAACTGAGGATATAAATTCAAGAGCTAAAACTTGAAACTTAAAATAAGAAAGCATCTTAGGAGTTTAGGTAATAAGATCAAAATTAAGTTGACATAATTATTTGTATTTGAATGTTAGGCTATCAAAAAGCAAGTGTTATATAAGTTGAGCGTGAAAAATGAAAATGTTAAGAAGGATGTATGATCAAACATAAAGGATAAAAATGATTATAATAGAGGAAATGTTTCAATAACATATTAAAGACAAGGTGATGACTAAAAATAGACTTAGGTTATTTAAACATATACATCAATTGGATCTTAGACAAATATTGTCACAAAATTCAAGTAAAAACCTTTAACATCTATATTAATGCAATTGAATTACAAGCAGCCGAATGTTAACACAACATCTCAACTCAAAAAGCATGCAAATGAACACATAACCCTTATATGCACCAAAAAAAACATTTTTAATGCATTAAATAAACACAAAAGGTGATTAGAGTGAACCAAGTAATATTTTCAAACTATGCAATAATAAATGAGCCTGTGTAAATTAATTATGCTATTGTACCAAAAAAGCAAGTTAGCGCATTGAAAAGCATGTTGATGTTGTGATGACCTCTAAATGCACTGATAGTCCTACCAAGGCACACCTACAAGCAGCTAAGAGGCCTAAAAATGATGAAAATTCCTTTAATAGCATAAATCACAAAATATCCCCCTTAGGGATTAAATTTCTTTAACACTCTCCAAGTCCTAGTTTCCAAACCCATGTAAGACCTCCATGGAACAAGTTTTAAAATATGTAAATGCACCTTTTAGAGACTCAAAGTAACATGAAAAATGCCTTCAAATAATCTTTCCGATTTCCCTTACTGAATAAATGATGAAAATAACATACAAAGGCCAACCAGGCATAATAGTCAAAGGATCAAGTTCAATTCCCTAAACCATACTTGAAAAAAAAAAAGATATTGATTAAGCCAATCCATTAAGCATGTTTCCAAGTCACCACTTAACCTTAAATCACATTGATAAGCATGTAAAGGCATTGATGTGCCCCACGAGGTAGAAATCTCTAACACAATAAATGACATCACACTCAAAGTACAATGACAAGTGACAACCAAGGCTTATAGGCTTCGTGCTACCACAAAACATAAAACCAAATAAAAATCAAAGCAAACATGCCCCAAGGTATCATCTTCTCAACATAAACCATATTTCACTCTTTATAACAGTGAATCAAACATTAAATACATCTAAATTCTCCTCAACATGCCAAGCACCTCAGAGCTACAATTAGTCATCATTTGCACCTCTCACCTAGTCTAATTGTAACAAAAAGATCTCTACAAGTAAAGCAAACCACAATTTGATCACAAACAATCGTGTCCTTGATATACTTTCGCACATAGTCCTTAGAGTTTAACTTCTGCATTTGCATTCATCTAAACCCCATTACAAAACCAATCAAAACAAAGACCCCACATCCGGGGCAAAAATACAACTATCATCCTCAAGGATACGCAAAAAGTCCTGAGGAATACATATATTGTTCCTATCACCAACATCCCAAACAAAACTATCTTCTATTGCTCTTTGAGCACAAAATGAGCAGCTCTATTATGCTCCCTATAAGTATGAACAAAAAACAGCTTTTGGAAAGATTTCACCCAGTTTAGTTTGTGCCCATCATCCGGTCGGAGCCTCCACAACTCTTCTTGCTTGCAGCGGTGCATAAACTCCATCACACTCGCATTGTCCCCCTCCACAATGACCCCCTCGACCTCAAACATCCAATCAAGGAGTTTATCTATGTAATGCACAGCCATAATCTCCACTTGGGTGCTGTCCCAATGTGTAATACTCCATCCCGCCGCCGTTATCAGCTTGCACGAGCTGTCCCGGATGACAATGCCCACACCACCTATAATCTCTTAACAATATGTCCAGCAATCATAGCTAAGGCTTAAGGAATGCTGGCCAAAGTACAAAGATTATTGATTCAACCAAAACTATCATAACAAGCTCCTCGGCCAATGTATACAACTGCATCATACAACTCTTAAATTAAATATTTGGCTCGAGGATCTCTAATATTTTTAATTGGACCAAATAGGTAAAACTACATATGATGGAGCCATGAGATATAGATGAAGTTTAATTCCATCCCTACAATAATTTGCCCAAAATATAAAGAAATGCAATTGTGGGCTCCGAAAATTCGGCCCCGGCCTCCCCGCCGCGCGATTTCTTTTTATTCGGCGAGGGAGTTTTAACTGAACTAAGTTCCGAGGTAAATTTTGGAAGGCAGATGGGTTTGTAGATAAGACACTACCCAGAGATTTCGCCCTCATTTTGCGAGGACTTTATGATCTGAGTTCTGGTTTCCTATAGGCGCAAGCCCCTATAGTTAATTATCCCTCCCGATCACAAGAGAGAACTTTCGATTAAGGCTAGTCGTCAATTAGATACGTAATAAATACGTGTTATCTGGCATATAGTAGCAGCAATGATTGGATTTGGAAATTTTGGAAAATTTGACGGATTTGGATGTTCGAGAATGATTGAAAATTTGGGAATTTGGAGATTTTGATATTCAAAATAGAAATTGCACCATCTTGTACTTAAAGTGGATGGTGGGGGAATGGATGATGGACCCGATCAAGATCCCATGGTTCCGTCGTCCCGGGCCATCGTGGTCCCTGGTCTACTTAGTCAGAGGAGGTAGTCGACCCAACCTGACAGAAGGATCCTTGTCGGCAGCCATGGGTTGCTTCGTCCAAGGGGACCTTGTAGACCTGGGTTGGATGTTTGTCTCAAGGATTTGATGCCAATAAGGAGTGTATCGGCTCTGGCCATAACCGGTATTTCGTGGTGCCATTTGGCGGCAAAACCACTCGGTTCAGAGGGCCCCGGGTCATAACTGTTTATCCTGCGGTGCCATTTGGCGGCAGACCGCCGGTTAGAGGACACGTACCACGTCCTTACTGGCAAGAGACTGTTTGAGAATGGATCCTAGTGATATTTTTGACTAGGCATTTCGCTCTTTGTGAGCTGAAGTTATATTTAAATTTGTCCACCTCGACAAATTGTTGCGAATGGTGGATGGATTTTGCTTTAAATGTTGACTGTATTATTTCAATTTTAAATATTTTTTTGATTTTGGTTTTTGTGGAGTTTTTGGATTTTTTGGATGGAGCTTGGAAGACATTTGGATATTTGGGAGTCATTTGAAATGTTTGTGAACCCCTCCGATTGAGATAAACATTCAACACGGCCATCATCGGGGTGTTTTGGGGTCATTTCTCTTTTATGGATTGAACCTTGTCAACTCTGTCGGGCTGTCGACAGAGGATCGGGTTTTGTAGGCTTTGAGCCTTTATTAGTGAATTCGTATTGCTATAGACATTTAAAGGCCTAATATGAATATATTGAAACAAATATTCTGGTCTCCACGACCACATATTTGTTTGATGGTTCGAACCCTATCGACTTCTATCGACTCGTATAGAAGGATCAGGTTCGAACCTGAATTCACTTATTGACCCGCGCAGCATCCCTAGACGTCACGTGTGTACCAATAACACGCTCGTCGGTGCCCATGCGGGTTTGGGAATATATTTCCCCCTTTAGTGTACCTATGTGTATACAATTTAGAGTGCACGTGCAGGGGGTATTCTTGGAATAGACTCCTTCTGTCTACTTGTACGAATGTTGCAGATCCGGTGGCGTGGCGTAGCAGCTTCTGAATGGAGTTGTTCGCTGCTTTGTACAGGTAGACTGTCGTGCACTATTTGTTGATTTCTGCAGGTGGATCGTAGTGCACTAACTAATCTCCTACCTTAGGTCGTAGGAGATTACACTTGTCGTATTCTTCATGCATTTTGTTATGGTATTTGATCTCATGTAGTATATCCATCATTGTTATGAGTGGACAGGTAGATGTATTCCTTCATAGACAGAAATTGACTTCAGGATACTGCATTTACTGAAGTCTTTCTGTATCTACCCATAGATGGCATGTTATACATACATCTGTATTTGTAGATAGATTGTATGTATTGCAGATCATTAACATTTGCTCGCAGATATCAAGTTGAATGTATAATAGGCCTCCTTTAATAGCTTGTAGGGTTTGGTATTTATCGTAGCACTTTTATATTTTGCTTGTGAATACCACATACATACAATGGATCTTCTACGATAACTTGTAGGAGCCTACATCCATTGCATATCTTCAATCTTTGCTTACAGTGGGTCAATGTGTTTTATAACCATTGATTGTTTATTGACTGCAAATGTGTTGTAGCATTTGTTATTCGTTATTGATTAACATCGTTGCATACGTGTACTTTTGTTGTAATTGGTGTATTTGCTTGAACATCTTTCAATCCTTCTAGCAATTGTTGCTTGTATCCTCAAGACACTACAAATTTCTGTCAAGTTCATTATTGTTGATAGAAGATTTACACATTTGTTGGAGCAGCTTTCATGGGTCAACTACAATATCCATTGAAGTTTGTATACAATAATCATCCAATTGAGATGATCGTGTTCACTGGGGGTCAATTCCATTAACATCATTTAACTCCTCTTTGCAAATTCGTGGACCAACCAATGTGGGTGATATGGATATCACTTTATTTATATGTATACTAAAGGTCTTCCATTATCTTTGATGGTTGATTGTATCTTGAGTGTTGATCTTTCTCATCGATGCTTGTATAATGATCCTTTATGAATACCTCATTGGCTCATGAGAAATTCATGTTCAATGAGATTTGAATATAAATCTTTTATTGCTTCGTTGTTCCTTGTTCTTTGCATGATCAAGATATTTAATTGCTATAGAGATCAATTCTCTCATGATTATGAGCTTTGGCTTTTAATGAATTCTTTCATTCTAACCCAACCTCACAAACTCCTTCAGGTCGGATCAGAGTTCTTCACATTCATATTAGCTATTTAAGTCCACTTGGCCTTGTTCAAATTCTTTAGAGCTCATGCTCATTCAAGTTTGAGCTTAATGCTTGCAGATTCAATGTCATATGAGTCCAAGATCAGACTCAAATCCAATATGGGTTCAAGCTCATGTAATGTTCAAATCAAATTTGAATGATCAATTAGCAAGCTTAAGTCCTTGCTCAAATTATTCAAATAAGATCCTTTGTAGTCTTTTGAGTTCAAAACATATTTGAAACATGCTTAATTAGTGTCTAAATTAATCTCAAGTTAATGCTCAAATCAAGTCCATATGATTCAAGATTTTGTAATTGTTCAAGTAAAAACTTGAATTTGCAAGTCATTGTCATCTAAGTTGTTTGAATTTTGTTCGAGATTACCATTCACTTAGATTCAAATTAAGATCATTTTTAAGTTCCTTATGACCTTCTGCATCGTTCTTCCAAGTTCAAGAAAAGTCCTTGTGCCAAGTTCAAAGTGGTCCTTGTAGTTGTTCCAAACTACAATCTTTAAGTACAAAATTCTTTTTGCATTTGTTTCTTTTGATTTCAATCAAATTCTCTTATATTTTTCAAATTCATTTGAATTTAAAGCTCATTTTGTTCAAATAAGTCCACAAGTCCAAGCTCTTTTTTTTTGTTCAAGTCCTCAGTCTTTTCAAATGAAATTTCGGCAGCCTCCCGGCGTCTCCCCCGTTTAGGGGAAAAACCAAGAGGCAACCTTCCCCTCGACGCTACGTGAGCGCTTCAGGTAGGTGTCAAGAATGACACCGCGGTCGCATATGAAAATTTTTTTATCCCCGCCTGCTACGTGAGCATTTAAGGGTTTTTATGTTTGTTTATTATAAGAAGAAAACAGGATAGAAATAAGCAAGATTTCCCCCCTCTGCACCACGTGGGCGTTCGGGGGTACTTATATAAAAATAAAGAAAAAATAAAATAAAGACACATTTTTTATCCCCTTCGCCGCAAGCGTCGCACCGGTTTCCCACCCTAAACGCTACTTGAGCGCCTCGGGGGTTTGCCGGCTCGTTGCAAGCTTTGAAGAGGGATCCTTAAATCGTCGCGAGCATCGCACCGGTTTCCCACCCTAAACACTACGTAAGCGCCTCAGGGGGTTTGCCGGCCCGTTGCAAGCATCGATAAAAGAACCATTTTTTTATTATAACTAAAATAATTAATTATTATTAATGATAATTAATTATCATTAAGTATAATTAATAAGATTAATTATAATTAAAGCTATATATAAATTATAATTAATTTATAACTAATAATTATAATTAATTAATTATGACTAGAATAATTAATTATACTTAATAATAATTAATCATATTTAATTATTAATGATAATAATTAATTATGATTAATTATAATTAATATAAACCAATTATAAAAATTATAATTTAATTTATAACTAATTATAATTATTTTACAAATTAATTACATAAAAAAACATTAATTTGTTATTATTATAATTGATAACATAACTTAATATTATTATTATAAATAATAATAATAATAACATAAGTAACTGTTATTATTGTAGTTATACTTAACAATAAACTTAAGTATCAATTATAAAAATAACAATAATACAATAGTAATTAATAATAAAACATAATTAATTACATTTATACCTAATAACCTAAAGAAATTGAGCAGGAGTTGGCTGGGGGCTCGGGAAGGAGATGGATCGGGCAAGAGGAAGGCTTCGGGTAGAGCAGGGAGGTGGAGGTCGGCTCTACAGGTAAGGGTTATGCTTCCTCTCTCTCCTTCTCTCTCTCTCTCTCTCTCTCTCTCTCTCTCGGATTGAAGAAGAAAGGGGCAGAGGCTACGGGAGGTGTTCGGATGGGTTTGCGTGAGAGCTGGAGTCGGGCAGAGGTAGGAGGAGGCGTCGGCTACGGGAAACAGAGGAAGAGGTTCGGTCGGCTAAGCAGAGAGGAGAAGTATCGTGGGAGAGGGAGGAGATCGCGTCGTGTGTGGAGCGAAGTCGGGTTTGCTGTGTGGAGCCGGACAGAGGAGAGGTATCGAGAGTGAAAGAGTGGAGGTGCTGCGATCGAGTGGGGAAGTAGGAGTGCGAATGGGAGAAGAGCCGAGAGCAGCGAATAAGGGGGCTTTGGGTCGGTATTTAACGAAGTCTGGCGTCGTTCGATCGAGGCGTGAGCTACAGGATATCCGGGAAATGATCGTGAAGCGGCGAGATATCCGGGATCTTGGCAGAGCTGGCAGCGATACGAGGTTTCCAGGATTTCTTGCGGGATTCGCGGGATGAGCGGCCAGCATCGTATAACAGGTACATGAAAATTTTGTTTGTCTTTTGGATAATGCATAGAGGTCAACAGCAATGCAATGGGGAGACAACAGAAACACTACCTACAAAGCAAATATTCTTAAAAGAATAAAGCCAAGCAAGGACCTTAATTTACAGGACTTTCGAATAAGAGATCTAATTAATGATAACAGACAATAGTGAAGCAATACTGAATAAGAAAATTGGCCTGCATTAAAAGAGTTTTACCAACATCACTAAAACTAAAATATTTTGATAAGCTTAACTACACTATCCCCAAAATTGGCACATCTCTCAAGTTGCTTTGTAACAGTATGTGAATTTATGTAATCATACCAATACTAAATAAGCATATTTCCAAGGGCAAAACAATTACTTAGATACATCAAAAAGATAAATATAAATAAATAAAGAAGCATGCAGCCTGACGATAAAAAATTGATGTTTTCTTACAATGCTGCACTTACAGATTGAGTAGCTGCAAGCAAAATTAGAAAAATATAAATAAAATACAATGGCAACCTACCAATAACTAAAGCTTGAACATGAACAAGTATTTAAAAATGTTTCAGGAAGTATCCCCGAGCTTTTTGTAGAACACAACTTAATATATCGCATTAAACTTGAATAAAACTCCAATACCTTCAAACTTATAGCAAATGAGATGAGTAACTTGGTTTGCTATCAAAGGCTTTGAGAAACGTCCTCCCATCAAAGAAACCATTCTCTACGAATCAAATGTGTAAAATAGAGGAACAGTCAGTTTAAGGGTAGAACAATAAGCAGTAAAAAGAAGAAAATCAAGGAAACTTTTAACAATAAAATACATATAAGATAATTATAACCAAGAAGAATAAATAAAATTGCTTCATGCTTATAATTTTTTAAGATCACTTTCCAAGATAATATAAATGGCTTAAGCACTAATTTTTCTAACAGGATATTTGTAGTTCACGAGACAATTCGTACAAGTCCCTTTTAAGAATGCAAGTGAGGGAGTTTAGAGTCAACTTAAAATACTTTGTTAATCGCTACGGTCGGAAAGAGTATGAAGAAAAAACTGGAAAATCATGATAGACAAAACTTTAAATGGTGAGTACTTTTCCTTCCAAGTATAACTAAGAACCGGTTCAACCTGTTCAATTGAACCAGCTCTAATATATACAACAGCGGGAGCGAGTAGAGTCAAGCGGACAAAGCAGCCTGACCGAACGCAAACGCAGGCATGGCTGGCGGGTTTGGTTTGCGTATTTGAGTAAGGAATCGCATGCGGGAATCAAAAGTTGCAACTCCTCAGGAGAGAAATGTCCATTTCACACGTTCTAGTGGAATCAAACAAACGTGTTAGCAGTATCCATGAGAAAAATCTGACTGGGAGGAAGAAGAATGAGAAGAAAGGTAAGTTTGTGCATTTTCCACATTTTGTTGAAAATTCTTTTGTAATTTCAAACTAAGAAAGGGGGTTTATGTTTAAATTGAGCGCAAAGGAAGAATTTTGGGAGAGAAAGAGGAAGATTTTGTATTGAAAATTTCTTCTTTGTAAGTAATTTTGATTTCCTATTTTTTATTCAGTTCAAATTTGGGGACTAAAATATATAAAATTTTATTCCTTGGTAGAAAGCAATAATATATGATTTTCAAAAGTAAAAAAATTTCAGACAAAGGAATCTAGTGGATGAAAGTTTCATTTCACCAAGGAAGAATGAAAGATTTGATTTATTGAGGTAATTAAATTTAATTTATAATACATACTTCGCTATTACATTAGATTATAAATAAATATTGTAATCATAATTATGATCTGACAAATAAGAAGTATTTCATGCTTGATAATTATATAGATGATTATCGACACCTTCGAAAGACGCCAAATAATTTAATGTTATTGTGATAATATTTATTTTATAAAACTAGCTAGCAATCATTAATGCAATTTAAAATTATTTGGAACAATGGAGGATTGGATTAACCTAGTGCATGAAGGTGAAGTGTTGAAGCTAATAAGGGATCTTCTAAAGGATTTGAGGTAAGACTACATTTAAGAAACATTTATGTGGACTTAATGAAAGTTAGATAATAATAGTTTATGTAAATACTTGCATCACTTTAGGTTGCATTAAAGAAGACCATCTCAAGGATCAACTATTTGAAAGTAATTGAAGCACAAGTATAATTAAAGTGGTAATTACAAATGTTTCTGGCAATTACATTTTTTTATTTTCATTTCAATTCTAAATGTAATACCTTATATATTTGGTTATTTATTTATCTTTGACTGCTATTACGTGCAAGATGATGTCAATTCAAAATGTATATGTGATGACGAAAAGTAGAAATTAAAATTATTATGTAATATGAATGTTCATGTATATGTGAACGGTGCATATATCAATTTAAAAAACATGCAAGAAAAAAAAAAGTTAATTTAAAAGTGTACATATTATTTAAATATAAGTAAAGATATATGTAAAGAACAATGAAATGAATGAATTAATTTATAATAAGTAAAAGAAAGATAAATAAAAAGAGAAAAAGTGCATGCATGCAAATACAGCAGTTCACCCCTTATGGTACTAACCGGGGAAGCAATGTAGTAGTGCACGTCAAATAGAAATGAAAATGATTTTACCTTCACTAACACAAATTCTAAATAGTGCTCATGTATTAGATGAAAGGGAAAAGGAATAAATTAATAAATGAGATAGGAAAATAAATTTATTATTTGGAAAGGCAAATTATAAGAATTTATAGCATATAAGATGTTGTGTATATATTAAATGTAAAGTGATGAAAATGAACATGCATATTTTATTTTATATGCTTCACTGTCAAATTTTTTGTTGTGATTATCCACTGGATTTATCAAGTAAACTCAAACTGTTAAACTAAATTTTTAGATAAAACTTATGATAAGTAGAAATGATTGAAAGAGATGAATATGTCTACTGAAGAAGGCGATCGAATGAAAACAGGTAAAAAAATTTTAATTGTATGATTTAGGTATATGCTTAATATGATATTTCTTTGGTGCCACTTCAGTTTTGTGGGATGTTAGTTTTATTCTCTATATGTAATTGAACAAACATATTAACCGTTCGATCATTTGTTCTAGTCTCGTTAATTCGAGTCTCTGAGCTGGGTCGTGACAATAATCAACTGCAAATTCAACATACTTCTATTTTTTTATAAGACATAACTCTATCCCCTTGTCAATTGCGTCACAATTAAAAACTAAAAACAAATATGACCAAACAAGTAGTTTCACCCAAAAAAAAGTGATGATCACCTGCTACCCCAGCTTGCTCACCCAACTTCAGTATGCTCATTCAAGCAGAGAATGGTGGTCCTAAATGTAATAGCACTTAGCTCTCACTGATTTCAATACACTACATGCATCTTGTTTGGCTCAAGCAAAAAGCGTTCAAAGTAAGTGTGGGCTCCAAAAATTTGAGCTTTTGGGCCCCAACCTTTCCGCGTATATTTAAAGAGAGTTTTAATGGATAAATGTTCCGGGGGAAATTTTTGGAGGGCATATTAGATAGAGATAAAACACTGCCCAAAGATTTGCCCTTGTAACAAGGACTTTAAGATTTAAGTTCTAGTTTCCTATAGGCTCAAGCCCCTATAGTTAATTATCTCTCCTGATAGCACTTTCGATTAAGGCTAGTTCTTAGATATATACTTAATATCTAGCGTATAGTAGCAATATATTTAAATGTTAAATTTAATATTTAAAGTTAGAAATTCACCATCTTACACTTAAAGCATATGATGGGGGCAACGATGATAAACATAATCAAGATCTCATGATTTCTTCATCCCGGATCATCATAGTCCCTAGTTTACTTAGAGGAGGTAGTCAAACCAACCTGACCGAATGATCCATGACGGCAACCATGGGTTGATTTGTACAAGGATACCTTGTAGACTTGAGATGAATGTTTGTCTAAGAGAAGAATTTAAGTCAATCTTAGCTAAAAGAGAGTTTTGTGCTCTATCGTTCATTACTTAATAGTACTTGGCCATTGGGAAATATACAGGTTTTTAACCATGACAGTAAGAAAATAGAGTCGTTCAACCAAGCCACTAAGTCAAATTGCCGCAATCATAATCGTTTACCATGCAAAGTTGTTTTGGCCAAACCATGGGTTATTTGTTGAGCCGTCTGGCCAAACTATTGATTAGAGGATAATTCATAACAGTTTACCGCGTAGAGTTGTATGGCCAAAATACCAATTCTGTGGAGCTATCTGCCAAGCCACCAATAAGAGGATACATGCTACGTCCTGCTAGCAGGATATTATTTTAAAATGAATCTTAGTGATATTCTCAATTTGAACATTTGCTCTTTATGAGATAGAGTTATCCTTGAGTTCATCACCCTCATCAAACAGTTGCAAAGGACAGATGAGTTTTGCTTTAAGTTGTTAGATAATTAAATTTTACTTTTAAAAATTAAAATTTCAATAGATACAAAATTTAGAATTTTAATAGATTTTTAAAATTATCCCCTCCAATTGAGATTAACTTTTAACATGGTCATCATCAGGTGATGTTAAAGTCATTTGAAAATATATTTATTTCATTAATGTTTAAAGGTATTTCGAAGATAGAGTAATCTCCAGTTGAAATTAGCATTTAACACGACCATTATCCTGCTTCTCATTTCACTCATATATGAAAAGAACCTAGTAGAAACCAACAAAATTGGGATAACACACTAAATCTATTTCAATGCTTTCCAAATTCTCCAAATTCACTGGAGAGCATAAGTACAAAATAAGTTGGTAAAATGAAAAAGGTTATTTGAAAGCTTCTCTTTAAATTCAAAAACAAAAGAAGCAGACATGTAGATTATGTTTAAAGCAACACCCAATATACTCCAACCTACCTAAACATCAAATAAGACTCATGCTAAAAAATTGACCACACCCAACCAACAAGAGGAGAAAACAACAAAAAAGAAGAGCTGAAACAATATTTAATGCACCTGAAATAGAGTCCAACAAGAATTCACAGTATGATTACATCATCCATGTCACTTGTTTAAACATAAGAACCTACGAAGGATCTATCCCCAGAATCATCAAGGAACATGTGTTTAAGTGATTCAACCACATCTAAGACGCAAACATGCAAACACTAAGACATAAAATAGACATGCATACCAAAACAGGCTTTACTGACCAACATGCAAACAAGAAAACTCAATCCCTTTTTCCTTTGCAGGGCAGTGACAAGCCTCTCAAATACATAAGCCACAATCTTAACAGCTTTGAGTTGCTGAAACTATCTAACATAATAGTTTACTTCTGAAAATTTTCCTAAATTGGGCCAAATAAATTGGAAAAGACACAACTTCATCAACCCAAAACCAAATCCATTAGGCAAATCCATCCCTGATGCAGGCAAACTAGATTAGAAAGAACCAAGATAGGAGAACACCAGGACTAATAGAACACAACTCAATTCAACGCTTAGAATACCAACATCCAAACAAACTTCAAAAAACAAACGAAACAAAATTAAAAATAAAAATCACTACCCTCAAAACAACCGGCAAGCGGTTTCCTCACATGCAACGAAAATTAGGCAATATAAAATAAGTGCTTAAGGGCTTGTAAACCAAGGGTTCACCACAGCTACAAGGTCCAACGTCCACCAAAACTACTCCGGCAAATGCTACCAAATCAGCCAACAAACTCCTCCAATAGCTCAAGAAAAAAGATACAAGTGGAGTGGAACTTGCGGAGAGAAGAAAGAGGTTAGAAGCCCAAGACGAAATAGTGAGGAAGAGAGAAATGGAACAAGCTCTCAAGCTTTTCCAAAGAGAAGAGAAACCCTCAAGTTTTTTAAGAGACTTTGCTAAAATATTCAACAACCTTTTTGCTTCAAAACACCTCTAATTTATAATTGAAAAGGGGGGAATGAACCTAATTAATCTCCAATTTACGAGCTTAAAAGGCACTCTATTAGACATTAATGGGCTGATTTTAGTATAGGTCATGGCAGCTCACTAAAAATACAAGGCAAATAATTTTCTTGAGAAGAAAGATACAGATGGGGTGGTCACCTGTGGAGAGAAGAAAGAAGTAAGAAGCCAAGACGAAGTTGAAGAGAGGACAAGCTCGTAAGCTTTCCCAAGAAGAAGAGAGAAGAAGTGGAACAAGCTCTCAAGCTTTTTCAAGAAAAACCCTCAGGTTTTCATCTCCAAAAATCAGCACATAACTCTTTTTTATTCACAAAAACATATTATATATAGGAGAAAAGGGACAGCCAAACAGCCCAAAATACCATCAATTTAACCAATCAAAATAGGGGATATAGAAGGCCAAAAGGCTGTTAGGAACAGCAGCTAAATGGGCCACAAAGAGGGACCAGAACATGCAGTTAAAAGGGGGAGCGGAACAGGCAAACCAGTGGAAAGGAACGGGCAATTCATGGAACCGAAACAGCAGCCAAAGGGAACCGGAACAGTAGCCAAAGGGGGAGGAATCAGCCACGGGAAGGGGGAGCCGGGGAGGAAACCGAAGGGCCAAGGGAAGGGGAAAAGAAAGCCATAGAAATGGGAGCCAAGTAGGAAACCAAAAGGCCATTAGCGAGGGGGAATGAACCTAATTAACCTCTAATTTATGAGCTTAAAAGGCACTCTACTAGACATTAATGAGATTATTTTAGTAGAGGTTATGGCAGCTCACTAAAAATACAAGGCAAATAATTTTCTTGAGAAGAAAGATACAGATGGGGTGGTCACCTGTGGAGAGAAGAAAGAAGTAAGAAGCCAAGACGAAGTTGAAGAGAGGACAAGCTCGTAAGCTTTCCCAAGAAGAAGAGAGAAGAAGTGGAACAAGCTCTCAAGCTTTTTCAAGAAAAACCCTCAGGTTTTCATCTCCAAAAATCAGCACATAACTCTTTTTTATTCACAAAAACATATTATATATAGGAGAAAAGGGACAGCCAAACAGCCCAAAATACCATCAATTTAACCAATCAAAATAGGGGATATAGAAGGCCAAAAGGCTGTTAGGAACAGCAGCTAAATGGGCCACAAAGAGGGACCAGAACATGCAGTTAAAAGGGGGAGCGGAACAGGCAAACCAGTGGAAAGGAACGGGCAATTCATGGAACTGAAACAGCAGCCAAAGGGAACCGGAACAGTAGCCAAAGGGGGAGGAATCAGCCACGGGAAGGGGGAGCCGGGGAGGAAACCGAAGGGCCAAGGGAAGGGGAAAAGAAAGCCATAGAAATGGGAGCCAAGTAGGAAACCAAAAGGCCATTAGCGAGGGGGAATGAACCTAATTAACCTCTAATTTATGAGCTTAAAAGGCACTCTACTAGACATTAATGAGATTATTTTAGTAGAGGTTATGGCAGCTCACTAAAAATACAAGGCAAATAATTTTCTTAAGAAGAAAGATACCGATGGGGTGGTCACTTGCGGAGAGAAGAAAGAGGTAAGAAGCCAAGACGAAGTTGAAGAGAGGACAAGCTAGCAAGCTTTCCCAAGAAGAAGAGAGAAGAAGTGGAACAAGCTCTCAAGCTTTTCCAAAACCCTCAGGTTTTCATCTTCAAAAATCAGCATATAACTCTTTTTTTATTCACAAAAACAACTCATATATATAGGAGAAAAGGGAAAGCCAAACAGTCCAAAATACCATCAATTTAACCAATCAAAATAGGAGATATAGAAGGCCAAAAGGCTGCTATGAACAGCAGCTAAATGGGCCACAAAGAAGGACCGGAATAGGCAGCTAAAAGGGGGAGCAGAAAAGGCAAACCAGAGGAAAGGAACGGGCAATTCATGGAACCGGAACAGCAGACAAAGGGAAACGGAACAGTATCCAAAGGGGGGGGAATCAGCCACGGGAAGGGGGAGCCAAGGAGGAAACCGAAGGGCCAAGGGAAGGGGAAAAGAAAGCCATAGAAATGGGACAAGTAGGAAACCAAAAGGCCATTAGAAAGGGGGGAATGAACCTAATTAATCTCTAATTTATGAGCTTAAAAGGCACTCTACTAGACATTAATGAGATGATTTTAGTAGACGTCATTGCAGCTCACTAAAAATACAAGGCAAATAATCCCCCCCTGCTTATATCAATCCCAAACTAAGTTGACCTTAAGTATAATTAACCTATCTTAACCTAAATTGAACCAATCCCTAGCTTGATTGATTCAACCCTAGGTCAAATGAAACACAAACAAAGGCCAAGAATAAAATCGCAAATCAAGGTGATGCATCAATATTGGTGTTATCCATCATGCACAACTCACAAGCAAGCCCATAGATGACCCCTAATCTCTATAAAATCACTGGAGAATAATTAAGAAACTTAATTTAAGAAACTTTTATTAAGCTATCTTGATGGTAAGCTAGCCATACTAATAAAGGAAGTGAAGATTTTCAAAAATTTTGTTTAATTTTATAACCACTCTACCTTCCATATTGACTTGGCTAAATTTTTTATATTTTGAAATCCTTAAATTTTATATAATATTTTTCTTAATTTATTTCCCTTTATATTAAGACAAGTCATCAAACCATATATTTATAGTATTTTATTAGCTTCGAAGGCATTTCCAAACTTATTTAGGCATGAAAAAGACCAATAATTGAACCATGTTTCTTACTTATAAAATTAATATATAAAATTACTTATTACTAGTGCAAATTTTGTGTCAAGGCTTATCACGACCCAACCCGGTAAACTCGCATAGGCGAGGAGAGAATGGAGGTCAGACAGGAGAAATTAAAAACCTTTACAGTTCAATATACAAAACATCTCCAAACATAAAGAAAGAGCCACTATAAATTCCAAGTAAAATTTTTCTTTCTTTCTATTCATCATTCAACATATCAACATAGCAATTTAAACATAAAGGTTCCAAAACATAAAACATATCCAAAAATATTTCCTTACAATTCATCTTGAATCCTTCTAACCCAAAATATCAAAAACCAAAAAGAAAGAACCTGTCGCCCATCGTTTCCCTACGACAGTACGTATAAGGTGATCTATCTGACATTATCTTTTATCGTGTTCTCCTAAAGTGTCTCATAAGTAGGATGAGTCACAATTCAGTAGATAAAATAACATTCAATTAAATTTAGAGATAATAAAAGAACTACAATATGCTTCTACTTCTCAATAAATGAACATTCAACATGTCATAACATATTATCTAAAGTGAACATGCCCCTAAATCAACCTTTAAGTTCTCTTTCTTTGCATAAACTTGCAATTATTTCTCCTTAAGCATCTATGCCTCATTAAATGCCTCACATGCATATAACATAAAAATATAATATCATATTAACATAATATTTATCACACATCTTGGAAGTATCATTTGTATTGATCAGAAACACATTTAATTGACCACCTTTACCATTTAGTTCTAATGAACCACTTTACCATTTGGCTCAAAAGAGCCCATTTATCATAAGCTCAAAAGAACTCCTTTACCATTGATACTTCCGCATCAAATATGCACATGCGAATATTATTTATTTATTCATAAAAAAGGCTTATGCATATCATTCATGTGTATGTTCTCATATGGAATTACATGTTTGCTGCTTACATGAGAAAAGAGATATGCTCAAGGGTATGTTGCATATCAGAGAAGACATATGTAATACTTGTAAAGAAAGAAATATGAGCTTTACCATTTGATTCTAACAATGCATAAGAACTTTGCTTTTATATCATGTGATCATGAGCTTATATATAAAAACATGCTGGTCATAAATGATATTATAAATAGCATAAAGAGAAATATCATTTCTACATATTTGCATTTAAAGAACTTTCTAAATTTAAAAGAATTTCATTTTACCTACCCCACCATGTTGTGATTCGTCAAATGTCCTTACGAACCTTTCCCTTTACGCGATCAATATCTACAAGAAATAAACATAAAGTGTAAACATTATTCCTTCTCTTTTAAACTTCTAAAAACCCTAATCTATGAACAAGGAACTCATCCATTCACCTTGCTTAAACTTTCTAATTAACCTTTTTTCCCATTCATGATAAATTCTATTTTTATTTCCTCTAAATTGAGACTTAATCATAAATCTAGCTTTTTGGAAACCTCCTTCAACTCCTTTGCTTACCACATGCATAAAAACCCTCTCTTACACTTAAACATAACTCAACATACAATAAATTTTTGGATTTACCTAATTTAAAATTTAGAAATATAGCATTTTTTGCTAAAGCTCTAATCTTTGCTTTTAAACCTTCCTAAGTTCATTAGGAACCAATACACTTAAAAGGTTTTTCATGATTTTGGAAAATCCTAAATCTTGGAGCATGAAAATTTCTTCTTAAAAAAAAAAACACCTCCATTAGTTTCCCAACATCCCAAAACACCTTTAAGAAAAACCTTCCCTTTTAAAGTCTAGAAGTTTTAGCAACAAATCTATCCAAACCCCAAATATCCTTTCCCTCCAACCCACATAACCATTACCACCCCCAAAGTAATCCCAATCAAGTTTTTATCTTCAGTATCAAGATCCTATAGACCTTATATAAGGTTAATTGCCCAACCCCACCTCAATTATGTCACTTGGCAATTATGTCACTTGGCGTCTAACTGATAATAGACCAAACCCAATCAATTGAATTTAGGACCAATTAGCACAATTCAAAGCGCAATTTCTCTTACAAGTCAAATTAAATCAAATTGTCAACTCGCAATCAAACAAATTTCAAAACCATTAACCAAGTCATGAGCCTAATTCAACACAACTTGAGTCTAATCCCACAACTGAGGCAAACTTATAACCCTAATCAACCTAACCACCCAACTAAATATTTTTCAAAGCCTAAGCTAAATCGATTTGATAATTAAGTTGGCCTAGTTGGATAATTGAGTGGAAATTAGCTCAACATAACACATAAGTAGGTAAATTCGCTCAAATTGATCCAATTGAATTATTTAGACTAGGATGGTTCAACATATTCAACCCACCTCAGACTCTAACCAAATCTAATTGAGCATCAAATCTTCCAATTTAGAACCAAAGGTAGGGATTCAATCCCAACTGAGTGTTTGTCACTATCCACTCTATTGTCCACACACTTTGGTAAACCTAACCACACCTGAATGGCGCAGATTTGGATATCTACACATGCAAGCATAACAAGATCCTTTAACATGCCATCTTCCTCCTTCAGCAAACTCCATAACAAAAGGATCACCTAAGCCGTCATTATCGCCAATGAAAAACATACATCTATTATGTGGTATGCCCAAAATGGGCAACTCTCCTCTCATAGCTAGAAGGTTTTCGTCAAACAAATTCAATCAAAGATCATGTCCGACCATGATTACTGAACTTCATTGCTCCAAAATGACCACAAAGGTTGCAGCCAGTCAGCCACCACTCTCGCATCCCCATAAATGCAAGCATTTGCAACCTCCCCAACACAACAGTACCACCAAGTTATTTCAAAAAATCCTTAAAATATATTACAATAAAGCTCTCTCTTTTATTGATGGTAATGCCGCTTACAACCTTCATTGTTGTGGGCCTTTCCCTTCGAGTCTTTAATGCCACACATGACCTTTGTAGTTATGATCCTTACCCATAAAACACGATGATGTCATCCATGGCCTTCATTGTTATGGTTCTATCAGCCAATATTGTAGGCGTATTGCTAAAAAAAGACAAAAGAAGGAAGCTCATGGGTTAAAGAAGAAACTAAATATCCAAATGATAGTACAAAAAAAAACAAATCCTCAAACACCATCGTTCTACTGCCAAAACTTGAACTTCGAGACATCCCTCAGTAATGACCACCACTACATGCCATTGCCACCAACCACACTTACATTCAAGGCTAGAAATCTTCCAAGGCCTCTATGTAATGCAGCCAAAGCTGCATGAACGTCGTTTAAAAAGGGTGCATTATATATGGGAGCACAAACAAGAAACTGGGCCACCACTGCTCACTAATACCATGAAATAACTCCTTACAGTAGCACAAACTCATGGGATACCCAAATTGAAATAAGCTAATTTCCAGGTAAACATAAAATTAAAAGAAAATGAACCAAGAGACATATCTTAAACGCCTCAACATCATCCATCATCATAGCCTCTAGCAAGACCTTCAGTATTCAATGATGCTCCTAAGGCCAACAAACTCGTCAAAATAGATGATTTAATGGATTTTTTGAAGAGGAAGGCAAACACAGTTTTGCAAAATCCTCACCATCTTATTTATTTTTCTCCATCCTAACCCTTAAATGGGAAAAGATAAGTACAATCCTTGTAATTCGTCACGTGATCAACAACCAGGATCCAATCTCATCATAATGATCGCCCCTGAGATCTTCTAATTAATCTCATTCCTTAAATAATTCAATGATCGATATCAGCTAATGTCACAAGCAACCTTTGCCAATACAACAGTTAAATTAAAACAAAAAAGTAATAATTTTTAGGCGAATCCCTGAGTGTCGCCTAGCAATAAGACCCCAATAATTAACCTTAGGACACGATTTCTAATCATTATTGCCTTAATCTGAGTCATGTTTTACCGGCCCCAAATGCGTGGGGTTTTGCCACATGTATCAATTGTTAAATTCAAACAAAAAAACTAATATAAAAATAAAATAATAACATTACACACAAATGAATTCATAAAAAATAGAAAAAATAAAATTATGACTCCAATGAAAACTTGGTTAAGAAAGGTAGAGATAGATCTAAAAAGACTTGGTTAGAAATTATTATAAATGACCTTTCTTTACTAGATTTAAATGAGATTAACTCTTAACAAAACACAATGGAGGACAAGGATTCATGTAGCCGACCCAATATAGTGGGATAAAGGCTTGATGTTGTTGTTGTTGTGATGAGAACGATACTTTTTCAAATTCATGAAGTTTTAAATCAAAACCAATTTTATTTAAATTTAGGAAATAATAATTAAAAAAAGAACAAAAAGAATTTGAATAAGTTATAAGGGTTTCCCAAGGCCTTTAGAAATTATAATTAACCAAAGGGCAGCCCCAGATTACACAAACAGTATTTTAACACCCTTCTAATTATATAAATTGACAAATTGCCCTCATCATTAAGAACATTTAAAAAAATAATGGGAGATCAAAATTCTTAGTCATCTTTGCGTGTTAAGACAACAATGTCTTACCCAAGCTATAAATACCATCAATTAAATTACTCGAGCATGCATCAAACCACTAGGCCCGCTAAATAAGTCAAGGATTTCCCCAAGTATAAGCCCCAACAATTTAATCAATAAAGCTAGCATTGCGCCAATAAGCTCACTCAACTGTCTTCCACAAGAAAACAAGTCTCATCAATTAAATCAATCAAAACAACATGAAGCCACTAAGTATGCTAAATTCATGAGGCCATCCCCCAAGATACAAGCATCGACCTATGTTGCACCGATACGGATATGGTGACACGAATACGACATGATATGGATACGGGACATGTCAATTCTTAAAAATATAAGATACGGGTATGGCGCTGACACGGCATTATAGTTTATAAATGATACATAAACATTAAGAAAGCAAACAAAGCATAATATTTGAAATTACAAAAAAAATGACAACAACATCATTTGTAGCCTTGTAGTTTATCATATCAAAATATAAGTATTAAATGTCTAGTACAACAACAAAAGCATAAACATAAATTGTCTAGCACATGAAGTTTCAACTATTCAATAGAAGGAATGATATGATTAGCTTCTTCAGTGGTTTGTCTTTGAACTCCTATATCATCTTCAAAAATATCATAGCTTCTAATTTTGGCTCATCAAGTGAAAGATTAGTAAATTCTAATATTCCCATATCATCAAGAGACTCAAATCCATCTCGGAAATGAGAAAACCTTGCTCACAGCCGCAGAAGTAAATACAATGCATCTTTTTTTCGGATTTCTTTTTATTTTTCAACGGACACGTGTATCGTATACGCGTGTCCTTTTGAAATTAAATAGTATTTTAATTGGATACGGCTTTGGCATATCTGATATGTATCGGTGGCGTATCGGAGGTGTATCCGTGTATCAGATACAACACGCCTTCACAAATAGGAGTATCGGTGCAACATAGGCATCGACAATTACATCAATCGAATCACAACAACGCCATTAAGCAATAAACTAATTGTGGCTTCTTCCAAGCTACGTGTTATATCAATTAAATCAATCGTGTCAACACTAAGCCATTAGGCCCAACAATTCAAAAAACTGTTCATTAATTTGTACAACACATAACCACAACAAACTCTAAACTTAAATGGTAAACTCCATTAGCAATAAGCCCCTACTAATAAAAAAGAGCATTTACATGAATGTAAGACTTGTTATATTCAAATCAACCCACGTTAGAAAAAAAAATTCACTGGGCCAGTTATATCAATTAAGCTAGTGAAGAAATACCAAGCGTATAATTCAATCAAAATGTGATGATGTCAATTCATCAACTCAAAATTAATTAGCTTGAACAGGCCTTAAAATTTTCCAAGTTAAACCAATCAACCGCAATTCCAGGCGTCTTTAAAAGTGAACTTCGATCCAAAAAATCAAGCTGAAATGTACATTTGAAAAATCTTTTTAACAATTTTATTTTACAAACCATTTTTAACTCAAGTTTCATTCAACTTTCATGTTGATTTTCAGAAATCTTTACAGTAAGGAGATTTTCACAACAGATCTTCTAGAGTATGATAATTATAAGAAAATTGTTGCATGCCCTTGTTAGAAGGGAAAAAAAAGACTATAATTCTCACAGCAGCTTTCAAAAACTCTATTTTTCTCATAATTGTTTCATAACTTATTTTGCAAACAACTGCAGCAATTCCAAATGGAACCTAACTTAACCAGATCCAAGACAAAACATGTATACAATAATTAGTTCACAATCTTAGTTATAATAGCCGCAAAATAATTGATCGATTCTCAAGAAAAATTGATCTAGCTTAATGTTTGAGATAAGGATATAACACGGATGTGCCCTAAGCATAAAGTCCCTTAATCTATTCGGGATACCTAAGATGAAAAAATATATGATTATTAATCAGGCTCCATCATGGACAAGGCATAAAACCCTCTAACTTATGGTAAACTGTGCCCACAAGGTAAACCAGACAACATAATCATAGATACTAATCAATTCAACCACTAATCACCCACACAATACTCAATTCAACGTGACTTCAAACAAATTAAATTCTAAAGATCAAGCAATATCATTAATCGAGAACCATCTCTATATGTGGAAACATATGAATTAACAATGAGGAATTGCGCCTATAAAATATCTCAATCATCCAGATCTAAATAACTTTAGAAATGGGTTAAGGGAGCCTCTAGAGCTTTCAAAACCCAAAACCAAGGCACTCATATGATAACATTTCTAACCAACTAATTTGACTGCACATTGATAAGTTATAATTTCCAAAAAGACATGTTTGGTTTAGTAAGCTCCTGCAATTCAATCACTTAATAGTGGTAACTTGTTGTTTGTGAACTAGAAGTAGATTAAAGAAACAAAACAGCCTCTCATGAAGAAGAAATAGGGTGAACTCACGTTATGCACGTTAAGTAATGGTTTCAATGTGAATGTCAGGGAAAGCAATAATGGAGAACACAACATCATGGAAATATTTTTAAAGAAAATCTTCAAAATAAGCAAGCAATCAAATAAGAAATCAGCATATACCCCCAATTCCCGTAGTCTTAATACAATGAAAAGGCTGCAGACAGATTAAGCTGTCAATGCAATGCTTGCACTCACACAAGAAGCATAGCTTATCAAATAATTGTAAATTCTCGTAAGGAGACCAGATAATCATGGACACACTGAGCCAAATCAATGTAAAAGATATCCTGCTTACCATGATATCATCACGCTCTTGTCTCTGATATCCTGTCAAACAAATGTGCAATGACTCGCTGCCAGGAATCCCATTCAAATCTCTAACAGGCCTATACAAAACCTGTATAATACAAAAGGGAAATGCAAGATACATAAGGGTAATTTGAAATAAAATCCCAGACACAAGCAAAATGCAGCAACAGAAACAAATTACAAGAAAGAAAAAAACAACAGGACCTTTGTGGAATCTGCAAGCATCCCAAATCCCAAACTGTCATCAATCCACAATTCTGTAACCAGTATTTTTCCATCGTTCCTTGCTGCTACACAAATGGGCTCATCCTACATTAAAAATGGATACAACCATAAAGCTTAAAACATGAATTATCAACGATCATGAAATCAGCCTGAAAAAGATAGTACGGAAAACAGAAGAAATTAACTTGAAAAATTGCTACTTACAAAAACACGGCCAGATACAACCACATGGGTGCAACTGGAATCATAAGAGCCAACATCAACTCCACCTCGATCCACAAGCTCAGACCGGTACTGAAATGGTTTAATATTAGCCAAAATCACCAAACTAGCTCAATTTCTACAGCTTATTTTAATAGCTCCATGGATGGAGAACAGTTTTAGATAGATTTTATAGTAATGCTTGATTGAATCACAAGCATGCAAGCAGAAAACCAATTTAAAAAATTCTTCTTTTGACTATGATAAACATTACCATTATCCAAAATAAAAATAAGCTTTTTCTCCCTGATACTAGTTGCCTTGCATGCCAGTTGCTCCTACGGCTAAGTCATCCGACCAAATCCACCGCCAACCCATTCATTTATAAGGTGGATCTTTCCTCTCCATCATCATATAAATATCAAAGAGACAAACTAAACCAGGAACATGACAATAAACCAATCTATTTATAGCATGTTTTTAACCAAAAATGATTATGAAACATTTGCATGTTGAAGCATACTATGTCCTAAACAAACTTTTGTACTTAAGGAGACAGGCCCAATATTCATAAGCATCACTACTGATGAAACTAAACATACTGCTCCCCCTAACATTCTAGTAGTCTAGTATTCCCGTTTTAAATATTCAGAAACCAACTGACAAGCACAGCCTGACTACAACAACAACAATAACAAATCTTTATCCCACTATGTAACAGCCTGACTACAAAATAAAAATCCCTGTCAGGGACCTCATTAGTCACTGTTTAATATATTTTCAAATAAAAATCAGTTTAATAGACTACTCCCCAATTGGACTATGACCATATAAAATTCAAGACCAAACAATATACATGACAAGAGTAGGAGATCGGGAAAAGAGTGCCATGTATTTAACACAACTCCATTATCCTATGCAAAAATCAATAATTTAAATCCGATATCCGCTAAAATATTGAGTACAAGTCATCCAAAGCTATTAAGTCAATATATATATTCAACTCAAAGATCAGCCAAAGCCGTCATTGCTACTCGCCAAAATCTCCAAGCAAATTTGTTCATTTTACAAAGTTTCTGATGTGAAACTACTAGGAGTTACGTGCGAAATCAAAAGGAACAATCGATTAAAACTTAGCCAATTAAATATTATTACTAGCACATAAAAGAAGACTATGAATCTAAAGTAATCAACTTGCTTAGGCCAAAGACATGCAATTGAGATTAACCAAATAATTCAATCCAAGTTCAAGACAAAAGTAGATGTTGGGTATTCATAACATAACCCAACGCTTAACAACGAGGGATTCACCTTGATGACCTTCTCTCACAGTTATTAGTAGGCTTTTAGCGGAGAATAGCGAGCCACGTGAAGAAAAATATTACCATGAAGGAGGCGATGCCAAGAACCTTCGTTGTTGGGAGGGAGGCCGAGGGGAGGAGACGTCGGATGGCCGATGATGATCCAACGACTTAGTGGATGGTGCTCTTCGATTGATAATACGAGTTGATATCGGATGCGGTCTATGTATCCTCCACGGTCTCATCGTGTCCAAGTTGTACGTCAAAGAACGGGGATGCGAGAATGTTCGTCCGTCCTTGTTCGTCGAAGATGAAACCGTGGTCGATCTCAGGATCGGCAATGCATTATTGACATGAGAAGGAGAGAGCACAAGGAGTAGACAAAGGAGAGCAATGTGTAGTGGAGAGGGGGTGGCGGCTTGAGTAAGAGGAAGAGGGGTGGGGTCGGCTAGAAGAGATGGGGAAGGTGGCTAGGGCTTGAAAGAGATTAGGTTAGGTTAGGGTGGTGGTGGGATTTAATCCAAATCTGAAATTAATTTCAGATTTTGATTAAATATGGAGGGAAACTAATTTGAATTTTGATTTCAAGTCAATTGCAATTAATGCCTTGAATGAGCATTAATGGAGATGAGCCCTGGTAGGGCCGGCGACATGAAGAGAAAGGGAGGGATTATGAGGATTTAAATTATTTCCAAACAAGCTCGGGTAATTTGGGGGGAAAATAATGATTACTCCTCAAATTAAATTTCGTTGGATTTCGAATTTGAAAACTTTCCTTTTTTAGATTTTGCAAATAAGGAAAGTTTTTGAATTTCAAAACTCACTAATTCCTTCCTTTAATGCTAGATCTAAATTAAGGAGTCATTATGATGATTGAAATCATCATAACGGCTTGGATCATGAGGATGGTCGGCGGCCAAAGGGAAGAGGAGATTTTGCCGTCGGGTTGAGGTGGGCCTTGATGGTGGTTGGACTTGAAGTGGGGAAGCTAGTGGATGAAACGGTGTGAGGGATTAAGCCACGGTTAGGGAGGGGCTTGGAAGGGGACAGTGGGTGGTGAGGGGAAGGAGGATGAGGGAAAAACAAAGATAGAAGAAGAAATTAACACGAGCCGTGGACTCTTCCAACAACTGGTGGGCCTTGCACTTGCTCACCTCGAGCTCTCTCTCCCTTCTCTCTAGCTCTCATGCAAGAAGAAGAAGAAACAAATCAAATTGTCATTAATCATTCATCAAAAAAATTACAACATATGAGACCACTCTATATAGGTCTCCACTCATGAAAAGAAAAGTACCAAACTGCCCTCTGGGCTACAATAACATGACAGCTCCCCAAAGGGGTAAAAATGGAAAACGAAAAATATTAAACAACATGAAAATTACTAAATTGCCCTCCGGGCAATAATAACATGACAACTCCCCAAAGGGATAAAAAAGAAAAAATGATCAAACTAAACAGCATATCATGAAAGATGAGTCAAAAGTAGAGGCGCTGAATCGTGGCAGTAGATCTGCAATTCCTTCGTCGATAAACATGTCTATAGTGTCTGTCGATGTCCTCATCATTCTCCACAGGTGGGAGAAAACTCAACCCTGTCAAGTGAGTGTCCGTAGAGCTCTCGTACCACTCTAGGAGGTCAGGATCTAGACTCTGTAGCTCCTCTCTGTCAACCCACGTATCCTCTATCGCTGGGGTCCCTTTCCAATGAACTAAGTATCTTCGACGTCCACCTTCTTCTGTGGTAATGATCTCATCATCTAATATGTCTTCGATCCTCTCTGCATTGGGTAATTGAGGCAAATTGGGGAGTGGGGGTAGGCTTGGGATCTCACTAGGTGGGTTTGCACAAGGCTCATTTCCAAGTGGATTATTGGGGTTAAATATCGATCCCTCGAAGGTTACTAGATCTTCTATTTTAAACATGGGGTTAATGTTAAAACCTTGGGGAAGGTCCAGCACGTAAGCACTACTATTTATCTTTGAAATTATCTTGAACGGTCCGGCGCTTCTCGCATGCAGCTTCTTTGCGGATCCTGGAGGAAAACACTCCGGATGGATTCGCACCATCATAAAGTCTCCAACTTCAAATTCTTTTGCTCTTCTTTTATAATCAGCAATATGCAAAGGTATAATAATGATTAGATGGAAAGTGAAAAATAAAAAATAAAACGAAAGACAAAAGTTATATATATATATATATATATGTATAAAAATAAAACATATGTAAATGTAACAAGAAAAAGGTATTGAAAATTACAGGAGTTCACCCCCGTATGGTACTAGTTGGGGAAGCAATGTACCCGTGCACGTTAAAAAGGAAAAAGAAATGAAAATGAAAATAGTTGTACCTCAAGTGGTACATTTAGACGGTGCTCCTAAATAAATGGAAATGGGGGAATGGATATACTAAGGAATTGAATGTCAAAACTATTAAAAGAAATGTTAAAATAGAAATGGATGGTTATAATTGAATACCAAGAAAAATGACTTGTGTGATTATAAGGTTTATAATGCATGAAAGATGTATGTGTATCGATTTGATATTAAGAGAGAAAGTTGTATGTAGAATATATATATATATATATATATATATATATATATATATATATATACACTATTTTATAATTATCAATGGTTACACACTGAATTTACTTTGTAAACTCATTACATTAAATAAATGTTTTCATGTATGATTCCAAAGTTTTATAAATGGCCGAAAGGGAAGAGTTAATTTATAGAAGACGGCATGTAAATGCCAATAGGCAATTTATGATTTAATACAAATGTTAAGTATTTGAGAAAATTTGTTAGTGGCTCTTCAGTTGAATGGAGAAAATTTTATGTTGTATTGCTTATGAATTGAAATGATTTGATCCTACCGTCCGACTTTTAGTTTCTGCCATGTTAAATCGAGCATCTGGGCCAAGTCATGACAAAGGTAATTGAAAGTACATGAAAGAAACTATTACACTAATGATTTGAAATTAGCAGTTGTGATTTTTGCACTCAAAATTTGGATGCATTATTGATATGAAGCCAAGTGCGAAATTTTCACAGATCATAAAAGCCTTTAATATATATTTTATCAAAAAGAGCTTAATCTAAAGCAGAGACGATGGTTGGCACTCATTAAAGATAATGTCTTGGATATACAATATCAACTTGGGAAAGCAAATGTAGTTGCAGATGCATAAAGCAAAAAGAGTTTTTGACGTGCAAATTGATTGATTACTCAACATGAGAAAATAATTAGAGATATGAAAAGATTAAAAATTTCGACGATTAATCAAAAAGATACAAAAGTCATAATATTAAATCAACTAATGATTTAATCCACTTTGAAAGATATAATAAACAATTTATTGTGTCAAGATATAAATTCCAAGAAATCATAAAGAATGTGTAAACATGAGAGTTAAACAATTTTGTATTTGATGATGAAGATTATTAAAGTATAAAGGCAGAACCTGTATTCCAAATGTTGATAATTTGATAGAAGAAATATTATAGAAAGCTCACCAATTTAAATATAAAATTCATCTAGGTAGTACAAAAATGTATCAAGATTTGATAACATTATTTTGATGACCATGATTAAAAAGGAGTGTTGCAAAATTTGTAGCAAAATAGATTCTCTGTCAGATGATTAAAGCAAAACATCAAAAGCCAGATGATCAACTGCAACCATTATCGATACATGAGTGGACATGGGACGAAATTGTAATGATTTTGTAATTGGATTATCTGTTAAGGCATAGTCGAGATGTTATATGAGTTATTATAAATATATTAACAAAATCTGTCCATTTTGAACTTAGGAGGATTTAATTAGATTATGTGTATAGGATTTTGGAGAAAATTGGAAAACTTATATACATTAATTGAATTTGCATACAAAACAATTTTCAATCCAGCATTGGAATGGCACCATACGAAGCACTTTATGAAAAGAATTGCATAACACCCTTGTGTTGGGAAAAAACATGTGAAAAAAAATAATAATTGGTACTAAACTGGTGGATGATGCTACTAGCAAAATCAGATTCATTAGAGATAGATTAAAGCCAGTACATGATAGGCAGAGAAAATATTATGATGCAAAACACAGGCTAGTTGAGTTTGAAGTTGGAGAATTTATTTTCATTAAAGTCAATCCAATGAAAGGCGTGCAGCGATTTGGAAAAATAAAAAAATTGAGTTGACGATTCATTGGTCCTTTTGAAATTATTGAGAGAATTGAAAATATGGCCTACAGATTGGATCTGTCAGTACATATGCAAGGGATACACAATGTGTTTAACATATCAGTACTTCGGAAGTATGAATTAGATGAGCCAAAGAGAATCCAATCAAAATCTATTGGCTTGCAGTCTGATTTGAAATATGTTGAAGAACTTGAAAGAATATTAGAATATGATGTGAAATAACTAAAGAATCAGAAAATACTATTTGTAAAGATTTTATTAAAACATGGAATATAAAGAGATACCACCTAGGAAAAAGAAGTAGAAATGAAAGTTCAATATCTCAATCTATTCAATTAAGGTATGTATAGTTATTCTTGATATTAAATTTTGAAGACAAAAATTTTTATAAGCAGAGGAGATTCTAAGAGCCAGTTTAAATAGATTGGTTCAATTGAATCGGCCAGCCCTAACCATTAAATTGCGCAAGCAGGGAACGAAACCGAACATAAGCAAACGCAAGCTGCAGACCAAGCGGCCCGCATGCGTACACGGAGGCTTCCAACGTGGTCGGTTCCCAGTTCTGAGTGAAGGAACGCGTATGGGAGTGAACAAGAACGACTCCACGTGAGTCATATCTTATGTTTGCTCACTCCTACTGGCTACAGGAGAAAATATCGTGAGTTCTATGTCGAAGGAAACCGACCGAGAGAAAAAGAAGACGAAGAAGAGGAAGATAAGTTCGTATATTTTTTGTGCTTTTGGAATAAATTATTCGTGATTTAAGTCTGAGAATAAAATCTATGGTTTAACTTAATACATACGAAGAAAAATTGTGAGAGAAAGAAGAAAAAATTGTGTTGAACTTTTTCTTTGTAAGTGATTTCAAATTACTTATTTTTTTTATTCAAATTTGAAGAACAAAATATATAAAATTTAATCTATGATGGAAAGCAATAGTGTGTATTCTTTTCGATGGGACGGAAATTAAGTTGGTGAAAGTTGATTTCAGTAAAGAAGAACCAAAATTAAGGAATCTAAACATACGAAAGCAATTAAAGTGAGTAATTATTTTTGTTTACATTATTTTATTACTAGGTTTGAAAGTTATCATTTATAATGATGGAAGCTAAGCATTAAAGATATAATTAATATAAGCACATATATATATATATATGAATAATGCATATGTTTAAACTTTCATGAAACGAATAAGGAAATTATAACATACAAATAGGAAGCATAAAAGCAAAAGGAAAAGGAAAAAGTTGCATGCATGCAAATTATAGGAGTTCACCCCCTTATTTTACTGGTTGGAGACGCAACGTACACGTGCACATTAAATTTTAAAGAGATTTGAAAGGGAAATGGTTGTGCCTACATTGTTACAAATTTTAGATGTTGCTCCTGTACTAAATGAAAGAGAAAAAAAGAATAAATAAGAAAATGAAAAATGTCTGAATGTTAAATTAAAAGAAAAATTAATACATTATTTGATAGATGTAAAATAAAATTCTATACTACATGAATTGATATATCTACAAATATAATAGGAAAGAATGATAAAATGAAATGATGCATTTTTTTAAATATATAATTATTATGTTACAATTGTGATTATCCACTAAGTTTATTTTGTAAACTCAACATGTTGAACTAAAATCTTTCAGGTAAGTCCTCAAAGCAGTAAAAAAGGCTGAAAGAGAGTAGTATGTCTACATAAAACGACGCTAAAATGAAAACAGGTAATATATAATTTATATGTAAGTATTAAGTTGTGAAAAATTATGATAACGGCTCTTCAATTTTATTTGGAATGCAGATGATAAACTATGTTGAAATTAAAAATAATGCTATAACCATCCAACCGTTCGTTCCCACCTCTTTAATTCAAGTATCCGAGTCGGGTCGTGACAGATCAGCATCCACAATAACACCAAAACCAATGACCACCATGATTGTCGCCCAAAGAGGTGTAAGCAAAAAGTGAGAATTTTTTATAGGGAAAAAAAGGGATAGGTTCACCGTGTCAATATCTAATATTTAATCATTCATCTAAGAGCATTAATGTCACACTCTATTTTAACACTCCCCCTATAGTCAATCTAGAGTGTAACAGAGAAGGAGAATCTTGAGAGACATATCTCTTACTAACACCCATCTTAGCATACTTCTATTATAATCAAGTGAGTAGGAAATTGCCTATCCAATCTATCCCAACACAATAAACTTTTACATCTTAATTTGAATATATATTTCCTAACTGGAAGTATATGTAAAACACATCAAATAAAATACAAAACTTGCTAAACTTTCAATAATCAATAACATTATATACCCGAAAGTTTGTCTATACAACTTGTACTCTGACCTCTATATACAACTAAAGAATATGTACACAAAAAAGTGCAATCAACCTGCGCAGTGTCTCACTAGCTCCTTCCCCTTTCTTACAGTACAATCATTGCTAATGAGCTAGAGCTGAATGAAATATCTAAACATAGTGTAAGGAATATGAAGCATATTTACAATCAATTATAAACAAAAATGTGGATTTATATAATTAGCAAAAGTTGTACAAAATATCATTTTCAATTATGTTTATTGTTCAATACATTAAACAAATCATATAATAACTATTGGTTTTTACACACTTACAACTCTCTAATTCAAAGTTGGATTCGCATTCCTAACTTTTAGAATTGAGAGCTGCTCTCTCATTCAATATTGGGTTTGAATTCCTGTGTAGAGTACCATCTATACAGCTTTCCCCATGACTTATCTCGTCAGGTTTTTCATCTTTACATGTGCAAATTTATTCCTCATAATTTTTTACATGTATTATTCAAATATAACCTTTTTGGTAACGTTGTGTCTCAACCCTAACTTATAAATAAAAGGTTTGAGGATGAACTTAACTCATTCAACCACTGACACTAGTCATATACTTACTGAAAAATTAGAGTTTCTCACTCTAAGTTTAATATCTCACTCATATTTGCTCATATTCTATCAATTCTTGTTAGCAAGATAATGCTATCACCTATGAATAATTTCAGATTCAACGTTTTTGATAAGCAAAATCAGCTCGATATTCTCCCCAGCAATACTAAAACATATGTAGACAATGAAACCTAAACCGAATATCCAAAACAATCACAATTGCCAAGCTAGCAACCAAAAAGATATATTATTAACCTTTCTCAATCCAATAATACAAAATCGAATGCGTAGAAAATACACAAGCAATACATAAACGCAACTAACATGATAATTAGCAATATCAACCATACAATTCACATATACACTAGATTAGGGCAGAATTTAGAAATCTAAATCATCTAGCTCACTTTGGATGAATGGATTAATTTTGGCCTTTTTTTCAAAATCACTCTGATTTTTAGGGGAAAAAAAAGAAGCAACTCCGCCAAAGGAAACAGAATGATGGCTGTGATTCGCCAACTCTAACTCTAAATCCCAATACGGAAAAAATGAGTGGGCAGTAGGACGTGAGGCAGACCTGGCCCTCGGAAACGGAATCAAATCCGAAAAGAACGAAGCGGACGCCAGTAAAGATCTTCTTCGGGCTGCTCGACTTCCCAGCACTGCCTCGTTCTCGGAGCATTATTATCCTACAATCCAAGCCCACGATGCAGGGAACAGGAGCAATACCTAGTTCGATGAATTAGTGGATAGCGACGTAATCCAAGAAGAGTAATGTGCTAACAAATTTCTCCTCTCTCTCTCTCTCACTCTCTCACTCTCTCGGCGATCACTAGGGTTTTAGTGCGTTCCGTGCAGAGGAAGAAGGCCAACAAAATGGAGGGAAATTTTTTACCAGCCCTTTATTTTTCGTAATTTGTGGGACAGATGAAATGATTTGATTTTAGTTTATGGCGGTCTTTCGCCTTTCGCACACGTGTCACTGTACCTCTAATATATAAAAAAAAAGTAATTTATAAAAAAAAACAATTTATTTACATCAGCATGTATAAGTGGGTGTAAAAGCCTCAAATAAACCCTTAATTTTTAGACAATTTCAATTATTCAAATTTAATTCAATTATTTTGCTTTTTAAAAAAAAAAATTGAGAAGTTATTTTTTATAAATAATTTGTTTAAAATGTGGCAGTTAAGAAAAAAAAAATTTCTTTTGAAATATTATTATATTCAGAAAAGATTTAAAAAAATTATATTTTACATAATAATTTTAGAATTATTTATATATACAGATAGAGCCATTTGCAAAAATAGAGATTTTAGGGGTCATCAGGTTGACTAGCAGTGGTGGTGGAGGTGGTCGACAATGGCGGGTGGCAGCGGTAGATAGTCGGGGGTGGCAGAGGCAACCAATAGTGCACAGTAGGGGTGGCAACGGCAAACAGGGCAACAAGTAGTGGTAAGAGAGCTTGCTTATGATGAAAATAATTTTCGTTCAAAACTAAACGAGTATACTTTACCTCAAAAAAGAGCTAAAACATTTCACACTACGTCCCTTTAATTTTACTCTGAATTCTTTTTTTTCGTGCAACAAAATACTAATATTTTCAAAAGTCATGTTACCATACTTCAAACCAAAGAACCTCTTAGTCTGCTCTTGAGTCTCAACTTTAAAAAATAAAAAAATAAAAATAAATAAATAAATAAATAAAGCATGTCTAAATGTCAAATGGCATTGACCGGTGAAAAGCAATAAAGTTATATAAAAGTTCAACAAAACAATTTGATTTTTTTTTAATGTTAAAAATAAGTTTAATTATAATCAGGAATATGAACATTTTTAATGTGAATTTATAGCAAGTTATTTGAGAGGAAAAAACGTGAGATGCTACAAATTAAAAATCATATTTTATGCTCGTTGCGTGATCGAAAATTCACTACAATTAAGTGAGAAACTTTTGCGACGTGACTTTATACGAAGTTCTAACACAAATAAAAAAATTAAGTGTTGCGGGCTTTAATATGCCGGCGATAGATTTGTAATTCTACGTTTTAGCGTTGCACATATATCCTGCTCACACACAGATAACATAAAATTTTTTACATGGAAAATCCCGGAAAGGGGAAAAATCATGGGGCCTAACCCAGTTAAAAAGATTTCACTAGAAATTGAGTTGAGTACATTAGGCTAACTCATCCCTGAGGGCGATCAGATTACAAATGTCAACCTATGGTTGAAGTCTAGTGTTAAATATGGTGTCACTTGGAAGTTGGGGCATCAGCTAATAGTCCGACAGTGACTTGGCAGAACTCTGGTGTTAGTTGATGGTCTGACGGAGTTTAGGGTCTCAAGTGGTGGTCTGGCTGAGTTCAAACCCTTAAGTGGTGGTCTAGCGAAGGTGAGGGCCTCAGGCGGTGGTCCGGCGAGGGTGAGGGCCTCAAGTTGTGGTCTGGCAAGGGTGAGGGACTCAAGTGGTGGTCCGGCGAGAGTAAGGACCTCAGGTGGTGGATGGACGATCGATGTTGAATCCCTTCATCCTGGACCATTTGATGGACATTTGAATGTCTTAGTCATGTCGGAATTCAGTGATCTTAGGCTCGTTGGATTTGTCTCGTTGAGACGCTCGATTCGACTAGAAGCACATCATATTTGGAAATTGTTTGATAATCCAAATTGTGGTTTGAATCTTCCAATAGCGCTTCTAACCTTTGATTTGGACATGTTTGGGCTCGGATTGGGTTGGACTTGATGTCATTCAGTTCGTATTCTCGAGACGCTCAGTTCGACCATAAGTTTGCCGAAATCAGAATTGGATGATCCCAATTTTAATTTCGGAAGTTTCCAACTTGATTTTGAATTAAGATTCGTGCCCGATCAAGATAATTTTTTGATGACGTATCAAAGAGTATGCATGAGAGACTAAAGTTTTTATTTTAAATTTTTGGAAAGAGAGGAAAACACGTGATCTGGATCAGTTGAATTAATTCCACTATGAGAAAATTGATTACAAAAATGCGCCAATCCTCAAATTGGAGAAAGCAAGATGTCACGAGAAAGATTGCTCTTTTTTCTTACTGTTTTATTTTTCAGTTTGTAATCATAATTTTTATTTAGTCGCTACTTTTTCGTTGCTTAAAAAATTGTACTAAAAAGTTGTTTTATGCAATATCTTTAAAAGTTATATTCTCGACAGCAACTTTACAATGTAGTAAAAAATCTGTCCCAAATGAAAGCTTAATTTTGACACCAAAAATTTGATAATATAGATAATTAAGTTATCAAATTTTAATAAGATAATCTTGCATGCATATTTTATATGACAATTTTGTCACTCTTATAGAGAATGACAAGTTTGCTTTCCTTCTAAGGGGCCCATAATAAATACCATCATAAATTTCTTAAAATGGTTGAGAAACAAACCTAACAATTGACTAGATAAATAGACATTTATCTATATAAGGGACCATTAGTCTTATTAGTTGATGATTTTTCAATAATACCATTAGTCATATTTATTTCATATAAAAGCTCAATCATCCCTATAAAAAAATGAAACTTTATTATCTTTAAAGGGGACCATAATAAATGATTGGCAAGTTAATCTAACAAATAATTAAGGACATGATTTCTACATTACACATATAACTTATATTTATTTGTGGAAACCGTTATTAATTTACGCATCAATGAGATAGTATGTTGTAACACCCAAGACCTAAAGGAGAAATTTGAATATACTTTTCCTATATGTTCATTAATTATCATTTGAATTTCTCATTTCACCGAGTTAGCTAATCATCCAAAATAATGAAAACAGTACATCTAGAAACTATATATAGAATATTATTTCGAAAATACTTTTATCACAATAGCTCATATTACAATAATTACAACCAAATATTTAGGTGCAACTCTAAACTACAAAAGATTTAAGTAGCACACTTCCAAACCTCAGTACCTTACAAAATCATACACATGTAATAATCACTTATAACTCCTAATTACCACCTCCCACCTGCTTGAGTCATGCACATAACATAGTTTATCTCAACCCAGAGCTATATCAAAGCTAGAGCAGAACAAAGTAATCAGTCAGAAAGAGATATTTGCAATGGGCTCAAGCAGAGAATTTCATAGTATACTTCTTATCCACAACAAAGGTCTATAATGTCAAGAAATGCAAAATAATGCAAATGCAATATATAATTAGCGAATCCACAACAAATGTCTTCTTATGAGTGAACAAAATTCTCATTCACCTTAAGGAAGCAATAATCTTCAATATCGCCGGTAACAATGTATTAATTGATACAACTACATCAATTTTCCATAGCACTAGGATCCCATAATTAGGTGTGTATAATTTCGGGGTCATCAATTTGAATTTATGAAATTATTACGTGCAGTCACCGGACGCCGTTAAGAGGCCAATATCAAGACGCGACACATCACCAATTTACTGCATGATATTACTATATGCCTCTATGTATCAGATGATGTGGCACGTTCTAATTAACCTCCCGACAATCCGATGACCACACGTAATAATTTCACCATCAATTTCCCTCGCCGTATCTCTCTTCTCTGCTTACGAACAATTTTATGATTGATTGCAGCTAGTCAAATTTCATCCTTGTCGAGTCGAGTTGATGACGAAAAACATCATTTTTTAGGTTACTCTAACATCTATCAAATTTTGACTCATCACTAGCAAGATTTCACCAAGAAAGACAATCATTTCCAAGTAATTCAGCCTTAAAAAATGCAAGGAAAACAAATTAGAAGAAGAAGAGGAAGAAGACAATCACATATCAATCAATCCCAGTAGGACATATCAGCACGCACGTTTAATCCATGTAAAATGACTTTCCATTTGTATGATACCGACTTATGAATGCAGAGATAGGATTAAATTTATTAGAATTTTTTATTTTGTTGGCTGTAATTATTTATTTACACAAATTTCCAAGATTCTACAAATCTCTTAATATTGTAATGAATTTATTTGGATACAAAATATGAGTATATATTATTGTTTATTTATTTATTTTTAGACTAAAAATTTGTTTGGGATGACTGTAGCTTTTGTAAATGTGATTGTAATGTAATTGTGGAGAAAATAACTTTTTTAAAGCTCTAGTAAAAAAAAAACTTCGTAGACTTTGTTTGGGAGCATGGGCGGATCCACCCTAGTCTTAGTATTTATAGGTGATTTTTTGGAATATTTTGAGTATTTTAGGCATTTTGCCCCCCCCCCCCCCCCTCAAAAATATTTTTTGCCCTAATTTTATCAATCCTAGGCATTTTTGTCCATCCCCACCAAAAAAAATTTTTTTGCCCACCCTGAGAAAAGAAGCTAGATCCGCCCCCGTATGGGAGAGCTTCCTTACTGTTCTCTAAAGCAAATTTTTAGCATTTTTTTTAACTAGAAAAATTTTTAATTTAAAAAATGCTTTGGAAAATAGTAAGAAAGCTGTCTCAAATAAAATCTTAGTGTAGAAATTTCAAAAAAATAATAAAAAATAGTACCCAAACAAAATTATGATTAGGTCTAAAAAGCAAAGCTGTCTCAAAAGTTTACCTAAAATTGTCACTGAATTTTATATATTTTTAACAAAATAATAAAAATGATTAAATTTTATTATTTTTCAAAAAATAAATAAAATTTTAATTTAGGGCTTATTTACTTATTTAAAATTAGAAAATAGAATTTGTAAAATAATAATTTATTAGAATAAATCATAATAAAAAAGAGTTTTATACTCCAATAATTTCAAAAATTTTCCATTATCAATAATGAGATTGAGCCCTAAAAGCAACAAAAAACATGAAAACGAAATCAAGCATATTTATTTTACTTCAATTTTTTTTTTCTTCAAATTTGAAATATATTTTTGAATTATGAAATTGCAATAGTTAGTCATTGCAGCAAGCAAATCCTTCACGCCTTCGCCAAATTAATTGGAAAGTCATGCTTGGAATAAACGGCACTCAGTTCATCAATCAATTAAATCTAATAGGGTATATTACAACTAGAGGTGTCAATAAGTGAGACGACCCCAAAATTTGATCGAATCTTACCTGAAAAATTCGACTTTGAGTCAGCCTAATACCGAAATGGGTCGGGTTCTGGTCCTATTTTTGGACCCGTTTATAATTTGGGTTGGGTTCATGTCAACCCGATAACCCGGGTTCAAACGAATTGGTCTACGCGCTTGCCTTGTCGCCCGCACCCACCCCCACGCTAGCCAACTCGGTTGCTCGCACTCGCGCAACTTGCGCTCGCTCCCTTTTAACCAGGTCCACGGATCGGGTCGGATCAACTAGGTAACCTGATAGGTCGAGTTCGGGTCTGCAATTTCAGACCTGTTTACAAAACCGGATTGGGTTAAGGTCGGCTGAACTAAACCCGAATCAATTATGGATTTGCCCATCCCAAACTCGACCCGAATATCCATTTTGACACCCCTAATTATAACATTTTTATGCATTTATATTTAAAATTCAAATTCTATAATATTATAGTATCTAAATCACATTGAATTTTATTTATAAAAGGTGAATTTAATTTACAATAAACTAATATTAATGATATTTCTTGTATAATTTGGAGATTAAGGTATGATAATTTGAGTTTATATGTGCCATATTGTCCAAAACTACAAAATATGCTATTTGTGTGTTGAGGAAGTATGTCATAAAGATTTATTTAGATTCAAATAAGGTTTGATAAAATTCAATCATGGTTTAGAACATATGTGATTATAAAAGTAATCATCACTGTCTTATTAGAGATTAACAGTTGCCATTCAACTCTTTCTATCACCAGACGTAAACAGTTCTTTCCTGCGGACTTTCTAACGGACATAAACTCGTTAGAAATATTCGCGAATTTTTTGACATAAGCTAGTTAAAAAATTCAGGTGCACTTTTCGATGGATGAATCACCGAAAACTTTTTGGCGGAAAAGCCATTGGGGAACCTACAAATCTGCTTAAAGCCATCGAAATGTTCCAGCAAAAATTTCACTGAAACCATTCCGGTGGAGTTACCGGCGGAATGCACACCAGCTTACTTAAGCCCGTTGAATTAATTCCTTTGGAAATTCCACTAGAAAGGTTTTGACAGATTTGCCGCCAAAAATTCTGTTGGAAAAAGCCCTATTTCCCATCCAGACAATCCACCCTCTTATTACGGGAATTCTCCTCCCAATCTTACTCCCATTCGCGAAAATTGTCTCCCATGGATTCGTTGTCCGCTCCTGCTCAATATCATCGGTCGTTCTCTGTCTGCTCCTATGCTCTATTCTCAGTCGGCTCTTCTGCTTTGTTCTACGTAAGTTTTCTCTTGTGACTAGGCGTTTAAAAGAATGCTTATCAATAAAAATCCCGTTCATGATATTGCTATAAACTTGTTAGAGCACTTAATAACCCATTTATGAACCTTTGGGGTGTTAAGATAGTTGCTATTTGAATGCTTTACTTTTTTGCAACTTATGTAGTTTTGATGATTCCAAACATTATTGTTCAAATGTGTAGTTATCTCCTAAAAATTTTAGAAGATTTGTATTTGCTCTTGTGTGTACTAACATTTCAGGAAAAACGAACTCCAGACTACGAAGACTTCAAATCAAATTCAGAATGAGATACTTTGTAAAATTTGAAGTTTGCATTTCTTTGAAATTAAATTGAAAGGGAGTGATTGTAATTGAGTGAATAAAAACATACACACACCATAAGGAGATCATAAAATATTTATACTGATCGTACTGGACGATATACGTTCGTACGGGACGATCAGACAGTTATCTCCTATTGAGCATATGGAACGAATAGGAACTTGCTTAAAAATTTTTCTAAGTCCTATTCGTCCAGGATGAATTTTACAATCGTCCAGGACGATTGGTTCTCTGTAAAATTTTCGTCCAGACGAAATTAAATTATCGTCAATGGCGATTGGTCCTCTGAAAAATTTTCGTCCAGACGAAATTAATAATCGTCCAGGACGATCTGGTCTCTGGAAAATTTTCGTCCAGACGAAATTAAATTATCGTCCATGGCGATTGGTCCTCTGGAAAATTTTTGTCCAGATGAAATAAATAATAGTCCAGGACGATCGGTCCTCTGTAAAAATTTCATCCAGACAAATAAATTTTCGTCCAAACGATTAACCGACTTAGAACGGTTTTCAGCAGTTTCTAGAACCGACCTAGTAATAATCGTTCGTACCGGACGAACCTAGTTCGTATGGGACGATCAGCTGTACGAAGACATTTCGTACACATGTACAAATGGGGTCGTTTCAAATCGTTTAAGTAAAATCGTCCAGGACGATCCACGATCGTACGGGACGATCCACTGCGTACAGAATTGAATACTTGCAATTTTTGGGTGGTTTTTCTTGTTTTTTATATAAATAGTCCAAATTAGACTGCCACCCAATCTTTTTGTCATTTGATCTTCATGCCTCTTGAGAGAATAGCCAAGGAGAGAGTGGAAGAGAGCATTCAAAGGAGGATTCCTACCATTGGAGCGAGAAGGCTTCACTTGGATTTCAAAGGTAAGAGTCTCTACTTATGAATTGGGATTACTTCACTCTTTTCCTTCTTCATTCTAGATTCTTGTGACAAGATCTGTCAAGGAGATCCGGTTCTCTGGCGACACTTGGAGAGTGAAAGGACGACGGTTCTCTGCCAACACTGTAGATTGTGTGAAAGGACGACGGTTCTCTGCCAACACTGTAGACTGTGTGAAAGGACGGACAGTTCTCTGCCAATACTGGGGATTGTGTAAAAGGACAACGGTTCTCTGTCGCACCGGGGAGTGGTGAATAGAGCGTGTTGTAAAGTCTTCTCTGTCTTGCTGTGGTGCAAAAGGAGAGTCACTATTGGTATTAGTGCAATACTTAGAGGGTGTCTCTGGGGAGTGGATGTAGGTCTGGTTTTAGACCGAACCACTATAAATCTGGTGTCATTTACTTTACTGTTTTTAAGTTTCCGCATTTTAATTCTTAGTCTTAAAAACTCTGTGGTTGAAAAACTTTTTCTACAAAACTTAAAAGAAATAATTTTTATTTCGGTTCAACAAAATTTTAAAAGAGGGCTTAAAATTTTTTAAACTACCAATTCACCCCCCTCTTGGTAGCCTTTGGGACATTAACTTAAGCTTAACAACCTAATTACTAGACTCAACAAGGGGAAGCCCACTAGCCAAGCTTGGAGGGTGTCCATGTGTTGGTGATGTTGTTATAAGGAAGTTGGCTGAGATAGCTTTCTAACATGATGTCAAGAATGACCATAGAAACATATATCAAGGAGTCGAGAATAACCATCTAGGAGGGGTATTAATGCTTATAGTTAGCAATCTTGAATATCCAAGAGATAGATGTTGTTATCTCCAAGATTAGTTAGAACTCATTGACATAATGACATTAATGCATTGAGTGAATGATGCTCCAGATCATTAAAGAGAAGAGTTAAGAACTGTCGATGAGGATCGCTTAATAAAGTCCGGGGAGTGATGGGATATGGTCCACTAATATACAGACGACATTCTCATCACTGGTAGTCTCGATATATGTGAAGATTAGCCTCCCTCTTTTGTTGGATTACCCTCCATAAGGTAGTTTGTCCAAGAAGAATATATAAGAAATAAAGATGATAAGTTTTGATTTATAGATGTTGAGTTAGGCTCAAGTATCCCTCAGTCTAATATAAGTAATATATATACATCATAGATCTCTTGAGCATATCGAAAGATGACCAATGGACTTAATTTAGTTTTTAAGAGCATAACAATAGTTACTTCATTTTATCGTTTCTCTAGTTTGTTTTCACAACTTAACAATGCTTACAATTTATATTAAGAGCATGATTTATTGTTAACAACATAATATTAGTTAATTCAATTTGTTATAATTTATGTTGCTAATATTTCTTCTATATTTTTTACATATGTCTTCTAGTGATGATTCCCCTCCCCCTGGGTCATCGATTAAGAACATCTTTGGTAGGTGCAAAAAGGTGACTGGTGGCTTATTTGGTAGGCCTATACCTATTGAGGGGACCTCTTCTTCTCAACTTGCAACTCAAAGCAAGCCAAGCCCACATTTACATACTCATTTAGCTTGTAGGCCTAAATTTTACTCTCCAGACCCCTTTTCCTTCACCAGACCCTACACATAATTCTCCCTTCTACCCTTATTGTGAAACCCCTTAAGTAAAAGAAGCTAAACTCTTAAACATCGAGGCACCTTTTGTTTTAATGGTGAAAACTTTACTAAGAAACTTCGCAGTTAAGCGTGCTCATCCTGAAGAAATCTTGAGATGGGTGACCTACTCGAAAATTACACCAATAGGAAATAAAATAGTGATGCCCTTAGGCTAAAACGAATAATATCTTGATTGTTAAGAATTTTGAATATTACAAATCATGTCAGAGCAATACACCAGCTAAAATATAGGAACTAAGTGTCATACCATAAAAAAGTGTTATCTAACAGGAGTTAACACTTGAACTTATAGGGGTCACCTCTAGAATCCTATATGCATAGTAGATGATTATAGGATAAAGATGTTGATGATGACGTCAATTATTTAAGTGGAGGAGATTGTAAAATCCCTTAAGTAAAACAAGCTAGACTCTTAAACATCAAGGTGCCTTTTGGTGTAATGATTGAAATTTTATTAAAAAACTTTGTAGTTAAGTATGCTCATATTGGAGAAATCTTGGAATGGGTGACCTCATGGGAAGTTACACCAATAAAACAAAACGGTGAGACCCATAGGCCAAAGTAGAAAATATATTGATAATTAAGAGTTTGGACTATTACACTTACTACCCCTACCACTTCTCATGGAGTCCCTCCCATATATCCATATCCACCATATATCCCACCATTCTACCACCCACCACCCCCTCAGTCCTCTAAAGCTGGACCTTCCACCTAAGTTGCAGTAGAACAAACTTTAGATGGGTGCAGGTTGATTGCATATGAGGGTGACATATACATACTTACTATATTCTTAACGCTATTAAGATAATTTGAGAAATATTTTTTCTACCTAACACATTTTGTGCAGGTTTCATTAGTCAAAGCAACCCACACATAAGATACGAGATATCATATGGAGTAGGTTTGACACTCTTATATTTCTTGGAATAAAATTTCAAAGAAGTGCACAATATATGATTCAGGGAGTTTTAGATTAGTTATTACCAATATAAGTAACAACTATGCATTTTAATTAAGTTAAAAAAATAGTGTATATTGTATTTTTTTAAATGCAGAGAAATTTTTACTAGCTGCCCCAGCACAATGATAAGATTAAAAAAAATTTTGAGAATTGCTACTCAACTCACTTGCTAGATATGTTTATGACTATTAGGAAGTCAACTCACTGAAATTATTCCAGAGGAGGGACCAGAATAAACAGAAGCAAACTTCTGACATTGGGGTATGGGTAGTTCCCTCCATACTAGGGGCTTAGTTCCATAAATTGAGCACATGCGGCATTTCATAATTATGGCGGATCTATTCAGTCAAAATTTTTTGTGGATAAAACCGCCAAAAATGAATTAAAAAATGTCATTTTGCATACATTTTCGCTGGAAGTCCGTCGGAAAGGTTTCTAGTGGAAGTATTTCTGCTAGAATGTATTTCCGACGCATGTTTTACCATTGAACCATTTTTTGCTGGAAAGCTTCCAAAAATATGATTTTTTCGGAGATTATTATCATTTTTGGTAGACTGTGGTCGCTGAAAATGCATATGTTTCATGTAGTGTATGCAACATAGCCATATATGATAATAGCTTATGAAATGATACTTCAGGGGACCCTCTCACATAATTGATAGTTTGCTCATAATACCACCAAGATTTATCATAGACAAAATCAATATTGCAGTCTCTTAATGTTTTATACGATTGTCTTTGACTTCATATTAGGATTAAATGCTATCACCTTATTTTTTATCATATATCCAACAAGTCATGATTGAGTTTAATAGTGATATTTATATTATGCATCAAAGTTATAATAGTGGTATCTCAACATAATTGAATTTGATACTTTATTTTCTTACAATCTCCACGAGCATGTATTTGAAAAGCAATAGATGTATCATACTTATTCACCTTAAATTGAACGTTTTTTTTTCATGGCATATATATGTAACTTCCTCTTCAACTTCTCCTTGCCATCAAATAACTACACAAAGTATAATTCTATGGGGAAGGAACTCGAGAAAAATGTTGATAAATCAACAATCATTAAATTTGAGGTGCTTTGGGGAACTAACCCTTATAATTCTATGGGGATTTCACCAACCGGTATATCACTTTCCAATTTTAAATTAAACCATCTCTTATCAACATTTGTTACTTTGTATATAGGATCAATGAGATTGAGAAAGTATTTATGTATATCTTCAAGATTTTGACATCTTTTTTTATGAATATCCAACTGGTTTGTTTGTCTTCCTTCGAATCTCCTCTATACAATATAAGAGTGTTGATACTGGATTTATCTATAGAAAAAACTTTATCAGTTTGTCGCATCATTGCTCCTCAAACATATGATCATACATTTTACTTTAAATTTTATTTAAATATAGTATGAAATATGAATCAAAATCGAATAAATAAGATTTTTAATACATCGAACCATGCTTGATCATAGCTCAATCCAAGTTCAAATATGATTCATACAAATGGCTTAACATACTTTATCTAGCTCTACATTATGTTTTTATCAAAATGATTTATTCTATGCTACATGATGGAAACTTAAAAAAAGTATTGAAATCTTGAAAAATATAGTGTATCAAATTTTTATACACATTATGTACATTCACAGTCTAGACGGTTATTGCCGTTCGGACCGTCCAGACTCTGCACAGAATAATTTCTCATCCTAAGCAACGAAACTCAAACAAAGATTTGATAATGATCGACAACAATAAATGAAAAAAAAAAAAGTCAAAGTGGAAAGGGTGAGAGATCTTTCTTTATAATAGCATGATATGAGCATATCAAGGTTATTAGTCTGAACAAAACTTTGAGCATATAAATAAAACAACATGTATATTTCTCCAAGATTTTGAGGACTCATTTGTTTTTGTAAGTTTGTCAACTAGTAGCTCTATTGAAGTCCATGAAGTATATAAATATTTAGAAAATAAAATAATAAAATCAATCAAATTTTATTTCTTTTCAATTAAATTATTATTAATTTAGGGCTTATTTATTTATTTAAAAAATGAAAATAGAATTCATAAAATAATAAATTTCTTAGAATAAATCATAATAAAAAAGAGTTATATACTCTAACATTTCAAAAAAATTTCCATTATCAATAATGAGATTGAGAAACATGAAAAGGAAATGAAGCATATTTGCTTTAATTTTCTTCAACTTTGAAATACAATTTTGAATTATGAATTTGTAATAGTTATTCATTGTAGCAAGCAATTCTTTCACGCCTTCACCAAATTTATTGGAAAGTCAAGCTTGGAAGAAACACTATAAAGTTCAGCATAAAGCCAAGAACCCATCAATCAATTAAATCTAGAAGGGTATTTCACAATATTTTTGTATGTATTTATATATTTAATATCTAAATTTTATATAATGTCCACTTCAACTCCTCTTAAGAAATCATAAGATTTTTTTTTTTGGTTGGTGTTTATCTTCCCGATATATATGTACATGTATAGATATATAATCCGACATGAGTCGAACAATAAATAATAAACGAGCCATATAGTGGCATAATGATATCTAGCATGATTGTATGTGCATAAATCTGATTAACATTACATTGGATTTCCTTGGATTGATGGTTACCTTCGTAATATCTAGCATGATTTATGTGTTTATGTTTGAGGGCTGAGTAGTTTCTTTCAGGTTATTATTTTTTTACATATCTTTTGGTTGTAATAGTCCTACTGTGTAGGTGTATTATTATTTGAATTCATATGAATGAAATGAAAGTATAATTTCTCTTTTGTTATTTATTATGATATATTATTATATTATATTACTTGGTTATGCACTTTTCTTCTTGTGAGTACAAAACATGTATTTATATTCTTTTATCTCATCCCGTGTTGCTGCCTTTCGGACTCAGGGTGTGATAATATAAACCAAAGAGATTTGAAAATTTTGTTATACTTATTTATCATAGGTGGACTAGATCATGCTCCCCGCTGAATAAGAAAAGGCTGGGAAATTCACCCTTAGGCCGACCTAATGAACCCTCATTAGCCATGATTGAGCATAATAGTCACATAGGGGCCAATATCAAGGCTCTAATGATTATCGCAACTTTTGATGTTTTCGATCATCAAACAAAATGTGTTACCATGTAGATCTCAACTCCATGAATTCCATATATCAAAATTTTTATTATCGAATTGATAGGAACAATTTCGAGAAGGTTTGTTTATTTTTTATCAAATTTGGGGCCAACAAAAAATGGTGACGATTAGTCACTATTTTTATATTAAAGGCTATATTCCTGTATTCCGAGCAAACAACTCATGATATAGAGGTCTATGATAGTTGTAAGAACTAAAAAAAAAATTAAATATTATTGGATGAACTAAAAATGGATGAATTTTAGCACGATCAAACACCACCATTGGGTCACTCTCAAAGAGAGATTTCCAAAAGACTAATTTGTTTTCCTCGGAGGTTGGTAGTCACCATGGTCATGATGGTTGAGCCATACGTAGACATGAGTTGAGCAATGAATGATAGATATGTTATATAATGGTATAATGATATTTTGCATAATTATATGTGTATTAATCTGATTGACAATTCATTAGTTATAAGGTGACATGCACACTTGCAATAGCAGCATATTAGAACCCTTGTGGGAACCATGATATGTGATATTGTTGCATTGATACAATGATTGTTGGCTTCTACTCATACTTATTGATTTGGACATATTTCATGTATAATATCCGCATAAAAATTTAGGTAAATATTCATTTTTGCTTGTTAATGTCAATTTGATTAACAATTATAAGTCTTAGAAAGCTCAGTGGGACCTTTGATAGGTAAGGTTTGGGGTTTGAGAAGGGAAAATCCCAAGTTTGGAATTTCCTTTGCGAGCACAGCAACGTCAATTCTGGCAACGTCGCGACACTGTATCCCTAGGAAAATGGAGAAATAAATTAGGTTTGGGTAGGTGTTGCAGCGTTGGGTCTGAAGTGAGCATATTCTTGGAGAATTTATAAGATTCTTTAGGGGCGTTGCATCACTGGGAAAGCAAACATCCTGACACTAGGTCAAGGTTAGAACTTCGTAAATATTAAAATATCTCAAACCATTTCCAAAACCCATTTGCTTAGCCACTTAGATGAACAAGAAAGTGAGGAAAAAGAAGGAGAGAGAAGGAACAAGGGTTTTGAAGGCTAAACTCCAAAAATCGTTCGTTCAGTCAGGTAGGCAACCCATAGCCTATTCATGATGTCGATTCTGAAGTGTTTATAGAAAGATATGCATTTAAATATAGTTTTCTTAACTTTGAAAAAGGTTTCACCTTATAACTTTTAGTATATTAGTCTATTATCTGTTTTAGACAAAGTTACTATAAGAATATAAAATTTCACTGATTAGTTTACCCTTTATGAATTTCTGATCATTTTCAATAATTAAGTAGCTTCTAAATTTCAATACAATTATAAAGTATGATAAATGAGCCTTTTACACAATCCCAATAAAAATGGTAAAATTTTGATAACTTTGTATAGGTGCTAAAAATTGAGGCTTTTAATAAAATCTGATATTTGTTATATACATGCATTAGATTCTTTGGTAAAATATTGCAATTGCATTATCATGCATTTTCATGACACACTCGAGCTCTATTCTGGAAAAGAAGTATGCTTTGGAATCCTCTACTTGGGTCCAAGGTGCATATATCTCTATTATGGATCACTTTTTTCTGTTTTGCTCTGAGTTGACTCTATATTTAAATATGCTCTGCTCTATTCTAGGTTTGCTCTGCACCTGTCTTAAACAGGTGGGAGGTTGTAAATGAGATTATAAGTGGCATTGATGCATGTGCATTCTTGCATTTCTATTAACATGTAGTTTCTTCTGCTAAATTCAAAAATAACATATATATATATATATATTCTTTGTTATTTTGCCTATCATTAAACTCTGATATGGGAAAAGGGTTGGCCTACTAAGTTTATACTCACTCCGTTGTTTAAAATATTTCAGGAAAAGGCAAGGGTCCTGCTGAGTAGGCTAATTTTGGTAGGGGTTGAGCAAGGAGATCACATTTATGTAAGATACTTATGATTTTGTTGTTAAGATCACGTTTCAGTCTTTTGTAGCAATCCTTGTAATTTAAACTATTCTTAATTGAGTATTTTGGAAGAAATATCCAATGTATATGTTATGGATGCATATTTTATATTGGTTTGGATGATTAGGTGGCTTTGGTAAGTTGTGATGTTAAGTTGAGAATTAATAAATGTATAAGAAGAGTACGTTTAAATTCCTCCTTTAGATCTCGGGCATGACAACTTGCTCCATTCCTTTGTCGTTTATGCTTTAATATATAAGAGTAACTTGTTGGTTTTGATTTGTCAAAGTCACCCGTGGTTGCTTTTGTTCATAGCAGGTCCTATTAGAGAGCTAGGGGAACCACCACCTCAAGAGCAGATTGTTTGACAGTAAAATTTATATTGGGTAATTTGATATTTGTAGTAGGTCATTTATGTATTTGTGTTTAGGAGAAGGTTTCTTTATCAAATTTGGGGCCAGCAAAAAATGGCGATGATTAGTTGCTATTTTTATATTAAAGGCTATATTTCTATATTCCCAGCAAAAAACTCATGATATAGAAGTCTATGACGGTTGTAAGAACTCCAAAAAAATTAAATATTATTGGATGAACTAAAAATGGATGAGTTTTAGCACGATCAAACACCACCATTGGGTCACTCTCAAAGAGAGATTTCAAGAAGACTAGTGTAAATGTGATACAATTTGGTTAGTTCAAATCCTTTCATGCTCAAATTTAGTGTTTCTAGTTTCATTAGAATCATTGCGATGAGACAGTTATTTCGACTATAAATTTATATTGTTTGTCACTTATTTATTTTAGAAGTAATTTTAAAGATTTAATTTGGTAATTAGTAAGATCCTCAATTTGTACAATAAATTGTGCTTGGTAAGGTAGAAATTTTCTTGATTCCATTAGCCTCTATAGATCTTATAGATGGATTCAATGACCCATTAATTTAGGAAAAAAAAAAATCATAAACCAAATTATTTACAACCCTTCAAAACTAACCAAGCATCATTTTGAAGTTTCTAATTAAAATTGGCATTCATTTTTAGGTGTTCCTTGTTTATCTCATGATATAACATCATCAAGATTACCAAAATCAAATTTACAAAATTTGCTAAATCCTAATTATAGACTAAAAAAATCCCAAAGGCCATATTAATTTCTAATTGCATTTAACAAAATTATAAAATTTAATAAATTCAATGTTTTTCAACATATTTTCTAAATAGAGATTGAAAACATTTGAAGTTAAAATATATTAATTAAATTTGATTATGATGAGCCTCATAGTTTTTAACTTTATTTTAAGAAGAATGTAATACATAAAAAAATTAATAAAAATTAATTGCATCAAGCTTAAAGCAAATCTAACGATATGAAGACAAATTTTAACTTAAAAAATTTTTTATTAGGATATCCTAGTAGCAGTGATTGCTATAAATTACACAGTAATTCAACTGATACCTAGTGCTTCCAACTTACTATTGAAATAACCAAAGGTGCAGCAAGAAGCAAGCGATGTGTTTATTCTTTGTCAACTTTGGGAAAAGTTATGCTGTGTGGATAGTAGACGGCGTCCAGAGACCAATCGAGTAATAAATTGGCCTATGGACTATCCGGTGTCCACATAGAATAATTTCTCCAACATTGGGTGGTAAATTGGACAAAATACCATGTCACAAGAAACGAAAAGCACACAATGGTCTTCCATGGAGAATGGCTGAAGAAAATAATAGCTAAATGAAAAGGCAGGTAAAAGAAAATGGAAAAAAAAGTTTGGATGGATATCAAAGTTTTATCCGAACATCTTAAAATTGCTGGATTTACAATGAGAAAAGTGTAACACACATTCCTTATTTATTGCACTTATCTCAAAAAAAATCTAACAATTTCGAGGTTCATAATAACCAAATTTTGATGAGAATATCTCTTTAAATTTTTTTTTTTTTTTTGAAAGAAAACAAACTTATATACTGATTTCTATTAATAATAATTTAATGAAACAATGTTTCTTCTCTACAATTTTGCACCTCTCCATTTGGATCAATGCAAATACCCAATCTTGAAACTATTTATGAAAAGGATGAATAAAGAATGAAACACCCAAAGCAACTAAACCCCACCCTTATCACCTAAAATTGACAAGAGATAGAGTTCCTAGAAACAACAATCGCAATGGGGTTAAGAATAAGATGAACATGTGAACAAACTGAGAAGAAGCCATCTTAGCAAACCAATTCAATGTCTCCTTACCACCATTTAGGATGCCAGAAATGCTAACCTGATGCTTACTGATGTCTGATGATGGTTTAATATTCAGGCCAACAATGAAAGCAGACTGGACTCCTTGTGCCGACACGAGAGGCCACCAAATCAATCGCCGGCGAACCCTCTCCGTCTTTCTAATATGCCTGAGCTCCTTTCCAACAACCATCCGTATTGATCTTAAGTAGGAATTCACATCATGGTCTCTGAAAATAGTTCCCTCAGAGCCATAGGCTGAGCCATCACTGAGAATCTCCAGAGGGTGAGGGGTGTTGAGAAATGCGTACTGAGCAGACTGTAATAGTTTCATTGATTCTTTGGTTTCTTCTAATGGAAGTCCCATGAGGTAAAGGCCACTGCCAGAAGGAAGAAGGTGGTGGTGAGGGGAGAACTTCTCCTCTGGCTGGAGGATCAGAAGCTTTCCCATTGGAGCATACAGAAGACTCTGCAGTGTTAATGCATGATAAATATTTACCATCCCTGATGGATTGTAATGGGAGAAACTATAAATAGTATATTATTACAATGGGTTATTGAGATAAGCCTAAGTTAGAGGAGAAATCTGCTCTAACTGAATCATAGTTCAAATTACAACACTCATAGAATAAGGTCCACCCTGCAAAAGCTCAACTTTCCACCATTTTGCATCTCAAGTTTTTTTATATGGGTTTTATAGTAAGGAAATGAACAGAAATTGGTAATAATTTAGACAAAACTAGTCCAGCAAAATGAATAGTTTGCAGGCTTGTTTTTCTTCTTTTCTTTCTCTTCATTTGGTTTTTGAATACAGAAACTAAGTAAAAAAAAGTTAATTAAACTTCTAATGTTGATATTTAAATCATTAGCTTAAAGCAAATCTGGTGTTAACATGCTTGCAGGTCACTAATAGCATAAATACAGTAAGTCATCGCATGAGTCTCTATATGTCAAGATTCCATAACCTATTTTGTTTCATGAATCCTGAAATAAAGGATAATATATCAACCTTTAATATAATACCACAGAGAAAACTCTAGTGACCATACCTGATATTTTAGACATGGATGATCGCGAAAGTTTCTGTTAACAGCCTTGAGAATCTTAGCCACTTGATCGGGATAGTGGCAAGAAAAAGCCCGGGGAACAATATCTCTGTGCAACATAATGGCCTGAACATGGCTTTGAGGCAATCCGAGCTTGCGAAGCAAGTAGTCGCCTCCACACATGATAGATGGAGCGCCGAAAGTGATAACTGGCAATAAAGAAGAAGGCGGCGCATCTCCTCGTACCAACAACATAAGATTCACAAGAACAGCAAGGCTTCCTCCAAGAGAATGGCCGGTGAAGCGAAAAATAGCAGAATTGCCATGCAGCTTCAGGTGGGCTTGAACCTCTGCTAACATCTGCTGATAAATCCCTTTTGCAGCCTCATAGATGCCCCTGTGCACAAGTACATCCAATCCCTAACAAGGGAGAAACAGTATAAATAATGTGAAAAATACAGTAACTATTTTGGTAATGTTGCATGCAGTGCATGCATCAAATAGAAGGAAGAGAATATCAGCAAAAACCTGTGTAGTAAATGTTGAAGTTTACATCATAAAGTGTATAATAAATACTTTTCTCAATAGTTACAAAATGCTGCGCAATAAGTTTGTCATTGCTATAAGAAGCTATAGATAGATAGATCAGAGTATCAATGGCATTCAGGACCATAGATAGCTTGTTCCGAACTATTCAACAAGAAGAGAAGCTTAAAAAAAAGAGTTTATAAACTTTTACACGACATTAGTAGTCCAAAAATAATTTGCAGGGCCTAAGGTTTCCTTCAAATAACAAACAAAATATAGCCCACTTCTCAGAATGGTGGTGGTAATGATTTGCAAAAGAGAAAGAAAAAAAAGAGAGAAGATTTTGTTAACCAGGTTTGACAATACCTCAAACTGAACAGGTTCAAACAGAAGATTAGCTTGCCAGGATGCCAAAGACTCTGAGCCCTGAAAATAGGGATTTTAAAAAGAGAGTAAGAAAATCTATCAAATATTCAAGAAAAAGAGACAACTTATGGCAAGCTCAAGGAATCCTGACAAACTTTTGTAGTTTGACCTGAATGACAAAATATCTTGTTCGACTTTTATCATCATCACATATGAACCACTCGCATGGCGAGGAGCTCGCTGAATTCAAGTCCTCCGCAACCGCATCCTTCATCTCCTCCTTGCCAGCAATGACTGCAGTGACAGAATTTGTAGTGGCAACAAAAGAAGCCACTTGTGAGCATCTCACAACAGCTTCATCTTCATTTGAGTAGGCATTAATGGAGGGAACATCTCCACTCTCTGCCTTCTGAGTCCTTTGACGAAGAATGTTCTTTGTTTGAGATTGCAGATAAGTGGCAGCAGAAGCCACCGTCCGATAGGCTACAGAAGCACTAATGCCTTCAACATTTTCACCATGAACCTTATTCTCTTCTCTTTTAGGAGTTGGCTCTGTAGTACTTTTATCTTGCTCTGGTGTTGACCCCTCAGCATTAGACAATAAGGCTTTCTTCTCCAATGAAGAAGTGACAAAGTGAAGTCCATGAGGTTTAAGGAGTTTAACCGGCTGCAAGGAAACAAATTAGCTGGTAAATTTGGCTATGGAAATACTTGGTTTTGCTTGATTATCAACAAATACTTGTTTTGGATGTTTGTAATGAACTAGTGAGCAACACAGGAATTTTAGCTATGACCAAATACACAGAGATAACAGTTCTGACCAGACATAAGGGAAAAAAATCATTTACAAAGATGCAGTTCAAGTCTATTTATCAAACAATATATTATTCGAAGTGATACCATTGTTAAGATTCAGGAAAAAAAAAATACTTGTATGCAACCAAAAAAAAAAAAAAAAACGATCCCAAAAGCACCCACAATTTTTTTTCCAATTCAGTGAACTCGGAAAGGGGCATAACCATCAGATTCCAACATAGAAAATGAAGTTTAAATTCGGACAATATACGCTGAAAAAAGAAAAAAAAACACCAACTACAAATTAAAAAGGTCTAACACCATAGAGTACATATCAAATTCCCAACTATTACGCTCTTCGATCTTCTTCCCCAAACACAAAACCCAAAAGCAAACGAAATTGAAATTCCGAATCTGCCGTCCTAGAACAGCATTCAGTTTCATACAAGGCATTCAAAATAGATCAGACAAGCCCAAATCCCCAAAAAAGATCACATATTCTCAATTGATCGTACTAAACATTCACAAATATGCACAAGATACAAAATATTCAAGATGAAAGAAGAGCAAACTATCAGGATCCCCTTCAAAAAGTTCCAAACCTTGATATTGGGTATTCTGTACGAAAGTTTCCCTAGATAAGACATCTTGGCGTAGAACTCTGCCTCCGACAGCGAGACCCGGCGGAGAAATCTAGAGAACGATTCCCTGTCGAACTCCACTCCATCCATCTCCTCCTTCTCCTCCATTGAGAAACCCTCAACCCCATCCTCCCCACCGCAACACACACATCTGTCCCCTTCATCCTCTACCTCCTCCTCTTTCTCGTAACCGACATGATCCTGCTTTCTCCTTTCCTCGCCCACGCGCAGAATCTTCATAACCCAATTTCCCCTTCTCGCCTTCTCATTAGCCACGGATGTGGCATCCTGGTGTGCAACAGTGGAAATATGAGCGGGCGGCGCATGGTGAACTTGCCGGTGATCTAAGCCGACGGCGATTAACGGGGCAGAGATGCCCTGGATGAAGCGAAGCGCCTCCATTCAAAAGACTGATTCCTCCTCCTATCCTTCTCCGCTTCTTCTTTCCTTTTTCGTCGGAGAAATGCGGGACGGCGAAAGACAGAGAGGGAGAGCAAGGTGGAGAAGAAGAAGTTTACTTGGATTCGAAGTTGGAGAAATGCGGAAGCCAACGGCTTCGTGGTTTCCGCTACGAAAGCGTATTTTATTGACGAAAAATAAACTAGAAATAATATATATTACAAATTAAATTTATATATATATATATATATATATATATATATATATATATATATATATATATATATATATATATATATAATATTAGAATTGTACTCTAAATATTTATAATTTTTTAGATGAATATAAAATAATTATAGGTTGGCTTAAAATAAAATACATGTAATGTAAGGCTCTATAGAGATAGTCGTTGGCGGTCAGCGGTCAGCAACAGTGGCGGTCGGTTAAATACAGAGTATGAGCCGATAGTTGGCAGCCGACGAGTGATGAAGGCAGCAAACAGTGCAACGAAACAGAGCTAGTGGTGGGATGCTATGATGTAATAACAGAGAGGTTACAGTGTGTTTGAAAATTGATCAAATTAACTGATTTACAAATACGTCAAAATTGAATTCCAAAATCATCGATGAATTACATTACATTTGAAATTCACGCAATCAAATATTTATGTTCTTGAAATAAATGCATTTGAAATGGATATCTTATTAGAATGTATCCCTCATCTAAGTAAATATTTTTAAGAAAAAAAAATGTTAGGTATTAGAATGCAATTTAAAATTATTAAATTTATTTAAAGATTAATACAGCAAAAACTCTTCATATATATTATTAATTTCAAAATAAATTTATTAATAATAAATCCCTAAAAACATAATATTTTCCTATTTTTTATTAAACATAAGAAAATATTGGGGGTCAACTACATTTTGGAGGAAAAAAATATATTAAAATATTATGATATAATTTCAATTATGATAATTATGAAATTCTTAAATTTACTTTCATATTAATATCATATATGAAAAAATAATTATTCATTCTTATAAAAAAATATATCAGAATATTTTAAGTCTAATTTATAGAAAAAATAGGAAATTTTTTTTTTCAAAATTTCTGATAAAATATTAATCAGAATAAATTTCAAAATTTATATCTTTATTTAAATTTAAATAATTTATATTACATTTATAAAAAAATTGATTAAAAATTAAACAATTTTTTCTTAAAAAATATATACTATTTTTATCAAAATAAATTTAGCAATTATTATATTTATCTCTACAAAAAATTACATTTTCTATAAGATTATATTAAATATATTTTATATTCTCAGATTGGACAAATGTACACTCCATTTTTCTCCATTTGGTCGCGTGTTTCATATCGAGACGTACGGGCAACTGCCGAGTGTGCTGAGTCATCCGCACCGGTCCAGCGGTAGATTTTATCCGGTCGGAATTTTTCTCGGTGACGTAATCCCTTCTGGACCGGCAGCCGTCTCTCAATTAAGAATAACATTTAATTATTTAAATTGAAATTGTTCGACCTAAACGTGTAATGATTCCCAAACTTGCCATTGTTATAAGATCCTAAGTGCTTGGAGGATGTAAAAGCTATAAGATCGTAAGTGCTTATTTTCACTGGTTATTTATAGAAATTTAAGAGCTACATCAAAAGAATAAAAAATATATTTGACTTAAATTACTCTTAGTACAAACTACCCTAGACACATATAGGAAGGGGTGTCAATTTCGGGTCACGGGTCGGGTTTGAGTCGAACCCAAATTTATCCGGCACTATTCAGCTCAACCTGAACCAGACCCGCTTCGGGTCCGGGTCAACCCGACACGACCCGATGCCAACAAAAAATTACTAGTTCTCGGGTCCAAAAACAGGTCAATCTCCACTTTTCGGATAAAAAATGGGTCAATCTCGGGTTATCGAATCAATTTTTGGTTAAAGGATTAACCTAACTCGATTTTTTGAAACGGGTTGAATTGTTGACTCGAATCCGAAATTTTCGGGTCAAGTTCGAGTCGAATTTTCGGGTCGTGTCAAATATTGACACCCCTACATAAAGGGTGAATCCAATTTCTTTTTTTAGGATGGACAAAATTTTAATTAATTAAACAATAAGAATAATAATTAAATAAAATAAATATAATAATAATGATAATAATAAATAATAGCATCAAATAATAGTAATAATAAAATAAATTTTCTAAAAAAAATTTAACCAACATAATGCTATCACATTTATAAGAAGAAATTTTTATCATTAATATTCCAAATTAATATTGATTTTAATAATAATAAAATATATGATATATTTTATTCCAAACCACTTGTGGACTCTTGATTTTGAAATTACAACCATCACATAAGGAAAATTTTTATGCATCCAATAGATGATAAAAAATTTAAAAAATTCTTGAATTTAGTATGCCAATAATTTAATGATATCAAAGAGAATGAGCAATAATATCTTCGTTGCTTATTATTTTGTCCTTAAAATTTCTATATGTATTTTCATTATTTTATTTAATCTTCTATAACATTTAATTATGTCCTATTGATTACATATAAAAGTCTTATAACTTTTTTGTTTTATCAAATGAATTGTTAGAGATACTTCATTACTCTTGTTTTGTGTTCTACAACGGTCCAAAATTTATATTATTTCATTATTAGTCTAATATCACGCTGATTTCATATAACATCTTAAAAAATTGTTGCTTTGTTACAATTTTTTTTTTTATAATTTCTTTTTGTTATCTTACATATAAATGACATATTGATTTTTGCATGTGATTTACCTTTTTTAAATCTGTTTTTTTTTTTTTTTTTTTATGTCCGGAGTCTGTAGATTAATGTTGTTGCCCCCAATTTTGGCTCTAACCTCTAGGCATGCAAAATGCATGATCTGTTCTTTCTTAGTTTAGTTGAAGGTAAGATGAATAGGTAATTTTATCTAAGGGGAATTATTCTATCAATTTCTCTAATTACAAATGCAGTTGCTGAGCCAACCCTTAAACAACAAGTTATTAGATTAGCTGGTAATTAGAGGACAGCCACTCCTAAACCGTAATGTAATTAAGCAAATTTGAAGCTTAACTGAAAGCAAGCAACAATATTGTAAGCTATCTAAGATAAAAATGCAGTTAAGTATGGTTTTTCGATTAAGGTGCTTTAACTTTTCAGTTAGTATAAGATAAAGTGTTAAAATCTTTCTATAATTGATTGTCTTCGAGTAAAATTTACTATATTTATCTGTTATGTTTTTTAATTGCTTTATATTATGATTCTCAAAATTTTTTTATATATTTAAAAATGATTATGACATTATTATAATATTTAAATATAATAAGTAGTCATCACGTCATCTGGTTCGACCCCAGTCGAACCATCAAACCTCTAACCTCTCATTTTTTCGATTTGTTGTTCGGTCCGATTTTCAAAGCCTTGGTAACAACTCAAAATTTTTGAATTTAATTTAAAAATGAAGAATCTGAAATTAGTATTCTACTGGAGCGTTGTGGTGGTGAGATTATGATGTTGCGATGTTGGCATGCGAACACAACAGCGTCAGAAATTGTTGTCGCGGCATTGAAACCTCTGTTCTACAGTAATTCTTAATTCAGGATAGAGTACTGCGACGCTAAAACGATACACACAAAAATTTATTTATATATATATTTTTCTCTCATTTCTCTCTACTCACTCACGGCAGTACGCCACCAACACTGGGTTGCTGTGGAAGGAGAAATGGAGGGAAAGAGGAGAGAGTAAAGAGAAATCCGGATTTTGGTCGTTGATACTTTTCACCATTTTTATGAAAATTACTCAAATCGTGGTAGGTGTCTGTTATCCAATGTCTGTTTTCAAATATTTTGATTTCAACCATCTGATATCTTTTAAATTAAATTTATTTTATATTTTTTCATGATTTAGTAAATTTCTACAGTGCAACTTTTTATATATTATAGTTTTGATTATTAGGGACATTTTGACTGGTTGATATCATAATTTTATGATGTAAAAGAAAAGTTACTGTATTTTTAAATTTACAATGAATAAATATTTGATATTTTAATATAAGCATATTGGTAATACAAATATTGTGAATGAATATGAGCATGTGATTGAATAATAGTTGATTTATATTACTGTTACAATGTTATGATAGTAGTATGCATGAGAAAAAGTATAAGTTGGTTTTATTGGTGTTAGTTAGAGATTGACTGACCTGTACAGAATGGTGTGTCAATGGACTTTCATTTAAATATTATGATTTGGTGATATACTCAACTGATTCACATGATTCAATGATTAAGAGTTATAAAAAAGTTATTATTAAGTCAATCTTTGTACACTGAGCTAACAGTTACTAATTACTTATTACTGAATATTGAAAAAAATACTATGCAAGCCAGAACTTCTTACTTGTTTAGCATGATTATTGAAACGCATGCTGTTGCACTACTGTTATTGTACTATTTTATTATTCTACTATTTAATGTTACTGTTACTATACTATTTTACTATTACTATCACCAATTTTATGGATGTTGAGACTATTACTGATGATATTGATATCACTGATGGTATTGATACTATTATAGATAATATTATTGCTTTATTGTTACTTTTATTATATTGATTCATTGGTTATTAATTTACTGTTGTTAAGGACAAGATTCTTATATTGAGCAAGTGATACTGAGTATGTGATATACTGATTGGTTACTGATATATAATCATTAAATCTCACGTGTATACTAATTTGATTACACTATATTTTTATAGATTCTGACAGTTTTCATAGATATTTTTGATTCAATGATTTATATGATTTCCTTACTTCTACGATGTATGATTTGAAGAGGATTATTTATTGTTTATTTGATTCGACCTATATACTGATTTACTAATCTATTTATCTACCGATTTAGTAGTTTATTGGTTTATCAATTCTAATATTTGTGTACTGCACTATTTTACTGACTTTCATATCATATTGTTCTATTGTTTTATAGATTTTACCCCGGTTTTAAAAATCGGACCAGACCGGTCGGTTCTATCAGCCTTCATAAACCGTTTAGAATCAAACTGGGCGAAAAACCGTCCAAACGGTGGTCGGACAGGCGAATCGTCTCTGATTATAAAGAACCACCCAGTTAAAAAAAGAGCAGATGTGAGTCGTTGATTTTGGATCCAACGGCTAATTGAGCAAACGCAAAAAATACCCTAATAACATTTGATTCGCTTCAGAAATCCATTTCATTTGCTCGTGTCCCGTTCGTCTCCGGCAGTTCATCTCCTATATTTCATCTCAGGAGGATATATTGAAGTTAGCTTTAGAAGTCCATTTGTTTCCATCTATTCATTGATGTCTACTGCAGTTCTAGCATACAAAAATTTCTTTGGCGATAATTATTTATCTATTTGAGTTCCACAAGCAGAGATGAAAATCTAAATGTTCTCATGCATTTTTTTTTTTTCGCATTTTCCAGTTAAGTGACTGAATTTAAGTACAACTTTTCATTCGGCTCTACGAATTGTTGCTACACATTGAATCGAATCAAACTGAGGTATGCTTTCCTCCCGGTGATAATAACGAATTAGTCGTTTATATTTTGCAGAGTTAGTTGTTACATTATTAATTTATTTTGAGTTGTAAGATATGCTTAATGAATGTCAAATAGTGTCATAGGAATCATATGATGTTAAATTGCTACTGAGGTGAAGCTAATTTTATTAAATTTTTAATAATATTATTATTTATAACGTCATCCAGTTCGACCCCGACTCGACCAGTCGCTCGAATCAGTCAAACTGTGAATCTCTCCTACATCTGGTTCGTTGTCCTGCCCGTTTTTCACAACCTTCGATTTTACTACTATTGGATCTATTTACTATTTCTGCATAAATTCATGATCATAGTGATTGCGATTGTTATGAATTGACTAACAACATACATACTACTTGTGTATCATGTATTGAGTTCAATTGTAGAATTTAGTGATATGCTGAGCTTTTAACTCATTATATGTTGTTTAAATGATCTTTAGGTCAGGAAAATAATTGAGATTGTGGGATTGATCAATTACATGATTCTCCAGGTTGTTTTATTATTTTATTTAATTATTATTTTGTAGTTAATAGCAGATAGATTATATGTGGTGGTTGTGTAACTCTTAACTATTAAATACAATCTTGGAGTATGAATATATATATATATTATATATATATATATATATATATATATATATATATATATATATATATATATATATATATATATATATATATATATATATATATATATATATTGATTGATATATTATTTTTATCACTACTTATATTATTAATAAAATAAATTAGATAACTTTGGTGGTCTTTCAAATTTGATTACAAGGCATTACAATTTGCCCCTGAGGCAACTTTAATGGAGTAGGTTTAGGCAAGTACGCTTGGGTAAGTACAATTGAGTTAGTCAATCAGCAAGTGCTGAGAAGAAGGGATATGTGACTGGACGAATGGTTAAGTATGCTAGCAACTTATGTTGAAGGTCTTGGATCACGTTAAAAGAGAGAAGGCAAGTGAGTTGTTGTTCCGGGAAAATGAGAGATATAGATCAGATGGTCACACCAAGATGAATCGAGAGCCATGTGAGGAGGGCCTTTTTTATAGTTGAGCTTAATGTGCATGAGTAAGGATGCCTACTCTGGGAGAGAGTGTGCGATCATGATGGATGCCTTCTCATGTGGTAGGTGACGAGTTGCTTGAAAGTTGAATTATTTCACTATGAGGGATGACTTCCCTTAGGATGCTTGGGTGAGTAGAACTTGTTGATCATTTGGGAGAGTTCTCTTATACATTCCAAATGAGTAGCTAGCTCCATTTGATTATTGAGCATGCTCTTCTATTGGCCACACTAAGGATGAGTTCCTTCATCGTGCTTGTCGACCATCAATTAGACACCTGTGAAGGTATATGAGAGTATATAATTAGTTCCCCAATTCACTTGAAACTTCGGTACCCAAGTGCAAAAAGGATATGTGAATGAAAGAATGATGAGTATATAATATGACAACTATATAAATAATAAGAAAGTAAATGTGAATTTACTACCCTGTTTACTATAGTCTTGATAACAGTGTTGACTGATGTGTCTGCACCTTCTTCTTAAACTCTATTAAGTGGCTATTTGTTGGAGGTTTTTAACTTTTCAAAACCTTCGAAGGATGTTATTTGAAATATGAGTGCATTATAGATTAGCCTTGCAGTTTTTTAATAAAAAAGAAATTAGGTGGCTTAGCTCTGGCAAGTGTTAAGAGAGCAAAAAGGCAACATTTTGCCTAGGCAAGGTTGAAGAGCTTTGGCTATATCGAAGGACTTTTTGACGAGTAAGAAAGATAGAGAGTAAAAACATACCATCCGAGGGTCTTCTCACCATCCCTCTTGCAAAAACGATGAAGATTAAACGTGAGGTGGCGACAACAAGGACAATCCAGCCTACTGGGACTATGTCGACTAGTGAATTAGCTGTGCTAGAGTAGATGAACAACATACCGAGATGTCGACCTTTTTTTATTTGTATGGAGTCCAACTTAATTTGAGGTTGCCAAGGTGACTCCATCTATAATGGAATGTGGCAGAGCCAATAAAAAAAGTAGCCTCCATTGAGGTTGGGGTGACTACCTAAGCGGCTAAGTAGGAATCTTCAGTGGGTACAAGTAAGGAAAAAAAAAAGACAATTTTAAATATTTGAAGACATTCCTATCAAAAAGGAAGATGACTACTATAAGAGAGCATGAAATTTATATTTCCTCGAGCAAGTTGTTGGGACACCTGTCGAGCGACTCAAAGTTAACATATTTGAACCGATGGGTGCTTGAGTTGGACACGAACGTGACTTTCCTGCACGACCATCTCTTCATAGTTCCCTTGAGATTTTTAAATAAAGAATCTTTTCAATAACTATCCAATGTTAATTACAAGGGCATCGCTTATGTAAGAAGTCCATGCTACAAAGCCTTCAGAAGTGTTGGAGCTTGCTAGGACCAATGTACATGTGAAGAGAAAGGCAACCAAGTTAGGAACAATGATAAAAGCTGAGTATGGCACAACTGTAGTAGCTAAGTAGGGTACAATAGTGGTGGTTGATAAGGAGGTGGAGCATGAGTGCACGACTTCAAATGAGAAGGCCTATAACTCGCTATCCATAAGTAGATCCAGTGACGTCATTCCTCGAAATTGGCCGATCACATTGGAGGTGGCGGCATGGTGACTTAACATTTTGGAGAAGATGAATCTCTAAGGTGTTGGGAAAGGCAAGTAGCTTGAGTAGAGATGTGGCCTTGGCCAAAGGGAGTCGAGGAGATGAGAAAGAAGCTCATGTCTGTGAGTATAAAGGAGGAGCTCCTGCACCCAAGTAAAGGTGAACTCATTCATTATGGGTGGATAGTTCCTATTGGTTTATTTAAAGAACTTGGTGGCATTGCTACTAGAAATGGCAGATGGCCCTGTAAATAAACTTCTTTAGGGTGGCTAGTAGCTTAACACCACTTTTTTGGTTCCATTTTATTTTACTTTAAGTTGTGTTGATGAGTCGTTCGTATAAATCATATGCTTAATAAAATTTCTTTATTTGAACGACTTTTTTTAATTTAAATATACTCTTTTTCTATGTGACGAGCAATCTCTTCTTCCATGTTCCATGTTAGGGAGAGTACTATTTGAACTTGTTGCAATGGAAAAATTATTAGGTGCGGAGTGCAGACGGGGTGAGAATCGTCCGCACAGATACAGGGTACCGAGCGGTACCGAGTGGTACCGAGTGGTACCGAATGGTACCGAGCGCGGTTTTATACTAGTGTGCGGACAGTTCTCCCGTCCGCACTCCGCACCTAATAATTTCTCGTTGCAATGAGTGCTTTAGCACGGTTATTACGACGTGTAATCGTGTGCACTCCAAGCAGTGAGTGAAATACTTCGCATATTTTTTGAGATTTGCATTTTACATTATTGTAGTGAATTAGTTCATGTTAGCGCTTAATGAGTTGTGTTTGTTTGAGGCAATTTATCATAGTTTGACAACCTCACATTGCATCGATTTTCATGATGGCTCAAGTGGCGAGTGAACCTCGGGCAAGTTCGCATTTGGCTAATGTTGATGACTACTTAATTAGGCGAGTAGACAAACAACTGTCAAATATATAGATTGAGCATTTAATGCAAATATAATTGGTGTCTCAAAATCTATGTCATGATTTTCTTTTATAAATACCCCTTGAGAGGGCAAACAAGTGTGTGAGTTAATGCAAAATTTCTTTTCTACTTCCCCTCTTCTCCCATGGTGAGTTTTCATGACTAGTCATGGTAAATATGCCAATGCTTCAAGGACTAAGCCAAAAACAATCCTCGCTAATTTACTTTGTGTATTGCTTCTCCAATGTGAGCTTATCAGTGTGAGGGGACAGTCAAATATATCTATTTTATAATGAGGGAATTTTACATCCCTGGCAACCACTTCCAGAGGCGCATGAGATTACCATCCTGGCATGAGTTTGTTGAAATCTTGACGTTCTGTGGAGTAATACTCGTCAAGAGATTATTCTGTGAAGATACTGGACGGGAGAACCATCCGATACCGCATGGTACTGAGCGGTACCGACCGAGCATAGTACACTTTTAGGGTGACGTGGTACATTCTTATTGGTCTCTGGATGACGTTCAGATTCTGCACAGAATAATTTGTCCATACTCGCTTATATCATGCCTAATTCTGAGTCGAGTACCTCCATGAATAAAAACTTTGGTGTTCGTTGAAACTATATCTCCACATCTCCATTACCAAAGCCTTCAAGGATGGTTGAATTCAGTTTTCCTCCATCATGTTGAAGACTACAGGATTGGCAAACAAAATTTATGACTACAGGATTGGCAAAAAAAAAAAAAACATCTTTGTGAGCGTTTAGAGCGAGGCGACAACCAAGAGGAGGCGACCAGCCTTGCACCAAGAGGAATCAAGTGGATGATGTTGCTTTCAATAAATTTGCTAAGAAAGCAATTTTATATTATTTCTATCATTAATATCCTAATAAAGAATTTAATTATAGTTTGTTCAATAATTCTTAATAAATGTTTAACAAATGGGCTATTTCATTTGATTCATTATATTTTATTAAACTTTCTTCATTAAATTAATTAGATACTAATTAGGATTATATGCTTAAATATTTTACACTTAAAAAATTTGATCATAATTTTGATTCTATTAAATTATTTACATCATTTTTCACATATACTATCCCATCAATTTTATATTTATACACAATATTTTTGAAATTGTTGGAGTAGCTCTAGCGCCATAGGATTAGAGAGTCATCTTAAATGACTTTATCACATAAATCATATGCCTTTTGATGCCTCAATTAGGAGAGTAGATCTATTAGATCCAACTTATCTTAAGAAAAATTGAAGTAGATCTAAAAAGGCTCTTCGTTTGGGACGGCTTTTTTATTTCTTAAAGTAATTTTTTAACATAAAAATTTTAATTTTTATATTAAAAAATTGCTTTAAGCAGTTAAAAAGCCATCCCAAATGAAGCCTTAGGCTACATTTGTAAAAGCTTTCTAATACAAAGATTTTTAGTTTAAAATATTTTTTACTAAAAAATTGCTTTAAAAAATAATAATAAACTCATCCCAAACAAAACCTTAATTAGAAAATATTATTAATGATATTTTGTATTAGATTTATTGAAGCCTTAACTCTTAATAGAATCAATGGATTAAAAAAAAAAGATTCATATAACCGGTCCCATATAGCGGGATAAAAATTTCATGTTATTATAATATTTATGAAACTCACATATGTCATTCCTTCATGATTTAAATATTGAATGGATTCCCATATCCATTTTGTATTAGATTTGCACTTGATTAGTAGCGTATTTGCAGAACAAACTACACAAGAGAAAGAGAAAGAGAAATTGAATAATGAATTCCATTGTTAGAGAAACTTCTACAATTATTCTGTGTAATATACAAGTTGAAGATGCACAAAGAGGTGAAGTACAGTAGGAGTAGCAGCTTACTCAGGGTAAAGAAAATGGCAAAAAGAAACATTATGTACAATTTCAGCTGAAGAGATCGATGAAGAGATTGAATAATCAAATAATTAAAGAACGAATAAAGGAAAAAATGGGAAGAATCTCCACACAGAAACTTACTTGATCGCTATATCTCAATCTTTGAAGCAGATAAAGGCAGAGTATTAAAGATTGGAATTCTGGTCTTCGCTACTCTTTGTGATTAGATCATAGTTGATTGAAGCAAGCTGAGACAAATTCTGTGCACAGTGTTCAGAAGTCAGTAGTTGCACAATATTTTTGTATTCTTATTCAGTTTGATTTAATTAGGGAACTAAATGATATCCAGTTCCAGGTCGAAAAAGAATTAAACCTATATAAACTGGCTTGGAATTAGCTCATGGTTCGAATTGATTCAATTTTGAGCCAATTTGGATTGAATCGATTTGATTGAGCTAGCTTGAATTTGAATAGAGCTAGCACAAAATCATTAGTTTTTTTTTTTTTGAAAATATTTAATATGTATATATGTAAATTTATAATACTCATATACTTTTTATATATATATATATATATATATATATATATATATATATATATATATATATATATATATATATATATATATATATTGCATATATGAATATATTAAAATTTAAAATTATACATGCATTTATATTTTGTGCCGATTTCGAGCTAGCTTGATCTGGTCCACAACCTACTTGGAGTTGGCTCGAAGATCCAGCATAAGACAATTTTGGATCGTAGCTCAGCTCATTTGGCTCAATCTAAGGTTTTGCTTGGGACAACTTTCTCATTGCTTTCTAAAATAACTTTTTTTATATATATATATATATATATATATATATATATTGAAAAATATTAGTTTTATTATATATATAAATAATAAGAAAGCTGTCATGAATGAAGTCCAAGTCAAAAATCAAATCAATTTGTAGCGATTGCCAATCTTTTAAGTTAAAATCTCAATCTTAATTATAATCACATTATGCCTAAATAAATAAGAAGAAGAACAATGTAGATTGTATATACAATTTGACAGATCTAACCTTGAATGAGAAGTTGCTGAATGAATACTTCACCTCCTGGTCTCGTGAACCAATGTCAGCCATACTTCCAAATTCATCGTCCTGTTCGAAAATCAATCAAAATCATGAGCGAGGGAACATATAAAGATAAAAAAATAAAAAATAGACAAAATAAATTTACATCATCTTCTTCACAACTGTCTGGTGTAGTACAATCACTTGCACTTCCTGCATCAGAATAGTCATAAATATCATTTGATGCTGTATGAATTTGAGCATCCTCTGAATTCCACGCATGGCGACTCTCAAAATAACTAGTGTCTTCATCATCCTGTGTTGAGGGAATAAATGCAGCCTGAAAAAAAAAAAAAAAAAACTTATATACATAAATTGATACCTGATATATAAATGTTAATAATATTTAGTGGTAAATAGTGGTGAGCCAAATCACCTTCTGTCTTGCAAGCATATCCCAGTTTATGTCTTTGAAGAAGGCATGCGCCTTTACCTCTCCTGCACCAGTGGCTCCAACTCTTTGAAGCGGATTCTGAATAAGCAGCCTGAACAAAATACAAAAAATAGTATTTGCAGCTTGAACAGTAAGTCAGTATTTACAGCTCCAAAACCAATGTTGTAAAATTATATAAAATCATGAGGGAAAAGAATAAATAAGGTAAAGCTTTTGAAGAATAATGGAGCTACACAGATCGTACTTGTTAATTAAGTCATAGGCTTCATGGCTCATCTCCTCGGGTATTTGTGGCCATGGTATGTCTCGATTCATAATATTATCAAAAATTTTTCTGCAGTTGAAACATTTGTAGAAATGGATCATTAGAGAATCTTCCATTAAAAGGGCCAATCCATGATTGCTTTATAAATAAAGTTCTTAATACAAATTTTTTTAGTATTAAAAGAATTCTGAAATATCATAGTTAAAAAAGGGCATAACCCCAGTATATTATGCCCCTGTTAAAAGGATAAGGTTCAATTGGAAGCCCGTCTCAAAGCTCGTCTCAATGTAATTTTAAAAAAGTTGATAAGGCATAAGCCTCACGTTTGTCATATGAGACTTACGCCTTTGTGGGCGTTAGGCGTTCCTCAGTGCAATTTTAGCCCAATTTTTAAGAAGCATAAACCTCGACACGCCTCAGCGGAAATTTAGCCCACTTTTGAAGCAGCATAAACCTCAACAATTAGAGTTTAGGTAATTTTAAAATTTTAGTTTACTTTTTATATATTAAATTAAACATATTTGTCATACCAAAATCAAATCAAACTTAAAAAAAACCGCACGATCTTAAACTCGCAATCACAGGACCCTCACACCTGCATCACATGTAGTTGTATTGCCGTTGTTGCTACATTACTACCGTTGTTACACCATTGCTACTTCTCCTCTACTTGACCAAGAGCAAATATATCCACTATATTGAAGATTGCAAATACATCTAAATATTCATGAATGCATAAAGATGGACTTTTAGATATCTGTTGACCTCATTTTTGTATGAGGTCACATTTAACCCCTTTGAGATCAAATCACTCGGTTCAATCAACTTTAACCCAATCAAATCCTTCAAAACTTTGACCCTACCCCGTCTCACGCCCTAGATACGTCCCATCCATGGGTGAGTTAAAACCAAATGACTTTGACCAAGTCAAACCTTAAGTATTTGGTCAAAGCCACCAAATCGTTAATTACTAATTTGAATCCCAAATACATTGCTCCAAAGCTTTGAAGCCACACCAAATAACTTTCTACCTCCCCCAATGCCATCTCAGCCTCTTTTGACCCGTTGACTGACCAAAACAGTCAACTCTAGGCTTCAAATCACCTATTTACATCCTAAAGCTCACTTAGAGCTCTTTTAACCAAGCTCAGGGCTTGGTTTATAGCTTTAAATGGAAATAGCCCCCCCACTCACCAAAAGTCCATCCAATGGAAGTAAGGCCGTTCCAGCCTTTGGGGCAGCCTTCCAACGGTTTTGGACAGGTGTTGGGCATCTAGGGGGGAACTCTGATGCATCACAAACATCCAAGATAGCCCAGATTGTTTGAATAAAGAAAAACAAATTAGTTAACAAGAGGACATTACTTTTGATCAAGAGACACTCTCAATTTCCTTCAAGGATCGGGAGAGTAAATCCTCCGTTCGAAACAACTCTCCAGCCTCGTAGTGGTTGGTCTAAGCATTTTTGGGCGTGGAATTGTGCTAGGGATCTACACTTGGACAGTCTACAAGCTCAACCGTTTGAAGACTTTAAAGATCAACCGGTATAATACCTCAGAAACTTTAGATCTAGCTCACAATAGATAGGTTGTTTTAGCTTTATACCCAATGTTTTTAGGCCAAATGAACGTGCCCCCATTGTTCCCGCTCATGTGCTTGACTTGGATTCAAAATTTTGAATGTTTTGATCGGCTGGACCGAAAGAACGAACCAAAAAGAGGGAGAACGAGCTCAGTATTGCTCAGTACCGAGCAATACCGAGCATCCTTGAGCTCAGTATTGCTCAATACCGAGTATCCTCGAGCTCAGTACCGAGCAATACCGAGCATCTTTGAGCTCAGTATTGCTCAGTATCGAGTAATACCGAGCAATATCGAGCTTTTTGAGCTCAGTAGTGCTCAGTACCGAGCAATATCGAGCTTCTTTGAGCTCCCTATTGCCCAATACCGAGTAACCTCGAGCTCAGTATTGCTCAGTACCGAGCATCCACGAGCTCAGTATAGCTCAGTACCGAGCAGTACCGAGCCCGTGCCTCGTTCCAGCCGTGTGACCCACATGTCTTCCGTTAGGTCCACACCGTTATCTCCTTTATCCATTTATTTAAATAGATTTTAAAGTTTTTTTTCTTAAATATAATAAATTGTGTGATTTGTTTGAAAATTATTTTGAACTATTTTAAATTTTCTAGAATTCCTAAGATCAATCTATTTTAATGTATAAAATTAAATTTTAAAATTATATTTTATTAAACCTCAAGAGTTTTGAGTGGGGTCTTTAAAAATCTTAAAAAACATGAGTTGGCAAAGCATTTTGGTAAAAACAATGGGGGATGGCTAGTGGGCAAAGGTATTTTTTTCCACTAACTTAGCATTTAATACAATTATCTATGATGCACGGACACAGACACGGCGACACAGACACGACACGCGACACGGACATGGGACACGTTTTTCGGTTTTTTTTTGAAAATATAGGACACGGGTAGGAGAAGTGTCGGGGGTGGATTTTTATGAAATAAGGAGTACTTCCATATGAAAGGGGGTTAGTGACTTTGACTTAATCCTAGAGACATCTTAAGAGAAAATATATAAGTTAGAAGGATTTGGTAAGGAAAAATTATATTTGGTTTAAAGCGGGTTGCCGTAGAATCTATTTAATATTTTAAAAAAATTAGAAGATTTTATAGAAAATTTCAAATCAATCAAACTCAGTGGCTAATGACTCTAATTAAAATCTAGTATTTTCTAAGAATTTCAAATCCCCAAAATTTGGTCAAAGTCAAAAAGTCAACATTTTGGTCAACCTTAGGTCAAATCTAGGCTAAAACTTTTAAAAATTCTAACTTTTAGTAGAAAACTCCAAATTGAATGTGCCACCTGTCTAACAACTCATAATTAGACCTAGTATTTATTAAAAATCTAAGATCTCTTAAATTCCCTCTAATTTGAAAAATCAAATTTTGACCCCTTAGTTAACACATCCGGATAATCTCTTAAAACCCATTAATTCTTTCAAAATCCAGAATTTTCTAAGTAGGTTAATAAAATTCTCAACCCATATTTTAAAATCAGTAATCAAACCTCTGTAATATTAATCCACCCCTCTTAATTTCAACCAACTTAAATTAATTTAATCAACCCTGATTACTACTAGGTAACCCAGGCCTACGAGGCTATTAGCTTAGCCCAAAGGAAGGTGAAATGAACTTCATGGCCTCGGTGTAAAACAAAGGTAGTAGTCAATTAACCTTTAAAATCTATTTAAATAAATTCTTAAGGTATCAATATTTAAACTCTAACTTAAATTTCCCTTTAAGCCTTAACAAATTAAAATACTAGATAACTCTAACAAATCATCCAACCTAGGATCTACCCCAGCCACACGACCTTTTACACACACTTTAGATGGTTTGCTAGGACAACCAACTCTAGATCTAGGTTAGGCCGGTGTTTACTTTACTGCTGTGTGCCAGATGTTTCGTGATTTTACTGCATGTTGTGGATGAAATTGCTTTGCTATGTCTGCTTACTTTTTTTTACTGCACTCTGTGATTGAATGATGTGTTTGACGACTAGATTACCCCTAGGATATGCACGATCTGGGATGTTCACACAGTTTTTTCTGCAGGTGGCCACGCTCATGTAGGGCAATAAAAAGGGGGCTAAGTCAATAAAAAAATTCAATTATTATAAATGCTTGCACAGGTGCTTCAATTGCTAAAGCCCCCAAATAATAAAAAGAGTGTGGCCAGTGTGTTTATCTACTTTTCTGCACATATAGAACTGCTTGGGAATATTTTGATTTATTAACTGCTTAGGATAATCCTACAGGAGAGTCTAGAATTTTATTTCATATTAAATGTAATTTGTGCAAATGTTAAGTGTTGTGAAAGTAGAGTTTTGAATTGGGATACATAGGTTCAAAGCTTGGACTTCAAAGAGAAAAGGACACCCCTTAGGGGAGTAGCCCTTTTCTATTTGGAGATTCAAATTTGGATCATTTCTTCCTTACCCAAAGAGGAAAGAGTGGCCTTCCCTTCAAAGGAAGCGCCCTCTTATCCATTTGGGTAGAATACTACGAAGAATCCAAGGAGCCTGAAGAAAAGTAGTCCGAAGGAGAACAAGATTGAAGATTTGAAGACAAAAAGTATCCAACTCAAAACCACTTGCGTCACTACTAGGTTTAGAATCCGGGTTGTTGTCAGTAGTGCCCGACCACTTTATTTCTTGACTCTGTTAATAACTGCTCAATTTTGACCCATTCCCTTTTGAGATTCCAAAATTCATATCTTTTTTTATATCACTCCTAGAAAATCTAACAAAAATTTGCCACTATTTTAATCGAGAGTTTTCGTAGGGGACTTTGTCTCCCTTATGATGTAATTAACTACGAGGGCTTGCGCTCGTAGGAGATTTAGAACAACAGACACCTGATTTTAAAAATTGATTTTTTAAAATTCAATTGGATTTATTTGGGAAAACTTAAAATACTAGTGATCGTTATTATCATATTCATAGAATTATCATCGAATGGTATTTTCTCCCTTTAGGGAGATATATCTTTCCTTGATAAAGCTTTAAATATGAACTTAACGATCACACTTCTTGATTGTTGTAGCTAGATATTTAGTTGAACCTCATCCTAGCCCTTCGGGGCCATACAAAGTTCTCTTTAGCATCCGGTCATAATACTCAAGATGAGATTCATAATTCTAAATCTGAACACCATTATGAAATTCTTTTTTCACCTTTCGAGGTGATATACTCTTTCTAACGAGATGATTCGATTTTAGAATTAGAATTTAACTTCAACTCCCAAAGAAAACCAAGCTTTGAAAAATCCGCTTTTAAAATTCCACCAACAATATCCACTGAATAAAAATCTTAGTGTGACATCCAAACAAACTTTTGAAGATCCACTACACGAAAATTTTAGAGTGACATCCAAATAAACCTCTGGAGATCCACAAGGTTAATCAACATACAATAAATATGGTTCGCTCTAGACACGAACCACATTTGTTGGGGGGGGGGGGGGGGGGGGCATTTGTTGACCTATATACAAAAAACAAAAGAGAGGAATGCAGAAATCATATGTACCCATCGGATCCATGATTTCAGCCAAAATCTTGCTCAAATCCCACTGATTCAACGCCGTTTGAGTCGCATCCTGCGATTTGTGCTCAGAATTGGCCTTGATCGCTGCTCTTCGACGTCTTTAAAAGCCGACCGAATGAAGCCATCGCTGGCTTGTTCGCTACTTCTCTTCCTTCCGCTCCAACTGCCGAACTCATCCTAACGCCTCTTCCTTCTTCCCTCTAGCTCTCCCACACTCCAACTCCCTATAGCCGATCGAAACCCCCCATCTCCACATCCCGAGCTCCAACGCTACACCAAGCCCTACCCGATCCACAGAGTGAGAGAGAGAGAGAGAGTGAGTGAGAGAGAGAGAGACCTAACTTCCTCCTCTGACATTCTCTTCCTTCAGGATGGGAAGTCACGCCATTTCGATTGGAAGTAGCGACTAGAGCTCGCTTTGAAGGTAACTCTCTCCCTTTCACACATTGTTTTAGCCAAATCCAATAAAGCCGCCGAACTAGAGAGAGAGGAAAGGAGGAGGTTTTAAGTAATTTTAATTAAAAATTAATTATAATTATAATTATTTATATTAATTATAGTTAATTTTAATTAAAATTATTATAATTAATTAAATTATTTATAATTAATTTTAATTAAAGTTAAATTTAATTAATTACAATGAATTATTAATTAATTAATTTGTTAAAGATTAATTAATATTAATTAGTTCTAATTAATTAGAGTTAAATATAATTAATTATTTTAATTAATTATTAATTATAATTAGTTATAATTAATGTTAAAAAAATATAAATGCAAGTGCCTCCTCTCTTATGCCTCGATATACGTGTCAACACCGCCGACAATCCCGCAAAGGTATAAATTTTTCAAAACTCAGATTTTCAGTCTTGAAGTTCACAGTGGATCGGAAAACCGCCCCTACACGCCTTTATTGCGCGTGGTGAGATAGGACCCCGGTGCGGCACTTACGACAAGGCGGGTAATCATCTAAAAGTCCTATTTAAAGTTCGTGGCGCACCTGAAAACCGCATATACACGCCTTTATTGCACGTGGTGGGATTAGACCCCGATGAGATGCTTACGACGAGGTGGGACTACTCATAAGTACCCTCGAGTGAGGGGGGGAAAGCAAACTGTCTTTTTTAAACTGGTACTGAAGACCTCATACACGCCTTTATTGTGCGTGGTGGGAATGAAGATCACGGCCGCGGTGTTTAAGGACACCTACCATACACGCCTTTATTGCGCGTGGTGGGAAGGACCGGTTTCTCGTAGTTTCCCCTAAACAGGGGAGATGCCGAGAGGCTGCCGAAATTTCGGGTGAACACGAGCCGTACATAGACTTGATTTGCACATCCAATGAACAAAGATTTGGACTTGGACTTGATTGGACCAAATCGACTTAAGTAAACTCAAACTTAAAAAGAGTGTTTGGACTTAAACTCAACAAAGACTACAAAGAACTTGATTTGAACTTGGACTTGGATCGAACTTACACATTGAATTTGACATGGAATAAGCAACGTTAAACCGAACTAGAACTTGATAATTAAATGGAAAATATGGAATGAAATTTAATGTCTAAAATGAGACTTATAATTTGGCGAAAATAATAACTTTAATCATGCAAGCAATGATCAACTAAAGAATGTAATGGCATGCTTGTAATTTGCTATACAAGACTTCCAATTGATATTAAGAAATTATTACTTCAATGGGAGGCAAATGTCACTGAGCAAACTTATCACACATGACTTAAATCATCTTCATATGATAACAAAGGACTTGTCACATTCAACATGGTTCATCTACGAGCGACAATCAAATGAGGGATGACAATCCTAATTACTCAATTAAGCATCAATGGATGATGGATAGTTGAATAAAAGTATATTCTCAAAAGGCATGTCGGCAAGGAAAGATAGCATGAAGTTTTCCGTAAAACCTTCAGTGCACTAAAACAAACATCGACGAACAAATGAACTTATGATACAACTTGCTTGCAAGCAAAGACTAAATGGAAGAAACAATAACAATCATTCATGACATTTGTATCAATCATATGGAAGAGATAGTGATCCAATAGCATAGTACACTGAAAGAAACCACGAAGAACATGATCGGTACTAGTCAGCTCATAGCTAATGATGTCTAGTTCATGACTAATGAAGACTAGTATGCTGATAGGAAACACTTGCGTTCGCAAGTAACCTAACCAAAATCGGCGAACATTCAACAGCAAAACTGCTGTCCACAGCAGGAAAACAGCATAAATATGCTGTTTACAGCAGAAAAACACCAACACCACAAAGAAAGCTGAGAGAAAACTCAAAGAAAAGCTTGTATTTCACTAGAAGATGAATAAAATAGCAAGATACAATTGATCCTCAATTCGAGAGGAGGATCATTCTCTCCCAAATCTCTGGCAACGCCAAGAGCCCAAAGAAAACCTAAATCCACGAGATCTCAAATTTCAGCCAAATTCAAGATACCCAAAACCTAGGAAAATCTACTATTTAATGCATACAATTCAAAAGGAATTTCCTAAACAATCCCTACAATCAATTTCCCTCCTAAAATCCATTCAAAAACCTTCCAAAAACCGGCCGCAAGGCGTGCGTCACGCGCGGCTTCCGCCCAGGCGGAAGCAGTCTCCGCCGTTTTGCGGTTTCGTCCGTGAACCGGTCCCGCCTGGACCGGCTGGACCGGTCTAGTGAGACCGGTCTAACAATACTCCCCTCCCAAAGATCCACCTTGTCCGCAAGGTGGAAAGACGACACCCTCCATTCCTTCTTCATCACAAACAGTAAGAACTTGAAGAGTTCGGTCCTTACACCTGTGCCCCGGCGTATACCTCTTGTCACATCTGAAACAAAGCCCTTTTGCCCTCTTCTCCTGTAATTCTATCTCAGTGAGCTTCTTGAAGTTATCCCCACTCCCTCCTCCTACTGGCTTCTCCCTGGTGATCTCATGATTGTTGACTGATGCAGGTCCCTTTGATGCTAAAAGAGTGGTCGTAGTCTTGTAAGAGCCTCCTGAGCTGCTGCTCCTGGCTCCCTTCTCCAGATTATTCTGATTTTCTACCAGCTGTGTCAACTTCATTGCCTCCTCCAAGTCACTAGGCACCAGAACTTTAACTGCCGCTCGAATCTCTGCCTTCAACCCCTTCATGAAGTTTCCCTCCAATACGTCATCTGATAATCGCTCCACCCTACTAGCCAGGTGCTCGAACCGATCACGGTAGTCTTCTACTGATCCCTCCACCAGAGCAAAGAACTGCACAGAAATCTCCTCCCCGGTCGGTTTGGAAACGTTCTATTATGCAGTTTTTGAATTCCCTCCAGTTCCTGATAGGCTCCCTCCTGTCACGCCACTGATACCACGACAAAGCCTTTCCTTCTAGACACAATCCTGCCGCCGTCAGCTTCTCATCCTCTGTCAACCCATTGACAGCAAAGTAACGCTCCACCTTGTAGATCCAGCCATGACCGTCTTCCCCCTCGAAAACGGGCATCTTCAATTTCCTCACCTTGGGATCTCCCCGGTATCCTCCATAGCCTTCCATTCCCCTCAGAGGAGGCGTTCCCCAATTGTCCCGATCGTCCCTCCGACGAATATACTCTAAACCCCTCTTCATATTCCCCTCTCCTCCCTTCAACATCATCACCCTCGACGCTGAATACCTTCAAATTCAGCACCTCGACGATGACGTTCCTCCCTTCTTCCTTCAAAATCCCCCCCTCGACACTGAATTCTTTCGAATTCAGCACCTCGGCGATGAGATCTCTCTCTCCTCCCACCAAAATCAGCCCCCCTTCTGTCATATCCCATACTCATCTCTTCCCTCGAAAGAGGCTCTAGAGGAGGCATGTCGTTCTCTTCCTCTAGGATCTCCACCTCCGAATTTCTCCTCCCCCGCAAGGGGTTCGGATTTCCTCTCATGCCATGGCCGTCAGCGGTTTCTCTTACTTCCGATGTCGCCGGATTGGTTTTCATCTCAAGTAGTTTCTTCAACATTTCCTCCATTGCGGTAAACTTCCCCTCCAATCTTTCATTGTTGGAGGTGATTTGATTTTGAAGGTTGAAGAATCTTTCCTCCAAATCGGCTTTCAATTGGCTGACTTCGCATTCCAAGACGTCAACCTTCTTTTCGGCCATCTTTCTTCCCCAATGGATCTTCAAGAAAATCACTTCCGGAAGCCAAAAGCTTGCTGAAAAATCAAGATTTCAGCCGCCTAAGGTCCCAAAAACGACGCTCTGATACCAATTTGATAGGAAACACTTGCGTTCGCAAGTAACCTAACCAAAATCGGCGAATATTCAACAGCAAAACTGCTGTCCACAGCAGGAAAACAGCATAAATATGCTGTTTACAGCAGAAAAACACCAACACCACAAGGAAATCTGAGAGAAAACTCAAAGAAAAGCTTGTATTTCACTAGAAGATGAATAAAATAGCAAGATACAATTGATCCTCAATTCGAGAGGAGGATCGTTCTCTCCCCAAATCTCTGGCAACGCCAAGAGCCCAAAGAAAACCTAAATCCACGAGATCTCAAATTTCAGCCAAATTCAAGATACTCAAAACCTAGGAAAAATCTACTATTTAATGCATACAATTCAAAAGGAATTTCCTAAACAATCCCTACAATCAATTTCCCTCCTAAAAATCCATTCAAAAACCTTCCAAAAACCAGCCGAAAGGCGTGCGTCACGCGCGGCTTCCGCTCAGGCGGAAGCAGTCTCCGCCGTTTTGCGGTTTCGTCCGTGAACCGGTCCCGCCTGGACCGGCTGGACCGGTCCAGTGGACCGGTCTAACATATGCTAACAAGTTCAATGACCTGCACATAGTCAATGATGATAGATGCATGTAATAAAAGTGGTCATTCCTCAATATGGATGCAACAATCTATCTGCAAATAAAGGCGAAAGGTACATAACAAATGCAAATACCTACGATCCCTTACAGTAGATCCGCTATATGCATCACATGTCATTTGTGGACAAATATGAAAGGGACTACAACAAACACAAGCTTCTACAAATCGTTGTAGGAGACCTGCCTTATGTACTAGATGCCATTCACGAGCCAAATGTCTAAGGACTACAACAACTACATCGACCACAAGGACACATGATAAGTGCAATGTCATTTCTATCATCACTAACAATTTAACTCCAATAAGTGATCATATCAGTTAATCGAAGAGCTTATATGAAGAAGGTTGAAGCTTTACAAGGAAAGCCATTAGTGGATGTGATCGCAGGTCATACAAAGAAGATAGTAATATGCCAAAAGAATATGCTTGGGAAGAGTATACTGAATATGACTTGTTCGCAGTCAACACCAAATGGTTACAATAAATGCGAGTGCCTACAAGTTGTTGTGAGAAGCTCGCCATATACAAATATAGAAGATTAGTGATAAATGCAGATACCTATATGTTAGAGCATAGGACCCGTTATACATTCAGCTGTGGTTTGAGAGCAAGCATGAAAGAACTATAGAGAATGCAAGTATCTACGAGCAACCATAAGAGTACTCACATGCAATTATAGAAGCTTTTCATATGTACAAAAGTTCACACCCAGAACATGCAAAAGGCAACGAGGGATACGACGCCAACATAAAGAATCTCCTGAGCGAATAGGAGTTTGTACAAGGGTCCAATGACACTGCAAGGTATTCATACCACGATCAACATGTCAGTTGTAATCATGAGGATTTGATATGCAGTGAAAACGATGATGCGATACATCCAGATGTGTTCAAGTGAATATCAACACACCACACATTATGCCCACTAGAGGTAATAATCAGCATTTGACAAATGACTGTTAAAGATTAATGTAAAGTTTGAAGACCCAAACTCACAATCATAAGCAGGAAGTACACTTGCTATTCCAAACAATCCCAAGGGTTGCAACAATCATTTCTAGAATAAATGTTTCACATGGTCTTCCTGGATATTTTGATGTGCCTTCAATTTTTGCAATAGTTAGTTCAAGACTGTGGCCACTAGTTTCGAAGTACAGAGCATCTGAAAGGACGCAATCATCCAAGGTTGAAATGATTGATTCTTTATTTAAGCCGATAATAGGAAATGATAATAATGGCACGATCAAATTATTATAAAGTGAATGAATCTCAATTCAACCAGGTCCTGAACATTAATTTGGATAAGATTATTGAGGCTTGCAAGTTCCTCGATGAATAGTGGTCGTCCATCCACCATACTATCCACAAGTAAATGCTGAAAAGTCTAAGATAAAATGAACTTCTACGAGTCGCCGTAGAAGACTCGTCAAATGTACAAAGTCTCCCCCGCACATGTACTATTATATGTATACATATAGGTACACATGGGGTATATGCAATCATAAAACCCGTATGGACCCCGACAAGCGTGTTATGGGTATACACGTGACGTCAAGGGATGCTGCGTGGGGTAAATGATGAATCCAAGTTCGAACTCGATCCTTCTCAATACGGTTCGAACCATTAAATAACTATGCGGTAATGAGGATGACCAGAGTATTTATTTTATACATTCATATTAGGCCTTCAAGGCCCTTTATAAGAAATATTCATCGATAAAATCATACACCCACATGGACCTCGACGAGCACGTTATGGGGATACACGTGATGTTAAGGGATACTACGTCGGTCAATAAATTTGAACCCGATCCTCCTAAGTAGGTAAGTAGGAGTCGACAAGGTTCAACAAATAATTATAAAATGCCCCAAAACACCCGCATGGACCCCGACAAGCGTATTGTTGGTACACTATAAGGGTAGATAGTAGTCGACACGACTCGAACCATCAAATAAATATGCAGTCGTGAGGGCGACCGGGATATTTATTTTTATATATTCATATTAGACCTTCAAAGCCTATAATTTTAAGAAATTCGCTCACAAGGCATAAAGCCCTATGAAACTCGATTCTTTGTCGACAACTCGACAAGATTCAAAACATAAATATTTTCAAATGACCCCAAACACCCCGATGAGAGCCGTGTTAAATGCAAATCTCAACCGGAGGGTTTGACTCCAAATACTTTCAAATGCCACTCCAAGTGCCCCGAAAATCCAAAATTTCAAAGATCATAAAAAATCCAAAAATTAAAAAAATATTTAATATTTAAATCCAACCACAAAACACTTAAAGCAAAATTCATCCACCCACACTTCGCAACAGTTTGCCAAGGTGGACAAATATGAAGATTACTTCAGCTCACATAGAGCTAATGCCTAGTCGAAAATATCACTAAGATCATTCTCAAATAATCTCCTGCCAGTAAGGACGTGGTACGTGTCCTCTGACTAGCGGTTTTGCCGCCAAATGGCAACGCAGAATAAACGGTTATGACCCGGGGCCCTCTGAACCGAGTGGTTTTGCCGCCAAATGGCACCACGAAATAGTGGTTATGGCCAGAGCCAATACGTACCTTAGTGATATCAGATCCTTGAGATATGAATAAATAGGATATGATCGATAGGTCATAAAGCCCTATATTAGCTAAGGTGGATTCAAATTTGTCCCCTTAGACAAATACTTGCCTCAGGTCTACAAGGTCTCCTTGGATGAAGCAACACATGGATGCCGACAAGGATCCTTCTGTCAGGTTAGGTCGACTACCTCCTCTCTGACTAAGTAGACCAGGGACCATGATGGCCCGGGACGACGGAACAATGGGATCTTGATCGGGTCCATCATCCATTCCCCCACCATCCGCTTTAAGTGCAAGATGGTGAAAATTTTTATTTTAAATATAAAATGTTCAAACTTCTAATATCCAAACCCATGTTGTTACTATATGCCAGATAATACGTATTTCTACATATCTGATTGACGACTAGCCTTAATCGAAAGTTCTCTCTCATGATTGGGAGGGGTAATTAACTATAGGGGCTTGCGCCTATAGGAAACCAGAACTCAGATCATAAAGTCTTGGCAAAATGAGGGTGAAATCTCTGGGTAGTGTCTTATCTACAAACCTATCTGCCTTCCAAAATTTATCCCGGAACTTAATTCGTTAAAACTCCCCTGAAGAAAAAAAGCAACGCGGGCGGAGGCCGGGGCCGAAATTTTCGGAGCCCACACTTACCCTTACAAGTATTTTATTCCCCACCCAATTCTCTAGAGTTCGAACAGAGAGCAGGCGTAGCTGGGAGACGGAAACAAGGCAGTGAGCTGGGAAGAAATTTCAGAAAACAGAACAGAAAACAAAAAGGTACGGGAAAAATCAATTAAGGGTTGTAGTTGTTTGCTGAAATCAGTATTACTGGAATTCAGTGAAGAAATAAAGAGTATTGCTGGAATTCAGTAAGGAAATAGAGAGGAAAGAGCGGCTGTTTGCTGAATTCAGCGGTGGCTATTTGCTGATTTTTAAAAGAGAAAAAAAAAAGAAAGAGACGTAGGGAAAGAGGTTTAGGAGAGAAAAGGAAATTTAGAGTTGAATGAAGAGTGCAACTGAGGTAAATTTTGTAAAATTTTCATATTTCCTGCATTTTAATTGCAAACATGTACAAATAAAGAAATGTATGCTTTAGGTTAAACAGAAAAAAAAAAGGCAGGGTATTGTAGGAGAATAAATTCATAATGAGGTGTGAGATATAGAATTTGTAGTGTAGAAAATAAGAACATTTTTATATACTAATGTAATTTGTGGTAGCAATTATTTTATATTAAGCATGTTTTATTACTGGTGCAATTGATATAATTAGTGGTTATTTGAATTCGTTGATAAACACTACTACTGAAATGAGATTCTACAAAATGACAAGTCATATGTAAGTTATAAACATCTGAATGTTTATGAAAAATAAATGAGACAAGTCATATATGGAGGATAGACTCACACAAGTAAAGGCGAAAGACCTTACAAGGTAAGTGATGTGATACATGCTTGGAGTTACAAAAGATTAATAAGAGAATTTAATAGATGTTCACCTTTATAAAAGTTATGCGTCAATTCAAAGTAAGTTACAAGAATTCGCGGTCTTCCACTTGCTTAGGCAAAGAAATGCATGAAGAATAACCAAGACACTCTCAATCAAATACAAAGGCGAAGTAATGTAAAAGCTTGTAACACAAATCCAAAAAATAATAATGAGATGTTCACCTTGAGGATCTACTCTCTCTCTATGGATCTAGGTTGAGCGGAGGAAGATCTTCCACACTAGAAATGAAGTGACCACTAGGAAGGACGAGACGAGGAACGTCGTTGTTGGGAAGGTAGCCGGAGATGGAGGCGGCACGGAACGTCCAATGAGGTACCACGGGGTCCTTGGTCGTTGAAGCTCAATGGTACCGGCAAGGCAATACACAATCCGGTTGACGTAGCGTTCAACAGTGACGTTGTACTCCCAATCCGGTTCGTAGAAAGGGGAGAGAAAAATGTCGATCTCCCCTTGCTCGTTGTATGCGAAACCGTGATCAATTTCCGGATCTGCCATGCATCCTTTCCGGGAGATGAAGTAGTCCCAATGGAAAGAAAGGGAAAGGGGAAGTGGCGGCTTGGAGGGAGGAGGATGTTTGGCCGGCGTGAAGAGTTAGATGGGATCGGCTAGGTGAGAGACCAAAAGTTATTTGCAGAAAATCTGAAATAGTTTCCCGATTTTAGTGGTTTGGGGAGGGATTTAATTTGAAATTCAAATTAATCCAAGGGGGGGAAGAGGGGGCGGCAATGGGGAGGAATTTGGGACTGAATTTGTGGAGCAATTAATGTAATTTTGGGAGAGGGGAAAGCCCATTAAGGGGTCGGCCACATGTATAAGAGAGAGGGGCTTGAGTTTTAATTAAATGTGGCCCACAAACTTAATCACAGATTTTGAGGAAAATCTGAAATTTCAGAATTCCTATGTGGGGAAAGTTTCCTAAGATAAGGGCAAACAATTGGAATAAATTTTAATTTCAAATTTGGATTGAAATTCAATTAAGAAGATTGCCTAAAATCAAGGAGTTATTTTAGGAAAGTCATTTATGTCCCTTGGGAAAATTTCAAATTTGAAATCCCAAGGAGGGAGGCCGGCGGCTAGAGGAGTGGATGGGGCTAAGGTGGGGGGGGGGGGGGGGGGGGGGGAGGAAGGCCGGCAGTGGGTGGCTGCTAGGGAGCCGACGGCTTGGACGACCCAATGAGGGCGGCGACAAAGGCTTATGGGGAGGGGGGAATTCACTTCAATAAAAAAAAAAGAATAGAAATTTGATGAGCCAAGGATTCACTCACCTCAAGTGCTTCCCCCAAATCTCACAAAGAAATCTTGGGAAAAACTTAGAACTCACAAAGAGATCTTTCTCCTCTAAGGCACTCTCTAAGAGATCACCAAGTGAAATAAACTTTTCATTCAATAATTTATCAATCCTCATACAATAGAAGATGTCATAATATATAGGCCTAAAGAAAAACAAAATACAATGACGTGCATGCCCCTGGGGCTACTACTCAAGACAAATAAAAGTAAGGGTACAAACGGTAATATCAAATAATACATAATATCAAAATAAAGACTGTGAATCGTGGCCATCGATCTGCGCCTCCTGCGCTGATATACTAGTCGAAAACGTCTGTCGATGTCCTCATCAATAAGCCTTAGGGAAATCGTACAGAGGGTTAAGAATTCAAACCCAACCTTTAATGAGAGACCTGTCCTCAATTCTAAAAGTTGAAAATATGGACCTAACCTTGAATTAGAGAGCTGTAAGTGTGCAAAAGCCTATAATCATCATATCATTTGCCTAAAGTATTGAGAAGTAAATAGAATAAGAGTTGTGTGGAAAGTAATGAACACATAGAGTAATTAGCATTATTATGCATTGATTTCTTGCATTTCATGATTCTTATAAATACCCCAAGACTATTTAAAATTGACTGCAGATGTTATGTTTCCTATTTCTTATATTATGCTTGTTTATATCATTGAGCTCTAGCTTATTAACAGTGATTGTACTGCAGGAAAAGGGAAGAAGTCCGCAAGGCTCTAGGTAAGAGATTGATTGCACTTTTTGTGTACATATATTTTGACAGTGCATAGAAGTCAGAGTAGGAGGCTATACATACAAATTTTTGAGTATGTAACTTTATTAAAAAATTTAGTAGAGTTCTATATTTCTTTGATATATTATACATATGCTTCCAAATAGAAAATTAGTAGATAAATTGTTAACACTGAAAAGTGTTTTGTAATGGGATATTCTAGATGGACTATTTCCTACACATCTGGTTCTAATAGAAATATTTCGGGACGAGTGTTACTAAGAAATATGTCCATTCAGATTCTTCTTCACTGTTATGCTCCAGGTTGACTATATTGTGACATACTATACCTTTGAATCTATTCTATTTGTGCATAATATATCCCTATCACCACGGTGCCTTAGATTTCTATAGGCCAACAGGCCATTGTCCAAATCAATTTTATCCTATATGATTCTGTGTAACCAAAATATAGTTACCTTTGGTTGCCCATAGTTGCTTTAATTATATTTTATATCATGAGAAATTAAATATGGTGAACTAAAACAATAAATTTCATAGCAGCAAGACAAATAAATATTGCTAATGTTTGATCCATGAAATATTCAAATATATGCTAAAAAAATTTTAGGATGAGTTTCATGAATTCTCTCCTCCAATCATTCCTTCATAATAGGATTTATTTTTTGGATTTTGGCAATGGTTTCATTCCATAATTGCTATCAAATAGTTCAGTTAATAAGTTTTAAACAATTCTTACACCCATTACATTGCTGAACTAATTCAGCTTAAATTGGTTCATGTGGTCTGTGGTTTTGATCACTTAATATATATATATTTTTCTTTTTATCATTTTGATTCGATGTAAAATTTTCACCAAAATTGTAGCATTCCTTTAAAAAGGAAAAAATGGTGGGACCTCTAACGGAAAAAAAATGGAAAATCAGCAACAATACTTGATATAACATTAAACTTGCAGTAGCATACCTGTGGGTGTTCAGCATTAAATGGTGGAATACCTACAAGCATTTCAAAAAGAATAACTCCAACTGACCACCAATCTGCATTTGGGCCTGTAATTTGAATATCAAAAAGTCATATCCCAAATAGTTGGGATAAGGCTAATGATGATCATCATCATCATTTGAAATGATACGAAGTGAAAGAAAACTAAGAAGATCACTGAAGGAGAAATTAATTCAAAATAGATGACAAACCATGTGCCATTCCAAGAAGTATCTCTGGTGCCAAGTAATCAGGAGTCCCAACAGCAGATTGTTTTCGCCTTTGCTCTCTTTTTTCTGCTCGTTGAGATGTTGGTGTTGGTGTTGGTGCAGGATCCAAAATTACAGCACCACTAACATCTGGGCCGGATAAGTCATCAGTGCTGTTGATAAGACCAACTTTAGAGAGCCCAAAATCAGTCAGCTGTGGAATAAGAGATTAAGCATGAGAATTAAAGTTTAAAAACTTATCAAAGCTTAAATAACAGAGAAGAATGCTAATAGCCATTGAAAGATCAATTACTTCTAAGAAGCCAACAGAAAATATAAAACTTTCTTCTGGAGGTTTCACATATCAACAAAACCCTAAATCATACCTGTTGCGAGCTAGAATATACGCGGCAATAGAGTTAGTAAATTTCCGTCTGAGCGTTGCACGAATATCCAGCACATAAGCAGAAAATAAATGCGAACACCAGGATTTTTACGCGTCCAGTTGAAATAGTTCCACTAGTGTTTTGTTTGAGATACAAGAGGCTGACTCATCCACAAAGTTAGGACGATCAGATTACAATGAATCTCTTCTAAATTGAGGTTCAATTACAATGTTGAGCAGAGTTCCGGTGTCACTAAGGAGATTGGGCAGAATTTAGGTGTCGTCTGGAAGTTGGACTGAATTCCGGTGTCAAGCAGAACTTTGACGTTACTTAGGAAGAATTCCGGCGTCACCCGGGTGTCCGGCAGAATTAAGCTATTCCCTCCTATCCTTCTCTTCTCTTCTTCTCTTCTTCTTATCTACTTCTTCTTGCTTGGGTCCCCTCTCATGAGAAATGAGGGGTCTATTTATAGATTTTCTAGAGTGGCATAGCTCGTAAATAGGTGTGAGATCAAGGGCAAATAGGGAGTGGTCGAATGGATGGTTGATATTGAATCCCTTGATCGTGCACCGTTCGTCAGACATTTGAAGGTCTTAATGATGTCGGAATTTGGCGATCTTGGGCTCGTTGGATTCGCCTCGTCGAGCCGTTCGATTCGATTATAAGCTTGTTAAAATCGGAGACCGTTTGGTAACTCAAATTGTGGTATGAACTGTCCAACAGAACTTCGGGTGCTTGATTTGGGCTCATTTGGGCTCAAATTGAGTTGAATTTGGTATCGTTGGGTTCGTATTTCCGAGACGCTCAGTTTGATTATAAGCTCGTTGAAATTGGAGTTCAGGTGCTCCCGGATTTAATTTTTTTGAAATTTTCGGCTTGATTTTGCCTCGAGATTCGTGCTCGATCAAGATAATCTTTTGAGAATATATCAATACCATATTCCCAGTTAAAACCCCATCTTATATTGACACGCACAACCTGCAAGTTTTCTCTCTTATAACTTTCTACTCGATTACTATTAGCCATGGTTAGGACAATGTTAATTATTGAAACATTATAAGAATCAAAACAAAATATTTACCAAAATAAATGAACAGTATCCTGCGATAAGAAGTGAGAACTCCAACAATAATGGCCAGTGTGAGTAAAAATCGCCCACAATCAGAGCCAGCAATTGATAGCAGCAAGTGAGCTTAGGCCGGCAACCATGTTGAAGGGCACAGGCAGGCGGCAATATCCATAAAGGAGCAGAATATGGAGAAGAGTTTAGATAACATTCCTAGAAGATTTTAATGGAAATTGAAGAGGCTGGCAATTCAGAAGAAATTAACATGGATGACAATTTCAGAATGGCTAGAAAAGTGATTGCTATGCTCCTATGCATGAATGATTGGATGTTAAAACATACCATAGCAATAATTTCCTCTAACCAAATTTCCAAGCAAGAGCACATCTATAGCGAACAAGATAGATATAGGACGAGCTAAACTGGCCCATAACTCCTGATTCAAACCGCTCATAGCAAAACACAACTGCCTTCACCCTTCCCTTCACACGAATCACACGAAACCCCTCTCAGCCACCAATCAGTGCAGAATTATTTTGCTCCCCAACTGCCTCTCTTTGCCATATAACGGGACAAAGAGCTAGGGCAATAGGTAATCTTTCCCCTTTAGCCAACCAGCCTCTTCAATAGATCCTTCCCGCTCTCATTTCCTCCTTCAACAGTGATCGTTATTGTCTTCTCCTTTGAAGCCTTCTTGGCCTCATTTTGCCCTAGTAATTACAGCTAGTTGCAGTCTCCTTCCTTCCTCCTTCCTTGTAATAAGCGAAGCCATCGCTCACCCTCTTTCTCCTTGGCAATATAGGATAGCCGATACCACTTCTTTCAACTTCACCCACTATATCTGTAAGTTCATAAACCATTTATTATTTATTAAAATAAATAGTATGTGAGTAATTAATAATTAATTAATGGTTGCCAAGTCAATCATAAATTAAGTTAGAATGACTTTAATCTAAATTTTCTATCAAGTAACCAATATTTATTTTCCTAATTCTATATTATTTTGGCATGATAATACTTGGCTATTGTAACTCAATTCATGCATTGGCCTATACATATTAGGTGTGATTTAACCAGTTGGTGTTGGCCCTCCTTTTGTGTTGTCCCTTTGGATCTCAACTAAGATTTCGTTTAGGGGGGCTTTCTTGATGCTTTCTAAAGCAACTTTTTAGTACAAAAATTTTTAGTTCAAGAAAAACTTTGTATCAGAAAATTGCTTTAAAAAGCAGTAAAAAAATCGTCCCAAACAAAGCATAAGTGTTGGACATTCATATCCCGGCTCAACATAGGTAAGTAAAATTATTTTATTGAATGATAAATGTACATTTGTCTGTTAGCGGCATTATCCCTAATGCTTGTAATAAGTTTCTTATATATTTTGTAAGTTATCAAGCATGTCTTTCAACATTCAGTTATTGTTGCGCATCTTTGTTATCAGTATATCTTACTTAATGTTCATTACGAAATATTACATAACTAACTTTGTTATGATTAATTGTTGTTAAATTCATCAATTTTAAGATGATATGCATGGTAGCAAGAATATTACATGCATGCTCATTATCTCAATTGTATAAAATAAATCTTATTTATGCAAGTTGACCTCAATAAGTACTCTGAGATCGACCCAATTGAATATAGTGAAAAGAGTGAGCTAATAACACAATTTTATGCAAATGCTATCCAAAATGCATTGCCCAAAAGTCAAAATGGCCAGCGCATTGCCCATTCATAAAAAAGGTAAAGTTGATGTATTTTGAACAGCTGAAATAGTTAAGATCAATACCCATATTGCTTGGGTCACCACGGGAAGAAAAATCAAAACTTTCGCCCAAGCCCGAGGTGACGATACAATTTTGATTTGCAAGAGCAACAAAAATTTTGCCAAAAAAATCATCATCATCATTATTATTATTATTATTATTATTATTATTATTATTATTATTATTATTATTATTATAAAAAGTAAAAAAACCTCTACCTTCTACCTAAGCGCACATCCCCCGTTCTCTTCATCCATTCCCCTCTCAGTCTCTTAGCACATCCCCATATTAAAGTCAGATGTCCGGCTCTTTTGAAACAAAATATACCCTAAAAAAACAACCTAACCTTGTCCCTCACTCTCTTGTTCTCCACACACATGACCAACCACACTATCCTTTTTTTGATATCTCTATCTTGCTCCTACTCTCAATAGCTCTCTTTCCTAGCATGCTTTCACCCGAAATTTTGAAGCCCTAGATAACCAAGAACTGAGAGAGAGTCCCACACAGGAGCCCGTTAAAGAACAAATCGACGTGAAATGCGATGTGTGGACACAAGGAAATCACACAGGGAATAATTGGAGACGGCATTAACAAGAACAACATTATGTAGAAAAGAATATGAACTCGTGAAACTTGGCTCAAAGCTTATTGCCATTCGCTCTCTCTATCTCTCTCTTTCTCACTCTTTGGGGTTGTTTGGTATCAGATTTATGCTAGATTTATGGTAAATCTTGCCGCAAAGTTTTAGAGCGTCCTATAAATCCATGTCCCTCATGCCCATGTTGTCGAGTATCTGGTGTGAAGCATGCTAAATGGGTTAAAGATCATTACCTTCGCAGCGAGCAAGCTCCTGTCGTTACTTTCGATCCAACATTGTCAAACTATCGTGACTTCCTGTCCAACCAGAAGGAACGTCATCGAAGGAGGAGAAGAAGCTAGTGACTCGTGCAGACAACATCGAACAGGTCAAAGGAGGCGAAGTCGAACAACAACGATGATGTCGAAAAGAGGAGCAAATCATATTCAGGCGTAAGGAAACAATCCTTTGAGGTAATGACAGAGAAGAATTCCTTACTTTTAATTAGGAACTATTTTAATTAATTTAATTTTAAAAATATAAATAATTAATTAGATAATTAGTTATATAAATAGTAATTAAATAATTAGTTTGTTATGGAATACTTAATTGATTAATTAAATACTTAATTAGTAATAGAACATTTAACTAATTAATTAGATTACTATAAGTATAATTAGTAATTAATTATTTAGTATGATTAATTAGTAATATAATAAGTAATCTAATTTAGCTTAATTAAATAAATAGTAGTATAATTATCATTAAATTAATCTAATTCATATTTATGATTTGTTGGTTATTATAATTATTAGTAGTGTAATTGTCATTAAATTAATTTAATACTTAAATAACTAATTAACTAGGATTTACTAAACACTAAATTAAATAATTAGTAATAAAAAATAATTTGATAATTAACACCTATATAACTAATTTGATAATTAATAATAATTAAGCTAGCTTCTAATTATATTATTTATCAGTACAACTTATTAAATGTAATTAAAATTAAAGTTGATAAGTAACTTGTTGTTAACAAGCAAATTAAATTCAAAGCACAATAATTTAATTTCTAAGTGAACCAATCACCTTAAATACTGGATTACGTTGCCAAATAGTTTCTAAGGATATATCAGGATTTAACATATGTCATACCAAATGGTTTTCAGGATTTAATACCCCCGGATTTAATAAATCCGGATTTACAAGATTTACTAAATCACACTAAAGTTAAATCCAATCCCATACCAAATAGCCCCATTAGTTGTCCCTTTTTCTCGCTCTTTCTTCTTCTCTCTCTTTCTCTCTCTATTTCCCCCCTTTCTTTGTTTCAAGCTCTCTCTTCTTTCTTTCTAATAGTTTAACCATGTAGATAGTAGAAGGAATCAAATCTTAAAGAACTTTTCTTATTTATAATAACATATCTACTAAGTACTTGATATAGATACAAAATGTGTATGCACATTTGCAATCGATATATAGGCAAGTAGAACCCTTTTTATTTAACTAGATACATCGTTGGTTTTTTAGAGTGAGGACTCCTTTAAAATTTATTAGACTTTTATGGGTTGATGCATACTGATAGGAAATACTTGATTTTCAAGTAGTTCCTAACCAAAACTGAAGCCGAACAAGGAGAAAACTGCTGTCTCCAACAGTGGACAGCAACTATGCGCAGGAAAAAAACAGTGAATATTGCGAGAATATTGGGAGACAACGCAAGCAAAGACTTGTATTTTTCTAGTAGACGAAACAAATAGCAAGATACAATTTGTTCTTCAATTCGAGAGGAAGAACGTACTCTCCAAAGTCTCCGGCGAAGCCAAGAGCCCAAGACAAAACCTAGATCTCAAAGAGAAAACTCAAATTCAAGATAAGCAGCCAATCCCCCTAAAACTCCTAATTATACAAAATAATCATAAAGGACAATAATGGACTTCCTAAAAAACAGCCTCCCATTCAAAAATTTTCCCTCCCCCATGCGTTTTAGCCGCTGTTTGGGCCCCCCCGACACGCGCTCCGCGCGTTTCCGTCTGGTTCCGCCCGACGTTGGTTCGTCGGGTGTAGAACCGGACCGGTCCAGCTGGGACCGGTCCAGGCGTAACATTACTCCCCTCCCAAAAACTCACCTTGTCCTCAAGGTGAAAGGAGGGGAATTGCTCTTTCACTCTTTCAAACGGCTCCCAAGTCGCGTCGAACTCAAGGAGGTCCTTCCATTGAATCAACACTTCCTTGTTGCCTTCTTGATCTGATCTTACCCCCATAAGCTCGAGGGGCTCCAATATCACTTCCCAATCCTCCGTCATTGTTGCTGGTAATGCGGAGCTAATTGCGTGCTCCCCGAGGGCTCTCCTCAGCTGTGACACATGGAACACCGGATGTATAGTAGCATAGGGAGGTAACTTCAAACGATACGCTACTGCTCCCACCCTCCCCAAGATCTCATACGGCCCAAAGTATCTCGGGGCCAGCTTCTCGTTCCTCCTGCTAGCCACTGATCTCTGTCTGTAGGGTCTTAGCTTTAAAAAACACTTTTTCCCCCACTTCATATTGTATGTCTCTTCTATGGGTATCTGCTCGCTTCTTCATTATTTGTTGTGCCCTCTCCAGATGTTTCTTCAACTCTTCCAACACCTGGTCCCTCTCCTCTAAGTACTGTTCGACTGAAGAGACAGGTGTATGTCCCTTCCCATAATGTACTAAGTGTGGGGGGTCTCTTCCATAGAGCACCTTGAAAGGAGTCATCTGGGATGCCGAATGGTAAGAAGTGTTTATACCAGTACTCCGCCCATGGCAACCATTTAGCCCATTTCCTGGGTGTTTCAGAGGCAAAACACCTCAAATAAGTCTCCAAACTCCGGTTGACCACTTCTGTTTGTCCATCTGTCTGTGGGTGGTACGCGGTGCTCCTCTTGAGAGTTGTGCCCTGCATTCTGAACAGTTCTCTCCAAAACTGACTGAGGAACACTTTGTCTCTGTCCGACACAATAGATTCTGGAATCCCGTGTAATCGAACCACTTCCCTGATAAATGCTGCCGCCACTGACACTGCGGTGTAAGGATGTCGTAGGAGGATAAAATGTGCATATTTACTGAGTCGATCCACCACCACAAAGATAACTATGAACCCTTCTGAACGTGGTAGGCCGTCAATAAAATCCATAGACACTTCCTCCCATACTCTGTTTGGAAGTGCTAATGGTTGGAGCAGTCCCCCTGGTGCCATAGCCATGTATTTATTTCTCTGACACACCTCACACCTTGCCACCATCTCCTCAACATCCTTATACATCCCCTTCCAGTAGAGCTCCGATGCCAACCTCCTATATGTCTTATGTACTCCTGAATGACCCCCAACTGCGCTGCCGTGGAATTCCTGCAATATGTGAGGGATGTGTACTGATGTTCGTGGCATCACAAACCTTCCCTGATAGAGTAGCCTCTCTCCCTCCAGATAGTACCCTGAATGATTGCTACTGCCCTTCATCAAGCCTTCTCTGACCTTCTTCAATTCTTCATTCTGCATACTCTCTTCTTGGATGGCCCCCCAATCAATCATCAAAGGGACTGAAACTGCCACCTCCTGAAGTTCCCCCACACACCTAGACAAGGCATCAGCTGCCTTATTCTCCACCCTCGGCCGATACTGGATCTCAAAATCATAACCCAACAACTTTGACAGCCACCTCTGATGTTCCTCAGTAACCATCCTTTGCTCCAGCAGGTATTTCAGACTCCTCTGATCGGGTACGAACAATGAAATGTCGTCCCAAAAGATAAGGGCGCCATTTCTGAATGGCCAAGACTATGGCCATCAGCTCTCTCTCATACACTGATTTCAATCTAGCCCTAGTCGATAGCACCTGACTGAAATATGCTATAGGCCGGTGATTCTGCATCAATACTGCTCCTAAGCCATACCCTGACGCATCAGTCTCTACCACGAATACCTGGCTGAAATCTGGGAGTGCTAGAACTGGTACAGTGGTCATGGCTTTCTTTAACCTTTCGAAGGCCTGGGTCGCTGCATCACCCCAGGAGAAGTTGTCTTTCTTTAACTGCTCCGTCAATGGCCAGGCGATGGAACTGTACCCCTTCACAAACCTCCTATAGTATCCCGTCAGTCCCAAGAAACCTCTCAACCCCCTGATGTTCTTGGGTATGGGCCATTTCTTCATTGCTTCAATTTTGGACTGGTCAGCTGCAACTCCCTCTTGAGACACTATATGTCCCAAATATTCTACCTTTGATTGGGCAAAACTGCATTTTTTTAAATTAGCTCTCAGCTAATGTGCCTGTAGGATCCCCAAAACCTCCTTTAGATGCTCTAAATGTTCCTCCTCGGTCTGGCTGTACACCAAAATATCATCAAAGAAGACTAGCACAAACTTCCTCAAGTGTTGCCTGAACACCCTGTTCATCAAGGACTGAAAGGTAGCGGGGGGCGTTAGTAAGCCCAAATGGCATCACTAAGAACTCATAGTGCCCCTCGTGTGTTCTGAACGCAGTCTTCTGAATGTCACCTTCCTTCATTCTGATTTGGTGGTAGCCCGACTTAAGGTCCATTTTTGAAAACACCACCGCTCCTTGCAACTCATCTAATAACTCATCAATCACTGGAATGGGAAATTTGTCTGGTACTGTCTCCTTGTTCAGGGCTCTGTAGTCCACGCAAAACCTCCAGCTTCCATCCTTCTTTTTGACCAGTAAAACTGGACTGGAGAAAGGACTCACACTGGGTCTGACGATCCCTGCCTCCAACATCTCCTTGATCAGTTTCTCGATTTCATCTTTCTGAATCTGGGGGTAGCGATATGGTCTAACATTGATTGGTGACACTCCCTCTTTCAGAAGAATGGCGTGCTCTTGCTCTCTAGGGGGTGGCAATCCCTGGGGTGGCTAGAACACCTCCCTGTACTGCTGTATGAGCGGTTGCACCACCTGTGGAATGTCTCCTTCTTCCCCCACACTGACCCTCTCCAAACGTTGAAGCTCCAACAAAAATCCTCCTCCCACCTCCTGTATGGATCTGATCATAGATTTGAGAGATACGACTGCTCTTGTCAGCCCTGCATCCCCCTGGATCACCTTCCTCTGCCCTTCTATCATTAGCTCCATCCTCAGAGCACCCCAGTTGACCTTGGTCTCCCCCAGAGTCTGTAGCCATTTCATCCCTAGGATGACATCTGTACTTCCCAATTCTAAGGGGAGGAAATCCTCCCTAACCTGTAGCCCTTGGATGGTCAGGACCACTCCCCGACAAATTCCTCTCCCCATCTCCACCTTTCCCCGTGCCCATCATCACCCCATAGCCTCCTGTGTCGACTAGCTCCATCCCTAACTGATCCACGATCTGAGCAGAAATGAAATTGTGGGTTGCACCACTATCGATCAACACCAACACTTCGCGGTCAGCTATCTCTCCTCTTACTTTCATAGTGTGACTCGGAGTGAATCCCACTACTGAGTTCAGAGAGACTTCTGCCACATCCAAGTGCAGCTTCTTCTCTCCTTCTGACCCGCTCCCACCTCCCTCTTCGTCTTCCTCGTCTTCACACACGAGGAGAACCTGAAGAGTTCTATCCTTGCACCGGTGTCCGGGGGCATGTACTTCTCATCACATCGAAAACATAACCCCTTTGCCCTCTTCTCCTGCATCTCCTTCTCGGTCAGCCGTTTGAACTGTCCCCCGTTTCCTCCTCCTCCCATTCTCTCCTTTGGTGTCTCCTTCAGACTCCCTGAGGATCCCACCTTTGAAGGCAAGATAGTAGTCGTCATCCTGTGCGATCCCCCTGAGTAGTTGCCTCGAGCTCCTCTTTCTGACTTCTTTTGATCTTCCACCAGTTGTGCAAGCTCCATCGCCTTGCCTAAATTCCTTGGCTCCAGCACTGACCGCTGTTCTTATCTCAGGTTTGAGCCCCTTCATGAAATTTCCCTCCAGGGCTGATTCGGAGATATGATCCAAACGGCTCGCTAAGTACTCGAATCTGTCTCGGTAGTCGGCCACGGTCCCCTCCTGAGCCAGGGCAAAGAACTGTTCATAGAAGTCTCCTCCCCCGTCGGCTCGGAAACGCTCTAATAAACAATCCTTGAACTCTCGCCAAGTCCTGATAGGCTCTCTTCTGTCTCTCCACTGATACCATGCCAGCGCCTTCCCTTCCAGACACAAACCTGCTGCCGTCAGTTTTTCGTCATCTGTCAACCCGTTGACAGCGAAATAACGCTCCACCTTGTATATCCAGTCGTGGCCATCTTCACCCTCAAAGATGGGCATCTTCAACTTCCTCACCTTCGGATCCCTTCCGTTACCCCGGAACTCTCCATAACCTCCCATTCCTCGAGGAGGAGGTGCTCCCCAAGTGTCCCGATCCTCCCTCCGACGTTGGTAACCGAAATCTTCGTCATAATCTCCTCTTGCCCTTTCAAAATCAGCACCTCGACGCTGAAATTCAGCACCTCGACGCTGATATTCTTCTCTCCTTTCTCCAAAATCTGCACTACCTTCATATTCCCCCCTCCTGCTTCCAAAATCCACACCTCGACGCTGAAATTCAGCACCTCGACGCTGAAAATCAGCACCTCGACGCTGAAAATCAGCACCTCGACGATCATTCCCCGTGCTTATCTCCTCTCTGGAGAATGGCTCTAGAGGTGGCATGTCGTCGTCACCTTCAAGAATCTCCACCTCCGGATTCCTCCTCCCCCCCGGATTGGGTTCGGATTTCCTCCTACGCCATGGCCGTCAGTGGTCTCTCTCACTTCCGATGTGTCCGGATGGGTCTTCATCTCCAATAATTTCTTCATCATTTCTTCCATCGCCGCGAACCTCCCTTCCAACCTCTCATTGTTGGTGGCGATCTCCATGAATTTCCCCTCCATATCTGTCTTCAGTTGACCAAACTCGCCTTCTAAAGCTTCCACCTTCTTCCCGGCCATCTTTCTTTTAACGGATCCACAAAAATCTTTTTCCGGAGACGACGATCTTGCTGAAATTTCAGAATTTCAGCCGCCGGTTGTCCCGAATCGGAGCTCTGATACCAATTTGATAGGAAATACTTGATTTCAAGTAGTTCCTAACCAAAACTGAAGCTGAACAAGGAGAAAACTGCTGTCTCCAACAGTGGACAGCAACTATGCGCAGGAAAAACAGTGAATATTGCGAGAATATTGGGAGACAACGCAAGCAAAGACTTGTATTTTTACTAGTAGACGAAACAAATAGCAAGATACAATTTGTTCTTCAATTCGAGAGGAAGAATGTACTCTCCAAAGTCTCCGGCGAAGCCAAGAGCCCAAGACAAAACCTAGATCTCAAAGAGAAAACTCAAATTCAAGATAAGCAGTCAATCCCCCCAAAAACTCCTAATTATACAAAATAATCATAAAGGACAATAATGGACTTCCTAAAACAGCCTCCCATTCAAAAATTTTCCCTCCCCCATGCGTTTTAGCCGCTGTTTGGGCCCCCCCGACACGCGCTCCGCGCGCGTTCCGTCTGGTTCCGCCCGACGTTGGTTCGTCGGGTGTAGAACCGGACCAGTCCAGCTGGGACCGGTCCAGGGCGTAACACATACCTTCCAAATTCAATGTATCTAAGTAAAACTCATTATAGATATATACAAATATAAATATAATAAGATAGATGATTGATGTCAGCATTTGGAAAAAAAGCTAAATAATATTAAATGTTTATAAAAATGATATCAAAAGTAAAGAAAGCCATTGAAAGGCATATTATGTAGAATAGTATGGCAAACTATAATGATTTATGCATGAAGAGCTAAAATTTCTAACGAGATGGGCCTCATTAGGATCATTAAAAAAAAAAGTTGGATTGACCCAATTTTATTAATAATTAGTATAGCCGACAAACAAGTTAAAACCTAATGATATAAATGTGTCGAAAGCTTAATATTATATGTTATTTTAAACATAATGATTAAAAAGAATGAGAAAGAAAATGAAATTAAAACAAATGTTTTTTATATAAGCAATTGACCAGCATGGTTCATTAAAGGATTTGACGATTGATAGATGTACTTCATTTTCTCATGGATATTCTTGTTTATTGCTTATAATTGAGTCTATTGTACTAAGTTAATTATTTTTAGGAATATTAATGCTCACATCAATTCATATAATTGATATTACACATTATGTTTTTCTTGTATGTTTAAATTTTATATTAGAATTACTTATCTTACTAAGCATTGAACTTATCAGATATTATAATTATGATTTTAGGAAAATGACAGAAGATGTAGTTTGAGCGTATTGTAAAAGAAAGGTATCTATGATGTAAATTAAAAAATTTTAGCACGCATAAATTTATGCATGAAGTCATTTTGAACATCTATAGTCTATATTGACAATTTTCTTTATAAATATTTTTGTATCAATGTTTTTGATGGATTCATTAGATAATTGTGAAGTGTAATGTACATTTTGCGACAATCGAGATAGGTTAAGACATTCGATTATGATTCGTAAAGTCATGATGAATGTTAGTGCGAAATGTGTCTGACTAGATTATTTGCCCTTGTTATGTCTCATGATTGATTAAAATGGATTAAAATGGGATGTGACAACCCTTGTGATTTAGGTGCTCTTTGGCTCAATGACATATATAATACTATATTATGATATTTAAAAATGTTCGATGCTTGTTCACTAACATCCTTAAATAATATTTTATAAACAACAAATATGTCCCATTTAAATGGCATATAAATTCCGCATGTTTCCGATAGCATCTAATGTTGTGACATATAAAAAATAGAGTTCTTGCAACTGCTATATTTGATATGTTTCTTAGCAGCTTGCCTCACCTTATCACACTTCTTTGTTCACCTTTTTCACTTCTAACAAACATTTTATCAATAAGAGAATGATTTTGTCTTTAAAAAAACTACTACTACCAAAGATGAACTGTTTATGTCCATAGGCGTGTGGCGAGGAACTTTTAAGAGTGCTGTGAAAGTGGCATTGGCCTACACTAGGTGGTATTCTCAACAAGAGGCATTGCAACAATATTCAATCTTTTGATGGATAGAACGCAGAAGTTGCTCAAAAGAGTGGCATCAACCAACGTTGACAAGTGATTGAAATCTCCAGTGTTGGCTTTAAAGGAAAATGTAGTTTAAGAAAGTCGGTTGAGATTGCCTGGCGGCAGGGAGAAATGATAAAGGAGAAGATTTATTGCATCGATTTGCAATCCACAACGTCGCATGCTTCCCCACTGCTTCAACTGTTGCTTTGTAACTATCATAGTTTTCTTGCTTATGGCTGTTGTTAGAGTTTGATATATTTTTTATATCATTCTTGTCTATGATGGATAAATAACAAGCACCTTGCCTTACCTTATCATTTTTGTCATAGTTTTCTTGCTTTGTAATAATATAGAAGCAGTTTATGATAAGATAGTAATGTCATTGCGGGTGTACTGAAATTGTATGGATGGCACTGAACCAAACAATTGTCATCTCGATAATGTTGATATCTTTAAATAAAATTAGATGGTACAATCATATAACAGTTAAAAATAGCAATGACATCTAATAATATTGATGTCTGAACCAAATAATCTTATCATCAACGCAGAGAGGCAGCCAATCCAAACTTATATTTTTGTGGGATTTGATTAATAATCCTAACCTTTGGCAGAAATTCGGGTTAAGATCCCAAGACTGAGGTGATTCAAGCTGAGCAAGTTACTGTACTTAGGAACCGGTTCACACTTAGGATTCATAAGTGCAACTAATGGAGCTCTAAACTCTTGAATCACTTTCTCAGTTACTTTTCCCTACTGTATATGCCTAAAATAGCCTTCTCGGTCATTCTTGTCAGGAGATCAATGACAATCTATGGTAAAATGTGGCAACCGATCAACTATATCAATTCAAAGGAGATGAGGAAAAAAAAAAAGATGAACTCGACAAAGGAGGCCAGAGATGTGCTAAGAGAAGAAAATGGCAGAAACTAAAATATGACCAAATGGCAGCAAGGATGGTGGGGAAGACCAGTGAGCAACATCAAGACTCAACATAATGCAGCCGAAATAAGAAACCAGCAGTGAAGGCAGAGGCAGAGCAATCACCCCAATTCATGAAAGTTGGCTAGTGAAGAGGGGTTTGAAAAGAAAGAACGAGAACCTGCGTAGAGATTATCCATGGTGTATAAAATTTCCTTCCATGATTCTTTGTCATACTAATAAAGAAGAGAAGAGTATGATTCATCGGTTCGGTAGAACTAGCCCAAAGGATTTTCATGTTGGGTTGGGTTTAGCAATTTCAGTTAGGCCAAGAAACTAAACATGATTTACCTAGGCCCAAGACAAAAAAAATTGTAAACCCTGTTTAAGCTAGACCCTCACATTACAGCTTTATTATGAGTACAAAATGTGAATAACTCAATCAAATAATAATTTATGCCTAAGTCGTCACCTTTTTTAGCATAGATGTTTGTACGGTGCGATAGTTAACACATGTTGATTTGAAGTAGTGGGATCCTTACCTTTATATGGCCATCTCGAGCTATTAATAGATTGTCTGGTTTAAGATCCCGATGAATGACATTCAACGAATGCAAGTATTCCAGTGCAAGAACCTGCATAAGTGAAATATCAAATTCAAATAAGCATGAAATTGAGCTTTTTCTGTGATAAATTCTGGATCCAACCATTCTTCACAAGAGCTTTTTTGCTTACTACTTCAGCAATGTATAACCGAGCCATATCTTCGCCTAAACAACCTAAATTTCTCAATAGAGAATAAAGATCTCCACCATTCAGGTATTCCATCACCAAATAAAGGTTTTCCCTAGATGTGAAGGAATAATAAAACCGCACCTGTTTATAACAACCAAAGTTAAGATCTAAAATGCTTTCTAACAATTGGATCAAAAGAAAGCTTGCAAGATCAGTTCTGGAAAATATGCTTACCACAAAGGGATTTCGAGCTGAAATTAGAATGTTACGTTCAGCCAAAATACTTTCAACTGCATTCTTACGAATCATATCAGCCTTTTTAAGAACCTATTTCAAGTTTATAGGACATTAGTAACGAAAATGAAACTTCTATATGCAGTCAAAAAACTCTTCAAACTTAGTCTTCAGTTAAATAAGAGACAAACTCAATTAGTGGGATATTCAAGAGAGTACATCCTGATTCTGAAGACTTCCAAAGGTGAATGCGCAGGAATGTCCTAGAAAGCATGAAATTCATAATTTACTCAGTTCTTACAGCTATGCATGCCAACAAACTAGCATGTCAAATGTTGCAAATCATGCCTCAAGCCACGTGTAGGATTATCAACAGTAGGGTGAACTAAATTAAGAAGTGATACGCCACATCAAGTTGTGATTAGCTAGAAAATTTAATTACTTACTATAGTATGACATTTAATTTGGATTTAGGTAAGCCTGTATAAATTTTAATTTGGTAAATCTGATAGTGTGAACTGATTTGAGATATTATGGGCTATGGCATTCCATAATCATGTCATAATCATGAAATCTGCTTCATCTCAAAGTATAAATTTTGAGCCCTTCAGCTCCAGTGGAGAATCTACGAACTGATGAATCTTTTTCTTTTCTTTTAAAAAGAGTTTCACAATTTGGGGCCACCGTAAATAGTTTCTCTCACACAAACGATATGAGGTGAATAGCACCTGAAATTCTTCCTAAATCTGATTTTCACAATTCATGATGGTTGTTTTTCGAAAGGGAAGTCAAATAAACCATACGTAATAAAAAGAAGGAAGAATCCCTATGATTAAGAAAAGAACAAAGATGGAAAGAAAAATGAAAAAAAAAATGGAAAAAGGAAAATCCTAACATCACTCTTATGCCAAGAAGAAAAGTAGAAAAATAGAAAATGCTATTTTTAATTTTATAGCTTGAATCTGTACAAACTACGGACTTATATATAAACTTTCTCTGATAATCTTACAATGAAAATAAAACAAAACTATTTACAAAATATGAAAAAAGTTTCAAACAAAGGCCAACAAATAGAGAAGAGGAGGCCCATAGGTTGCAATCTAAGAAAAATAAGAGGATCGATCCAATGGTTAGAATCTTTAATTCATATGGTAAAGGATCCCTACCAAAATGGGTTGTTTTTGGATCCCACGATCATTCAACAAAACCCTTTTAAGTTGAATATTCAACTTGGAAATTTACAACTGAACTTTATAGGCAATTTATGCATGCAATTTGAAATATTAAAACGTGTCGGATGTATTTGGTTATAAGATTTCTAATACAAATCTAGCATAGAATGCAAGGTTAAGCTAAATTAACCTTTTTCTCATAAAAGATTTTCATTAAATGCAATAAAACATGCTATTATAGTAAAAAGAGCAAGCAAATAATCTCAAAGAATAAGTTAACTACTAAAAATGAAAATAACAAATGCATTATAGAGTGATGGAAGAGATTATACAAAATCGAGAGAATGACTGAGTTTACACTCAGCTTAGCTTAAGAATTCCGAACTCAAATAGATAAAGAAAGAGTTTTTATTGAAAAAAAAAAGGACCTAGAGGGGATAAACAACTCAGCGACAAGAAGCATTTTTTTTATCATAGAGCATCATCCATCATCAGCCAACTATCTTCAATTCGCTAGCAAAAATGGAACTTCTTATGGGAATCATAAGCCATGTCCTGAATGAAGCAAGTGTAGCGATCTTGACCAGCCCCAAACTTAGACCCGAAAACCCTGCTACTAGCCGCTCGAAACCCTTCGCCCTACCTTTCTCGAAGCAAATATCACATAAATCCTGAGCTCGTTGCTTCCTCCACTCTTAATTTAAAGATGCACAAAGCTAGGGCATTCCACTCCTCTTCATTTCTCTTCTTAGCAACCGACAAATCTCATCCTCGTCTTCTTTATCTGTTGACCGAGCGGCACCTGCAAGTGTTCTCCTTGTCTTTTTTTTCTCTTACAACTGAGAGCTAGCTCTCGTTTCATCCCTTCCTCAACATCTGTGATATCTCCCACACGCCCTCTGTAACTCTCCCTCCTCCACTTCTTCCTCTTTAACCATAAGGCAGCGAGATTGTTTTGTTTTTTCTTCTTAATCTGTTGCTAATAAAATATTTATTCCTCACTATTTTATGATAGGTTTTATAGGTAGTTATGTTAATTATTTTAAATTTAGACTTTTTTATTTTCTTTTTAATTTAGACTTAAGATTTGATTTGAATTAATTTAGGTTTGGTTATAAAATTAAGATAAATATTATAATTGTCATTCTATAATAATAAAAACTAATTGGATCAATTATAATTGTACTTTGTTCGAAGCCGATTTTCAATGCTTATGGGTGTTTGAGCAATTGATTTATGGTTCTTATTTTGCAAGATCTTTGAGTTGATTATTACGATTAACTTTGAAATTTTGTATTACTCATGTTAAGACGACTAATTATTAGAGGATAAATGTGTCCTTTGTTATAGAAATTATTTTTGATACATAGATTTTATTGGGATGACTTTTTTATTGCTTCTTAAAACATTTTTTTCTAAAAAAAATTAATTTTTTTTACTAAAAATTGCTTTGAGAAGCAGTAAGAAAGCCGTCCCAAATAAAACCTTAGGCATTGTTGGGGACAATTTTCTTATTGCTTTATAAAACAACTTTTCAGTACAAAAATTTTAAATTTAAAAAGTTTTGTATTGAAAATAGTTTTAGAAAGCAGTAAAAAGCTATCTCAAATGAAGACTTATACTAGATTATTAGATATTTTATAGGTCATTTCATACTCATTTATTGCTAAACTTAGATCTCTTTTAAATGTTGATTATGAAATATTAATTATTACATATAGCTTTGTCTTGATTCATTGATGTATAATAGTCCTTAATATAAAAATGCATGTTAAATACTATGTGCATCTATTGAATAGTATAAATATTATTCCTCCAAATCATGTATTATAATCAAAAATAACACCAACCATATTGCTTATATAATACCTATTAAATACTTGTTTATAATGTATAGAATATGTATATCTATTTGAAATATAGTGTAAGTCAATAAAGCCCTTCAGATATTAGCTAACCAGCTGACAAGTCCACAAAGAGATCATTAGATTTCTAGTAGTTGGTGCATTCTTTTTGTGGTTTCATGGTATCATAGTAAAATGTTACGCCGGCCCAGGAGGGGCCGGCTGGACTGGTCCAACCCGGACCGGTCCACACCTACAGGAGGCGGAACCGAGCAAGGCGGGCGGAACCGAGCAGAACGAGCGAATCCGACGGGGGCCAAGGAAGAGTTTTGGGAGGGAAATTTTGAATGCGAGGGGCTGTTCAGACATTTTGTAAAACTCCTTTATGGTTAATTAGGAGATTAGGAGGAAAGGGGGGATTATCTTGAATTTGAATTGTTTGGAGATCTAGGGTTTGGTGTTCTTGGGCTCTTGGCTTTGCCGGAGATCTTTGGAGAGTTTTTCCTTCCTCTCGAATTGAAGGAAAGTTGTATCTTGCAAGTGCTTTTCATCGTCTAGTGGAATAAAAGTGTTTTTGCTTCGTTTTCCTACGATTTCTCCTACGTTTCCTCTCAGTTTTTCTCGTATTTTTTGTTGTTTTTTCTGCTGTGGACAGCAGTTTCCATCGGATCTACTTCAGTTTTGGTGAGAAACACTTGGGAATCCAAGTGTTTCCTATCAAATTGGTATCAGAGCATCGATTTGGGACCACCGGCGGCTGAAATTCTAAAATTTCAGCAAGATTCTCGTCTCCAGAAGAAGATTTTTGGGGATCCGTTAGAAGAAGGATGGCCGGAAAGAAGGTGGACGTTTTGGAAGGCGAAGTCGGTCAATTGAAAACCGATTTGGAGGAAAAATTCTTTGATTTTCAAAATCAAATCACCACCAACAATGAAAGGTTGGAGGGAAAATTTACGGCCATGGAAAAAATGATGAAGAACTTATTGGAGATGAAGACTAATCTGACGACGTCGGAAGCAAGAGAGACTACCAGAGATCATGGCGTAGGAGGAAATCCGAACCCGCGAAGGGGGAGGAGGAATGAGGATGTACAGATCCTTGAGGGAGATGACGACATGCCACCTCTAGAGCCACTTTCTAGAGAGGAGATGAGCATGGGAAATGATCGTCGAGGTGTTGAGCGTCGAGGTGCTGATTTTCAGCGTCGAGTGCTGATTTTCAGCGTCAGGGAGCTGATTTTGAAGGTAGGAGAGGGGAATATGAGGGAAGTGCAGATTTTGGCGAAAGAAGAGAAGAATATCAGCGTCGATGTGCTGAATTTCAGCGTCGAGGTTCGAGGTACTGATTTTGAAAGGGGAAGAGGGGAATATGACGACGGATTCATGGCAAAAAAAATTTATCATGATCAAGCACGAATCTTGAGGCAAAATCAAGTTGGAAACTTCAAAAATTAAATCTGGGACCCTCTAAACTCCGATTTTAGCAAACTTACAATCGAACTGAATGTCTCGAAAATACGAACCCAACAACACCAAATTCGACCCAATCCAAGCTCAAATGGGTCCAAATCAAAGATCCTAAGCACACTTGGAAGGTTCAATCCATAATTTGGATTACCAAATAGTTTCCAAACGTGACATGCTTATATTCAAATCAAGCAGCTCGACGAGGCGAATCCAACGAGCCCAGGATCAATAAATTCTGATGTTATTAAAACATTCAAATGTCTAGTAAACTGTCCATGATCAAGGGAATCAATATTGACCGTCCATTCAAACCACTCCCAATTTACCCTTGATCTTCTTCCTATTTACTAGTCATACCACTATCAGAAAACTATAAATAGACTCCTCATTTCTCATGAGAGGGGACCCCGAGCAAGAAGAGAAGAGAAGGAGAGAAGGAAGAGAAGGAAGAGACCTTTCTTGCCACCAAACTCCTCGACCACCGCCGGACTTCCACCTGGCAGTCGACTGATGCCGGATTTTTGCCCGATCGTCGACTGACACTGGACTTCCGCCCAACTGCCAACTGATGTCGCATTTTCTACCCAACTGTTGATTGATGCCAGACTTCTGCCATACCATCAATTGAAGCCAGATTTTCTGCCCGACCACTAAACCTCCTCATTGAATTTGCGATCTCCGCTCGTAAGTGGATTTTAACCCGACGGCTGATTATTGTAATCTAATCATCCTCAATTTCAAGAATGAGTCAGTAACTTTTAGTCCAATAAAATATTAGTATAATCATTTTAACTGGGCGTGCCCCCGTGATTTTTCCTTTTTCAGGATTTTTCACATAAAACTTCTGGTGTTCCTTTTTTCTTCTGTCTGTGTATTGGATATCCATACAGCCCTAAACCCTAAATGCTATAGTTTGACTCGAAAGGTCTTTCACTGATCGAGTTCAGCAAGAAGGCAAGTCAGAAAAGGTCAACGTAGCTGCAGAAGGCAGTGTTGGCTTATGAACTCGCTACATATGTAACTCATTGATTCTACTCGTGGATACAACAGATTGCTTATCTTCCAGCTAGTCAAAGGCTTTATTAGTTCTATCTGCGTTCTAACTTTATTGCCGCGTATATTCTAGCCTTCAACAACCCCTTAAGATTTTGTTAAGAAAAATGCACGAAACAAGTAGTAATCCTTTCCTAAAGGAGAAATGTGCTAAATTGACAACCTCTAATAGAGTTTAGCACCATCTACAAGATGGCTATAAGGGCCCAAGACTTCCTCTGACATCAAAGTTAATCGAAATCCTTATGTTGATCGAATAATGTTAGCTAAATTCACAATGCTCAATGTTCAATCCCTATTAAGTGATCATGCAGCATACGTCAAATAACATGTCTCATGGTATTTGATATATTACTCTAGAGAAAGAATCAAATGCAAAATATAATTGAAAAATATATAACTAATTTTAGCAAGACATTAAAAAGGCAAAAATGAGGAAGAATTAAAAAAAAAATAGAAGAAGATGCAAAAAATTAAATGTTGAACAAGCCTCATGCTGCAAAAAATAATTTATGATGTGATTAACATTCTTATTTTTGGAAAGCTACTTGAAAAAGCTGTCTCAAACAAAGCCTTAGTCAAAACTGAAAAACTAATTTAAAATATTAGCGAGCTTCAATTAAACTAAAACTTTCCAAAATCAAATTGAAGTACTCAAAGTAAGTAGAAAATCATTATTATATGTCTAACAACAAATTAAGAATCTCAATCCTACAATAGAGGAAGAAGAAGAGATTACATACAAAAACTAAGAATGTTAATCATATTATAGATTGTTTTTGCATGCCTTGAGACATTAATAAGCCTCGGCGAATGCAAATCATGATGAGTAATCCTTGATATACATCTTATCTGAAAACACGACATCTACATAAGAGTAGAAGTTGCAGAAACCCAATTAATAGCCACAAAGGAGAAAAAAACTAGATGTCCTAATGGAAAAGCCACAAATAGAACAAATTGGGAAGACTTGTTGAATAGACACTAAGGTTTCGTTTGGGGACGACTTTCTTTCTGCTTCTTAAAGCAACTTTAAGCCATATCAAACAAAGCCTAGATCCATATTGATAGTAACAGAGAATCACTGCATAAATAGGAATAGAGCCTACAGGTTGGTTAAGCATAGCAATGACAGCACTAGCGGTTGAGCAGAAATACCAAAGAAAATCCTATAAACAAGAGAAGTCGCAAAAATGATAGCACTAGGAGTTGAGCAGAAATACTGCAGCAAAGCCTATAAACAAAAGAAGCGGCAAGAATTGCAAGCAAAAACACAAACATAACAAGAACAGAAACTTCCAGCAATCCAAGGACTGAATCCACCCACAAACATGTTTATCATAAGCACGATTTATAGATATGAATGTAGGTTTTGATTAACTACTTCTAATTAAAACAAAACAAAACAAATGCAAAATTCAAATTTTAGAAATTAAAATTCAAAATGATTGATGGAACACAAACATTTTGCATTCTCTATGAATGTAGACTTTAAGTTTCATATCATTAAGATTATGGAAAATAGAGAAAATACTTACTATGAAAAATACACTAACGGTTTGTTTGGGATGATTTTTTTACTGCTTTCCAAAGCAGCATGTTCCAAAAAATTTCTTAAACTAGAATTTTTTTTTACTAGAAAGCTGCTTCAGAAAACAGTAAGAAAGATGTCCCAAATGAAGCCTAAATATTAATAGGGGTGTATGAATACGAACTGAAGTTTGGGAGCGAATGAAAAATTCAAATAGATTAACAAAAATCATGACCTCAAATAAGAACAAATTCCTACTCCAAGACATTTCTCCATCAAAAAATTAACAGATTTGCGGGTTGAACACACTCTGAATTTGCAGTTTAAAATTAATTATTCATCCTAGTTAATGATACCTATATGATAACTAAGGTTTCAGATGAAAACTCATAAAACGTGCCATAAGGTTTGGCATTTTAAATAGTTTGCTGGAAAAACAAAAAAAAAAAAAGATTTGCAGTTTAATAGCAAGGAGGATTGGCACGTGCTATAATGTACTCAATGAAAATTAAGACACTAAACCTGAATTTGCCAGTTACCTTGATTGCAAAAATGTCCCCAGTAATTCTTTTCTTTGCAAGAAAAAACTCTTCCAAATGCCCCTCGGCTGATTGGTTTTATAATTTCAAAATCTTCAATGCATGTCCGATCCTTAATCTTTGTGCTCAAAGGGCTTGTTCGTGAGCTACGTCCACTATCACTTTCTATAGAACCATCTTCATCCATAGAAGAATCCTTATATCCATCATCAATTTGACCACAAAGTTGTATGAACTTTTCCCTACCAAGCATCAATATTTGAGGAAACCTCACAAATTAACAAACTTCCAAAAAAATTTAATAAAAAACAAGAAAATGTTCACAAGGACAAATTGACTAACTTCAAAAGTTCATAATAACTACTTCTTTTTTTTACTCGAGCATTTAAGAAAATTGCAGCACACATAACAAGTAGATGCCAGGTAAACTTACTGCAGCAATTTCTCTATACGTCTTCCAAAAGTCTCAATAATGAGGCCATCCACCAGTCTGTTACCAATAACAGTATTCAAGCTTTCTAAGTAGGAACTCAAGTGCTCCAATGAGTTGTAATCACAGTTTCTTACACTCTCAATGCAACGAACAAGATTTCAGCAAACTTTGAATCTGCAATTGAAAGTTTTGATATAATCCAATATCATTTATTAAAAATTAACGACTATAAAAAGATTAACCAAGAGCAGTACACCAGAAGAACAGTTGCATAGACTCAAAAGGTAATTATCAAACATAAATAAAAAGAAGATAAGAATCGAAGTAGTTTGCAGCAGAAGGGTATCTTTCTTCTGGATGGTTATATGGTTAGGAGAATAATGAGAGAATGTAGGTAACAAATACCAAGGGTGGGTTACACAGCGAAGACAGGAGTGGGGAGAGGAGAAAAAAGTTCACAATTCAATGATGAGGGCAGAGCCCAGAAGGGTTACAAACCAAAAGGAGAATTTGAGAGTCGCTTTGCTTGGTAAATCAAGGAAGAGAACAAGGAGCTTTTGATTTGCAAAACAATTTCGTTCAATTTCTATAATTATTTCCTTCATACAAAACTTCTTGAACCCCTTTCACA